>OY755212.1:7932375-8299677 GCA_963576765.1 Draba incana | reverse complement strand
GAAATTAGTCATTTATGTATTTTTAGCAAATTTTGTTTGTTGGGTTTAGAACATGAATTAACCTAATTTTGATTACCAAATTTCAGAAAAGGAAATCAGCCCAACGGTCAAATATACAACAAAAAGGAAATATAGATCTTATATAAAATATCAGACACCATCTCTTAGTTTTATTTTCACGAATTTTCACTCTCGCCTCTCTTGCTTTCAATTTCTTGCGCACTACTCTTCCTCGAGAATGAAGAACCCTAATAATCCTAGGGCTTCACAACCGGACAACTGGAATCTGATGATGTTGGCCGATGTTGCCGCTAGAGAGTACGACACTATCACTACTAAGAAACACCATTCCAAGTCTCCGACATGTCCGAGTACGAAACCTAGGGTTTCACTTTCAACACCGAGTAGATCAAACTCGAAGATGATGGTGTTGGCTGAAGTCGCCGCCATGTTCCTTGCGAGAGAACAAGAAGAAGAAGAAGAAGAAACAGCGAGACTCTCTGTGACTGTACCTAGAAAGAAGAGATCTCATCGTAGTAGTCACCGATCAACACAGTGGACACGTGTCATCGAGAAACAGAGATCCATGGAACTTCAAAACCCTAATCCTCCCGAAACTTGTCCTTCTTGTTACATCGCTGAATCCAAGAAGGTGGCGCCGAAAGAGCCTTGTCACCACGAGCTGAGGAACCCAGAGCCGCTGAAACCCAGAGCCCCAGATAGAACCGCCGTCCTTAAGCGGTAGAGAAAGGATAGAAGACAGAGGCAAAGAAGCACGACGGCGATGGAGCTCCAAAGCCTTCACCAAGCCAACGAGAAGCCAGATCTACTCACAATCTGCCGGGGAAAAACCAATCAAAGAGGCAGGGCCGGCCCTAAAGAATTTGCTGCCAGAAGCGAAACAAAATTTTGATGCCCCCATACATAAAATTTCTTTCAACTCAAATAACAGAAACATCATTATAAAAAAAAAACATAGACATCAATTTTCTTTCGTATGAAAGATAATCCTTCTTGCTTTCTTTCTAGCAAACTCGTTCATTAACTTTGAATAATCAAGCTTCTCAATTAGATCTTGTTCAATAGATATCATCGCCAAGCCGTTCAATCGCTCTTGAGACATAGTCGAACGTAGATAATTCTTTATGAGCTTCAACTTTGAAAAAGTTCTTTCCGCTGAGGCAACTGAAATCGGAATCGTCAATAATATACGATAAGCGATCCATGTGTTTGGATAGCAACCTTCCATTGTTTTCAAATATTCCAACATCTCTAGCGGCTTTGTAATATTTTTTGGCAACACGTCTTTTAGAAGCTTAAGTTCTACAAAAAGATCTTCTCCATCTACATCTGAATGCACATCATGCTTTAGGGAAGCTTCAAGCTTGATACAAGATGTCTTCAACTCATCATCTGCTGTTGTCTTTAACTTTTTTAAGCCAAACAAAAATCCAAAGATTTCCTCATAATGTTGAAATTGCTCAAATCTTACCTCAAGAGACATTATAGCTTGATCCAATATGTTGATGAAGTAATCAATTCTAAAACTCTCATCCGCCGTTAACGTGTTACTTTCATCAACTTTCTCAATATCTTCACCATAGTGCATTTTCCTTCTTATCAAACGTTTCGGTTTCGTAGGAAAGACCGGTTCAATTTGCATCTCAATGGCAATTTTTGTAGCCTCAGCTTTTGCCTTCTCAAAACCTGTTTCTCTATAGTTTTTCAAATGTTCAATAAGCCCTCTTAACTGAGAAATAGCAGCCTCAAGATCCATATCCTCCAATTGTAGAGTTTTGCTCACTATATTGACAACAGAGAGCAAATCATACCAAATTACCATTCCAAATAGGAATTCAAATCCTCCAATTCCATGTGTTTCACTCACAGCAAGAGACTCAGCATCACTCCGATGTCCTGGATTATCGCTGTATTCAACCAAATAAAACAATGCATCTCGTATCTTTGAAGCTTGAAATCTTATCGGTTTGACACTATCAATGCGACTTTCCCAACGGGTTTGAGACAATGGCTTAAGTGTAATACCATTCACCATGTCTCTGAATACTTCCCAATTATTCGTTGAAGCTGCAAATAGACAATATATTCGTTGAATAATGCCAAAAAAAGAAACAGCTTTCTTTGATGACGAAGCCATATCACAAAGTGCAAGGTTGAGACTATGACATCCACATGGAGTGTAAAATGCCCTTGGATTTATATCAAGCAATCTTTTCTGAACTCCTTTATGTTTTCCTTTCATATTTTGTCCATTGTCATAACATTGTCCTCTTATGTCGTTGATATTGAGCTTAAGATCGATCAATGCATCTTGAAGAGTCTTAAAAACTCCTTCTCCTCTCTTATCTTTGATTTCTAAAAAGTTTAAAAAGAACTCCTCAATCTTAGGTGAACTCGCTGAAACATCAACACATCGAATTAAGAACGTCATCTGCTCTTTACGACTAATATCCGGAGTAGAATCGAGAATGACTGAGAAATACTTGGCTTCTTTAATCTTCTTTAAGATCATCAGCTTGATCTCATTAGCAAGCAATTCTATTAACTCGTTCTGGATCTTATGGCTGAGATAATGGTAATGCGTTTCACTATTATTAATCCGCCGAATGTGTTCCTTCATTACTGAATCAAAGCCTCCAATCATCCTAACAAGTGCCAAAAAATTTCCACTGTTTGGATCATTAATCTTCTCATTATCTCCACGGAAAGCTAAATTTTGCTCAGCTAGAGTTTTTACCACTGCAATTATTCTTAGCATTACATCTTTCCAGTGCTTTTTCTCCTTCTTTATTGCCTCTTGAACATGCTTATCAATAGTTTGATTTTTTTGCAATCTCACTTCTAGCTCTATCCAACGACTCATGCAAGCTATATGATGATGAGTTCTCTCATGTCTATTGAGCCTTTGCCAAGCGTTTCTCCAGTCATTAAACCCAGTACTTGCCAATTGAGGAGGACTTGTTTCTTGGTTGAATAATTTACAACAAAAGCAAAAGACCATTTTTTTAGCTTTTGAGTAAATTAACCATCTTCTGTCTTGTTTCTCTCCATTATCCAGCTTCATTGTATAAGATGAATAAGTGAAACATCTATCATTACCATCTCTTGGAAAACGATAGTCTCTCGGCGGTCTTGTAGGTGGCCCTTTCTCAACCAAAAAATCTCTCATTTTTTGATCAATTGTCTCCCAATTTCCAATATCATTCATATCCACATTCTCATAGAAATCCTCTTCTATGTCTTCATTCTCAAACTGTTCTTTATTCTCATTCATACAAGCATCATCTTCCTTATCAAGTTCTTCTATGCTTTTCTCCTCTGCATCCTTTTCAATAGTAACAAGTTCTTCGTCATTCTCATTTATCTCATCTCTAGCATTCTCATTACCAGCTCTATCATTCTCATTACCAGCTCTAGCAGTATCACTACTTCCAGGATTCCGAGTTGTTGTTACATACCTTAGCATAACATTAGTTTGAGATCTCACCAAGTCATCTCGTCTTTTCCTCTTCTTTCTATTTGCAGTTCCACTTGGCTGGCTTCTAATTCCCGGCGGCATTGTTCTACAAATAAAAATAAGTAGATTTTGAAAACAAACATAGAAACTGTTTCGAATAAACAAACAAATTAGCACATAAAAAATCATACAAGTAACCAACGCTTTGTAAAATCCTAAATTCCTAATCCTTAAGTTGTTTCAATGAAATAGCTTGGTTTATACAATTGTTTGTATTCAATTGAGTTACAGAGCCAATTGACAAAACTAATAAAAACTTGATGCAGAAGAAAAGAAGGAGAAGAGACGTACATGGGGAATATGAAGAAATTGGCAAAGACTGAAAGTGAAGGACAGAAGGAGACACAACACCGGAAATTGGATTGAAAGTGGAAGAGAAGCCGTTGAAGGTGAATTTTTGTTTTGGTGGTGATGTCGATGTCGATGTTGAAGAAACTGAAACGTCGAACAAAACAGAGCTTTATTTTTTAGCTCAATTGTTAATTAATTGACTTTTAATGTTTAGGTAATTAGGTATTTTAAGTTTTAAACATAGGAAGAAATCACATCACGCCAAAAGAAAAGGAAAACAAATCTGGGTTACAGGGCAAAAAAAATAAAAAACGTACATAGGACTCGATCCCTTGACCAAGAAGGGAAACTATTTCTCACCTTAACCACTGGACCAAACATATATTACAGAAATTGATGCCCCTAAAATCTCTTATATAATTTGATGTCAGAAGCCCTTGCTTCTTGCGCTTCTGGTGAGGACCGGCCCTGCCTTTTAGTATCCTTCCTTATTGTTTTTCTGCTATTGTTGTTCTTATGTCATAATTTTCCATGTTGTAACACTTCCCCCTGCACCTGTTTTTAAATAGAAGAATTTTTTCAAAAAAAAAAAAGACATGGAGCCAAATGGCAAAGACAATAATTTGACTTTTGTTCAACGTGTTTGGTTGTTGTGGATTCCTCAAAGAGGTTGCGTGTTGGTGCGTTCCCACTACACGCACGAGCTTTACATTTTTGATGTCATTTTGTGTCAAAAGAAACAAAGCGTAGCATTAGGAGAAAGCTTTTCTATTATATATTTCAATAGATGTATATAACGTGTGTTTTTGTTATATAGCCAACAAGATGTCATCTATTTGAATTTTTCTGATTTTTTTTTCAAATACAACACGGTAATATAATCTAGTTCAGTCATATGCTAAGTATATAACCAACATGAAAATGAACGGATCGAACTTAACTTTCTTTGCAAAATTTTAGTGAAGATATTCACAAGTCATAAATAATAAGTGCACACATGGTTAAGTGAACTATAAATTGTTTTTTTTAGAGATTTTCAAATCTATTGAACGCTTTCTTCCGCCTCTTGAGCACCTTCACAATGGGGCTTGTCCACAAAACGAAAACTTGAATTGGGCTTTCTCCAAAAGTGATTCATAGGTCAAAATTTTAAGAATGGGCTGAGGTTAAAGTTAGGTTAATGAATTAACGTAAACAAACTAGCCAATGTTTTGAAAACCGGACCGGCGACCGAACCGGAAATACCTTTGGGTCATGGGTCAATGTGGTCCGACCGGGTCGAACCGGGTTTAATAGTTTTTTTCAAATAATAATATAAATAGTTTTTGTATAACTATAATATCCAAATATATAAAATAGCCTTTGAATAAACATATATTTTTAATAAACATATATTTTTAAAAACTAAGAAAATCAATTTAATAACAAAAAAACTATTCAAAGACAAAATTTAATGAGAAATAGTTAAGTTTATATGTAAAAAAAATTAAAAACATTAAACCATAACAAAAATTAACTAAATTCAAAACTTTTTTTTTGTGGATAACTAAATTCAAAACTAGTATTTATTTCTATAAATTTTAATCATAAAAATTTTAAATATAGAAAAAAATGGAAATTTACAAAAAAAAAAAAAAACCTCAAACTCGGGTCAACCCAACCCGGCTAGCTGGCTGGTTCACGGTTGAACCCGGTCCGGTCCGGTTTTCAAAACCATGAACTAGCTGAATGCATAATTTGGGTTACGGGGTAAACAAAATAAAATTTTAGCTAGGTGTTAGAGCCTGACTGGTGTTGCCGCAGCGGTTGCGGTTTCAAGCGTTTCCGAGCGATTTGAATGACTGGTGCAACGGTTAAAAATTGGTGCGTTTGCGGGATATTTACGACTGGTTGACAGCGACTGCAGTAGCGGTTAAATAATAAATTAACAATATAAACACATGAAATAATTATTAAAATATCAAATATCATATTATTATAATAAAATATAAAAATTATTAATTCAATTAATTTAAATATATTTGTGATCGTAATTTATTAAGAGAATTTTGGTGTGAAAATTTTAATAAATATAAAATTTTAATAGGTAACTAATTAAAAATGTCAATATATATATATAATATAATTATAATATTCAAATCTTGATTTTTAAAAATATATTATATATTTTCTTATTTTAAGTAGATTTTATTTATTTTTTAATAAAAAATAAATTCATTAGCAACCACCCGCAACCGCAAACGCTTGAGGAAAGTAGCTTTTGGTTTTGAGCGATTTGGAGCGGTAGAAAGCGTTTCCCATAATTGTTATCAAACGCTAGACACCGCTACTGCCCGCAAACGTTGTGGTAGCTGGTGTACCAATCAAGCTCTTAGTGAAGATTAGATGAATAAAAAAACTAATCGAGACTTTTTGTTGACATATTCTTCTATAAAAAAATAAGAATAATGGAGTACGAGCATTTCCTTGTTGATACTCACCTAATTTATATTTCTTGCATGTTATTCACCAAATTACATATCTAAAACATAATATTCACCTAATTAACCCTAAATTATATAGTAAAAATGTGAAAAGTAAAACCAAAATCAAACAATTTGAACACCAAAAATTATGTCTAAAATTTTGATTTAATACCTAAAAACTCTAAACTTGTTCGCGTTGCAAATCTCAAAAGTTACATTACATAGTGATTCTAACTTTTTTTGGACCAGTTGAACTAATCACAAAGATAAAGATTTTGCCCTACAAAAATTGTTTAATCTGGTGGCCCAAGCCTAAGTTTCATCTGCTCATGCATTGTTTTTCATTGTTGAACCTTAACATTTCTATGCACTTCAAGAATAATGGAGTATGAACATTTTCTTGTTGATACTTACATATTATGATGTTGACGGTTTTCATACAAAAAGTTTTATCATAAATCTCAACCACACTTTTTGGCCCCAATTACTCAAGGCTAAGCCAACCTTTATAGTTGAGTTTATGATGCTCCTTGTAAAGGTTAAGCTCAATAAAGAAGTTAAAAGATTTAAATTATTGGATGAGTTTGAAGATTGACAAAAAAAATTGGGTGTCAAAGCAAATGAATGGAAAACTTGTTACTATAAGACTTTCGCAAGTCACAAAAGTGATGAGAGCTATGAGTATATTTCTAGTTTTTCTCATCACCTCAAGTATTATATTTTGAAGGATGAGACAAATTAAAACACTATTAGACTTGCATTTAGTGAAAACCAACGATGAGTCTGGATGTTTAATACTTTAAGGATGACAACCATCTAGACAGAAGCTAGAAACAAATTAGTTACAAAACATTTGTCAACACAAAACTAATTATATTATGTTGGGAAAATGTCAAAGAACTACAATCCGAGAGATTAAATATATTATGTTTTTTTTCTCAATTGTAGCGATTTGAAGAAGGATACATTGTCTTTGATTCCTTACTATATGATATGTTAGGTTTTTAGCCTAATTTACCCATGGTTTTGTGTTGCATTTCTTGTCTTTTTGTTTCCTTTTGATGTCTTTTCAGATTCTAAAGTGCTTTGGAGCACAATTTGGAGCTGCTGGAACTCTATGAAGAAAAGGAGAAGAATTGGAGCAAAAAGAAGAGTTTTCACTCCACCGAGCACCCGCTCGGTCCGAGCGAGCATCTGCTCGCACCAAGACACCAGAACCTAAACCTAATAAAGCTGTGGCCGCCGAGTTCATCTGATGGCCCACACGATCCCCAGGAGTTAATGAGTCAACATCAATCCCTTTTCATTAGGGAGATGATTGATTTTAATCATAAATGGGATTTCTACTTACTTTCCTTCTTTTGTTTAAAAGAGTATCTTTTGTTTTTAATGCTTTTCCTTGTATTTTAAAAGAATGATTTCTGATCAGAGAGGATCATCCTTGTATCACGAAATATTCAATAGACTTGGAGTTTTTCTTCTTACGTTTTGAATAAAAGTATTTTTATTTCTTCAATTGTTCTTGATCATCCGAATCATTACTTTCACCATTGGAGTTCCTTGTTCATTTCCGAATCATCATCCAATAATCATCTAGAGAAGAATTCTAAACCCCCTTTTCATTCTCCATTTTCCATTATGAATTCTTATCTATTGATTGTTGCGTTTGATTTGACCATGTCCGAGTAGTTTCATAACTAAGTTGGGATGTTTTCAATGGTGATCTAGGGTTTTTGTTGGTTGAGCCAAATAGGGAATTCTTATGTCTTCATCTCTAGGAAGTCTCAATGCTTAGGCTAAATTGATCACTTAGTCTATGATCTCTAGGTTTAATCTATTCACCAAAAATGATATAGGTTGCTAGAATTACCTTTGATGAGCATTCGGTGGTAACCAAAACACCATTGATCGTTCCCATTGAATGTGAACATATTGAACCATTGCATTAAAGCTTGCTTACTTCATTACTAAATCCACTCGAAAGTGTAGGTATTTAGGCTGTAAGCAAAGGTGTTGATACATCGCCAAAAGCGGGGCAATACATATTTATGTTTGAGTTCTAGACCGCATTTAAATAGACCCTGAATAGCTTGCTCAACCCAAGTACCCGAAATCACCGGAGATTCATCTCGGCTTAGTGCCTTTTATCATTGTTTTATTACCGATTTTTATTCCAAGCACCTGCTCATTTACATTGAGCACCTGCTCACGTCAGTTTACAACTCATTTAATTTATCTTAGCTTTATTTGAAATCTATAGATTCATAGTGTAACCTTGGTCTCTGTGGATTCGATACCTTATATACTACTGCTTTTGCCTGTGCACTTGCAGCATTATTTTGGGTTAAAACTCGAGACTATCAAGTTTTTGGCGCCGTTGCCGGGGACCAATAGCGTTACCTTTGAATTTTGGTTTTATTTATAGTCTAAGAATTTTGCTAATTTTGTTTTTTGTTTTTGTTTTTGTTATGTTTCAGGTGTATGACCAGTAGAAGAACGAGGAGAAATCTGAACGAAGATCTAGTCAGTCATACGAACGAAGAGTTAGCTCGTCTCGAACGTCAGAATCGCCGCCGAGCACCTGCTCAAACCGAACGAGCACCTGCTCGCACAGAAAACATGGCAGATCAGGAAGCTATGAATGCTCAGTTACAGATTTTGAGAGATCAAATCACCCAGTTGCAAAGGCAACAGCCGCGGGGTCAGCCAACCATAGGGGATTCGGATAATCCCCATGCGTTTTATCAAAACCGTTCGGCCATTGTCATTCCGACCATTCAGAGACAAGATTACGAGGTCAAGGCTCAGTTAATTTCATTGGTAAAGCAGCATCTATTCCATGGTCTACCCGCTGAAATACCAATGGACCACATAGAGAATTTCGAGGAAATTTGTAGTACTACGGGTTCTAATGGTGTTCCAACCGATTTTCTGAAGTGTAAGTTGTTCCCGTTCTCTCTCGCGGACAAGGCACAAAGATGGTTGAAGTCGCTGCCGGCTGGTTCATTGAGGACTTGGGATGAGGCTAGATCCGCGTTCTTGGATCATTTCTATACGAAGTCCAAAACGGCCGCTTTGAGGAACAAGATTGCATCCTTTCAACAACACTCCAGAGAAGCTTTTGGAGAAGCTTGGGAAAGACTCAAGGAGTACAAGAGGGAGTATCCTCATCACGGTTTCAAGGATGAGCAAATCTTGAACATATTCTACGATGGAGTCGATTGGGATTACCGTAATGCTTTGAATGCCGCAAGTAATGGAGACTTCATGACCAAGACTAAGGAAGGTGCATTTGAGCTCATCGAAAACCTTGCCTCAAGCTCCAACAACAAGGCTCCCGAGTACGATAGAACCAAGAAGGTCAATAGTGTGGACTCTCAAAAGATCGATGAATTAACCGCGAAAGTGAACTTGCTTCTACGAGAGACTCAAAGGCCGGTTAAGTTCATGGAAGAAGATGGGGCTGCCCCTAATGCTCAAGAGTTTGTGGAAGATCAAGAAGATGGTTTAGAAGAGGTCAACTATGTGAATGGCCAAGGGTACCAAAACCGAGGGTTTAACCCCAACTACCGAAGCCATCCAAACCTCTCCTACCGCAACACCAACGTGGAAAACCCCCAAGACCAAGTCTATCCGCAACAAGGGGGTACAAATCAGAAGTTCTACTCCAACAACACTCAAGGGAAGCAAATTGTGCCCAACCAAAATCAGAACCGGTTTCAAGCAACAAACCAACAACAAACCGTTTCCGCGCCTCAATCCCAACAAGATGATTTGAAAGGTCTCATTCATCAAGTCTTGGCCAACCAACAGCAGACGTCAACCGAGCTGGGCAGTAAGATGGACAACATGTACAAGGATCTCCATGCAAAGTATGAGGCCGTGACCGCACATGTAAAGAAGTTGGATACACAAGTAGCTCAAACCGCCGAGGCTATTCAAAGACCGGTTGGTGCTCTTCCTGGCCGTGGTGAAGTGAACCCTAGGAAGGAGTATTCGCCATGCAATGCTGTTGAGTTAAGAAGCGGAAGAGTGTTGGCACAACCTACGGCCACAACCTCTCAAGTTAAGGCCAAGGAGAAAGTTGTTGAGCAACCGGCACAAGAGGATGATTTGGCAGAGAATGTGATGCATGAGGAGGCTGGTTCTAGCTCAGAAACCACACCAACTACTGTTCCGATCAATCTGGAGAAAACACCCCAGCGAGCACCTGCTCAGCCGATCGAGCACCTGCTCGCTCAGAATGTTCCCGCGAAATTTCCAGAAGCTCAGACCAAGAGAGTCTATGTGCCTAAGATACCCTACCCAGTGCCTCCCAAGAGATCTAAGAAGGATTTGGAGGATGCTAAGTGTAAGGAAATGATTAAAGGCTTGGAGGTAAAGCTTCCTTTATCCGATGCGGTTCAAATGGTACCTTCTCTCAAACGGTACATGAAGGAGCTAATTTCTGGAAAAGTTGTGGAAGAGGAGAGTGTGATGATGGTTTCCAAAGAATATAGTGCAATACTTCAGAGTAAGGTGTTGACTAAGAAAGGCGATCCCGAGAGGTTTGTGATTTCGGTAAAAATTGGGCCATGCACGTTCGCATGCTCACTGGTTGACTTGGGTTCAAGTGTTAATTTAATGCCTTATTCCGTTGCTAAACGTTTAGGTTTTACCGATTTCAAACCAACTAAGATCTCCTTGATTTTTGCAGATAGATCCACTAAACTGCCTGTAGGTATAATCGAGGATTTACACGTCCGCATAGGGGACACTCTAATCCCAACCGATTTCGTGGTTCTAGAGCTCGATGAAGAACCAAAGGACCCACTGATTTTGGGGAGATCATTCCTAAACACGGCGCGTGTAATCATCGATGTTGAACAAGGTATAGTCGACCTCCGTCTCGGAGACATGGTGGTACGGTTCGAGATGAGTAAGATGCTCAAGAGGCCGATGATAGATGGGCAAACCTTCGTGATCCACGATGACTCCGAGATGTCGGAAGATGTGGTTGAAGAGATCCTAGCAAAGGACTCTCTCGAAGTTGTATTGACAAAAGCCGAAAGTGAACACGGATTTCTAAGTGAAGACACCCAAGGATTTGCCAAGTTTCTGGATTCCAACACCAGAATAGAGAAAGAAGATGAGTTCCAGAGTCTGACCGAGGGCACAGAAAACGATGTTCTGCCAGATTCCCAGCGAGCACCTGCTCGCTCCGACCGAGCACCTGCTCGGACCGAAAACCAGAACATCACCGGATCATGGAGCGAGCTGAAAGCTCCAAAGGTAGAGTTAAAAACCCTCCCAGCGGGGCTCAGGTATGCATTTCTAGGTCCTAACTCTACATATCCTGTTATAGTGAATGCAGAATTGAATAATGTTGAGATCACTTTGCTTTTGTGTGAGTTGAGGAAATATAGAAAGGCCTTGGGATATTCGTTAGATGATATAACCGGTATATCTCCCGACTTGTGCATGCACCGAATTAATCTAGAGGATGAATCGATGACTTCTATAGAACATCAGAGACGGTTAAACCCGAATCTAAAGGATGTTGTAAAGAAAGAGATAATGAAACTTCTAGAAGCTGGTGTGATCTATGCTATATCTGATAGCAAATGGGTAAGTCCGGTGCATGTTGTACCTAAGAAGGGAGGTATCACGGTAATTAGGAATGAGAAAAACGAATTGATTCCAACTAGAACGGTAACGGGTCATAGAATGTGCATAGACTATAGGAAATTGAATGCTGCTACTCGCAAAGATCATTTTCCTTTGCCTTTTATTGATCAAATGCTTGAACGTCTTGCTAATCACCCTTACTACTGTTTTCTAGATGGTTACTCAGGATTTTTTCAGATACCCATCCATCCCGATGATCAGGAAAAGACAACGTTCACATGTCCATACGGCACATTCGCATACCGCCGGATGCCATTTGGTTTGTGTAACGCCCCAGCGACTTTCCAACGTTGTATGATGTCCATTTTTACTGATTTAATTGAAGATATTATGGAAGTATTTATGGATGACTTCTCTGTGTATGGGAGTTCTTTTTCTGTTTGTTTGTCTAATTTGTGCAGAGTATTACAAAGATGCGAGGAGAAGCATCTAGTGCTGAATTGGGAGAAGTGCCATTTTATGGTCAGGAATGGGATAGTACTTGGGCACCGGATTTCAGAGAAAGGGATAGAGGTTGACAAGGCTAAGATAGAGGTCATGATGAGTTTACAACCGCCTACTACGGTCAAAGGAATCCGAAGCTTTCTAGGCCATGCCGGGTTCTACCGTCGTTTCATCAAAGACTTCTCCAACATTGCTAGGCCTCTCACTAGATTGCTGTGTAAGGAAGTCAAGTTCGACTTTGATAGAGAGTGTTTGGCTGCGTTTCATACTATCAAGGGTGCCTTGGTTAGTGCACCAATAGTCCAACCACCGGATTGGGACTTACCGTTTGAGATTATGACGGATGCGAGTGATTTTGCTGTGGGGGCTGTTCTTGGTCAAAGGAAGGACAAGAAGCTCCATGTGATATATTATGCTAGTCGGACGATGGATGATGCTCAATGTCGGTATGCAACCACCGAAAAGGAGTTATTGGCGATTGTCTTCGCCTTTGAGAAGTTTAGATCATACCTCGTCGGTTCTAAGGTAATTGTTCACACCGATCATGCTGCGTTTAAGTACTTGCTGACCAAGAAAGATGCCAAGCCTAGGCTATTGAGATGGATACTTTTGCTTCAAGAGTTTGATTTAGAGATCAAGGATAAGAAAGGATCCGAGAATGGGGTTGCTGATCATTTGAGTAGGCTTCAAGTTGAGGATGAGACACCTATGGAGGATAGTCTGCCAGATGAGCAAATTTATTCGATCTGCGAAAAATTTCCAGAAGCTGAGCGAGCACCTGCTCGGACTGACCGAGCACCTGCTCGGAAGATTTTTTGTGGAATTATCCAGAATGTCCAACCTTCGATTTTCCCTTGGTTCGGTGACTTTGCTAACTACTTGGCAGCCGATAAGGTTCCGGAAAACCTAACGGGAAGCCAAAAGAAGAAGTTTTTCCGAGATGTTAGACGATACTATTGGGACGAGCCGTACTTGTACAAGCAATGCTCGGATGGGCTGTATAGAAGATGTGTTTCGAAGGAGGAAATCCCTGGGATCTTGCACCATTGTCACGGTTCATCTTATGCCGGACACTTTGCCACATTCAAGACGGTTACAAAAGTGCTACAAGCGGGTCTTTGGTGGCCAACGATGTTCAAGGATACGAATAGGTTTGTTGCTCGATGTAACGCGTGTCAAAGGCAAGGGAACATCAGCAAGCGCAATGAGATGCCTCAAAACTTCGTCTTAGAAGTAGAGGTTTTCGATGTTTGGGGTATAGACTTCATGGGACCGTTCCCTTCCTCCTATAAGAACAAGTACATACTTGTAGCCGTTGACTATGTTTCCAAGTGGGTCGAAGCACAAGCTAGCCCGACTTGTGATGCTGCGATAGTTACCAAGTTGCTCAAGACGGTGATTTTCCCTAGGTTTGGAATTCCGAGAGTTGTGATAAGTGATGGAGGTTCACACTTCATTAACAAGGTTTTTGAGAACTTGTTAAGGAAGAATGGAGTCACACATAAGGTAGCCTCTCCTTATCATCCTCAAACTAGTGGACAAGTAGAGGTCTCCAATAGAGAGATAAAGAGTATCTTGCAAAAAACAGTTGGTACAACGCGTAAGGATTGGGCGAATAAGCTAGATGACGCTTTGTGGGCATATAGGACAGCATATAAGACTCCGTTGGGGACAACGCCTTTTCATTTGGTGTATGGGAAGGCATGTCACTTACCGGTAGAATTGGAATACAAGGCGGCATGGGCTGTCAAGCGACTTAATTATGACATCCTTAGTGCATTCGAGAGGAGATCCATGCAGCTGCATGAGTTGGAAGAAATTAGGCATCTCGCCTATGACAATTCCCGAATCTACAAAGAACGGACCAAAGCTTACCACGACAAGAAGATTATCCCTCGAAACTTTGCTCCTAACGATCAAGTTTTATTGTTTAACTCTCGTTTTAAGTTGTTTCCAGGGAAGCTAAAGTCGAGATGGAGTGGTCCGTTCACCATCAAAGAGGTGAAACCATACGGGGCCGTAGTGTTGCTAGACACTAAAGGAGGTGATTTTGTTGTTAATGGTCAACGTCTCAAGCCATACCTTGCGGATACATACGTGGGAGAAGTTGAATCAGTCACTTTTAGTGACCCTCCTCGAGCCTAAAGGGTTTCCAAAGTCGAGCTAACGACTTAAAACAAGCGCTTGGTGGGAGGCAACCCACCGGTAAGGATTTTTGTATAAATTTTGATTTTTAATTCCTTTTATTACTAACATTTCACTTGTGATTTCAGTAATTACATTCTGCGAAAAAGTGTAAAATTGCACCGAGCACCTGCTCGGAAGGAGCGAGCACCTGCTCGAAACCAAAACGCAGCAATTCTCTCAGATTAGCAGAACACAAAAATAAAAAAAAAAATAATAAAAAAAATATATAAAAGAAAAAGAAAAACAGAAAAAGATTTGATTTATTTCTTCTTTCCTTTTTATTTTATTTAATTTTATTTTCTTCTTTATTTCCTTTTCAATTTTTGCCAAAAACCCTAACCACTCATTTTTCTTCCTTTTTGCAGATAAAGACAACTTTTTGGTCTCCTCCTCTTCCCCAAAACTGCCGAGCATCACCACTCCCCCATCTCCCTTGAGAACCGCAACTCTCCATTAACTCAACCTCCATAAATCCCCATCTCTACCACTCTCCAAGACCAACCACTCACCATAACTCTCTATCACCGTATACCACTCAAACTCTCAAGCTCCCAAACCGCTCAATTCTCTCTCAATCTTTCAACCTCTCTCGCCGCCGCTCAAGCCCCATAACAACCGAGCATCTGCTCACTTGGCTAAACCACAAAACCACCGCCACATTCCACTATCTCCTCTCCGAAACCAAACCTTAACACTCGGAAACCTCTCTCTGCCTCTTCTCATTCACCATGGCTCCAAAAATCAAGTTCTCCAACAAGGAAAAAGGCAAGGGTAAGGCCTCTACCTCCGCAACCGCTTCTCCACTCACCTTTCCATGGCCTAGACCGGAAGGCGAACCGTTTGAAATTGACCGAGCCGGACTCCCAATGTCCTCACCAGACTCTTGGGACGAAATCGACGCCTTCTACTACAACCAACTCCTCCAAGTTGACCTCGAACCTACTCGGTTCATGTGCGATAGAACATTGGTCGAACTTGGTCTTCAACAACAAGTGAGGAGCATACTCTACAATGCTCGTTGCATGGCCTTTGCTCTAGAGGAAGACGTGCTCTATCCCGATCTCACTAGGCAATGCCTAGCAACCGCCACTCTCTCATACGCAAACCCCAACAAGCCTTCATTCGAGGAGGCCACATTCTCTTTCTTTGCTGGAGGAAAGAGGTACGCTATCTCCATGCTCGATTTTTGCATAGCGTATGGGTTCTATGAGACGGACACGAAGCTATCGAGTCCGAAGAGATTCCAAGAAGCCAAGACCTTTTGGGGACTAATCGCTTCGGGTGACTACTCCTCAAACTCGGCGAGCCAAAACCGCCTTCGCCACCCCGCACTCCGTATCGTGGCAAGGATATTGAGCAACATGCTCTTTGGAAGACCCGTAGGTAACAAAGTTCACACCGATGAATTATTGTTGTTATTGTTGGGTTGTGGTCCTATTGTAGGTGACGGAGACTCGAGCCAATTTGAGAAATACCGATCCAACTTGGGTATACGTTTCGCGGAGATGATTTGTGCGATCAAAGATAACACAACCGCAACAAACAAAGGACCAAGGACGGAGCGTATTGGAAGCTTGCTCACACCGCTATTCTGCAATTTAAGGGTGGATCTTTCTCCATATTCCTACGTCCCGGAGATGAAGCGCATTGATATGGAGCACCTGCTCAATTCCAAGATCATCATCAAGCCGAGCACATACCAATTCCTAACTGCCAATGGAGAAGCCCAATACATTCAGCTTCCCAACTTAGCCATCACACGGCTTTCCTCCATGGATGATCTCGCGTTTCAGCCACCCGCGGAGTACCTTGTCCCACATCCGAGTCAAGCCTCTTCTGCTGCCCGTCTTAGTACTTCTCGTCGAAGCACATCTAGGCAGCGACACCATGTCTCCGAGGACGCTGGTCCATCGGTCCCGCGCCTTACTATGCCTGGCTACGACACTGCTTCTCAAAGTGAGTTTGATCTTCCTCCTATTTCTGACGATGCTGAGGATGCCGAGTACAGGAAGTGGATGATCCAATCCACAAAGAAGAACAACAGTATCATGCAGAGGATCATGCAGGCGCTCTCCAAAGGCTGCTGCCAAGCTCCACCACCCCAGACCGAACGAGCACCTGCTCGTTCCCATTCGAGCACCTGCTCGGGTCAGCCAGCCAGAAGGAAGCGGAGAACAGCTGATGACGAGGACGACTTTTCTTCCAGGTGATATCCACTTTCACCCTACTATTTCCATTGTTTATATCACATTTGTTTCTATTTTGTTTTTATTTTGTTTTTGATTTGAACTTGTTTTTAGTCTACTCTTTCGGTACTTTTCTTTCACCGAGACGGTGAAAGTTAAGTCCGGGGGAGTGGATTAATGTTTTAATTGTTTTTGCTTTGAGTCTTTTGCACTCATAAAAAAAAAAAAAAAAAAAAAAAAAAAAAAAAAAAAAAAATGCATATAGTTTCTCATGGCATAAACATTTTTATTATCTTTTTCATGCTAGGATCGAGTCTAGAGCATTTTAGGATTGCATTTGCATAGGGAGCAATGATGAAATTTCCTTGTAAAGATTCATTTTAGGATTCCATGATATGCCCTCATTAGAACTTTTTCGATGCATTAACAATCATGAATTAGAGGCTCATCCATACTTGAATCTTATTTCTTTGAAAATCCCAACTCAATTGAAACTTGCATGATCTAGATTCAACTCTATCAACTTGAACTTAAACTTGATTAATTCTTCTCACTTTTGGACTTTGAATCATAACTATGGATAAACACCTTACATTCAAATCATGTTTGCCTAATTTTTACCACTCTTATCTTGTTTTGAATGGCTATCCCGATCTAAGTTCATCTTTTAGATGAGGATAGTACCACACCTTTAAACCCGACCATTTCATTCAAACCTTTGCATTTATTCTTTGAGTGAGGCCTTTTTCTTTGTGTTGCATTGGTAAAATCTTGCAAGCATTAGAGACGACAAGGCAAAGTTTCCATTAGGCTAGACTAGTCTTAGGTGGGGTATGAAACCGATTTGGTTAAGCGTTTACTTGATTATCTTTGGGTTTGTGGTTAAGTGTGAAAAGAAAGAAAGAAGAAAGGATGAGTTCTAGGGAATAAGTTTGAAAAGAAAAGTATATAGCTCTAAGTGTTTAAAAGAAAAATGATAGCTTAGCATTCTCTTAGAATAAATCAAAAGAAGAAAAATGTGTTAGAGAATGCTAGGATAGAAAGAGCTAAAGTTAAGAAAAGAAATTCCCTAGGATTCGAAAAATCTAAAGAAGAAAGAGGAAGTTTGAAAGGTTTAGCCGAAATTGGCTAGTGGTTTAACAAATGGGTAGTGAGAAAAGAGAGATGAAAGATTGCAACAATGGGGTTATGGGTAGAACTTTGGATTCCTAGCCTTGTATGCATCAATTGTCTCTTTTCTTTCTTGCTTTTGCTAAATGTAACACTTGCATTTGAGAGTTAGCCACCAAAAAGAATTCGGACAACCTCTTTACATCATCTAAAAGCCTTCTTCTACCGAGCCAAATGGTATTGATTCATTGTCCAATTGTGAGACCGCACCAAACACATTAATAAATGTTAAAGAGTTGAGTTTAGTTGATTGCATGCTTTCTTTTGAGTCTAAGGATTTGGAGTAATTATTTTGATAAGAGATGAGTATGGCGAAAGCTTCTTGAGTAAGATTTGTTGTGCATCGCATTAGTTCTCTTTAGGACATTTTGTTGAACCCTTCGATATTTCTTTTGGATTTGAGCTCCCACCTTCAAACACTTCTCCGGATTTCTCTCTTCTTGTTTGCTTGCGGACAAGCAAAAGGCAAGTCCGGGGGAGTTGATATGTTAGGTTTTTAGCCTAATTTACCCATGGTTTTGTGTTGCATTTCTTGTCTTTTTGTTTCCTTTTGATGTCTTTTCAGATTCTAAAGTGCTTTGGAGCACAATTTGGAGCTGCTGGAACTCTATGAAGAAAAGGAGAAGAATTGGAGCAAAAAGAAGAGTTTTCACTCCACCGAGCACCCGCTCGGTCCGAGCGAGCATCTGCTCGCACCAAGACACCAGAACCTAAACCTAATAAAGCTGTGGCCGCCGAGTTCATCTGATGGCCCACACGATCCCCAGGAGTTAATGAGTCAACATCAATCCCTTTTCATTAGGGAGATGATTGATTTTAATCATAAATGGGATTTCTACTTACTTTCCTTCTTTTGTTTAAAAGAGTATCTTTTGTTTTTAATGCTTTTCCTTGTATTTTAAAAGAATGATTTCTGATCAGAGAGGATCATCCTTGTATCACGAAATATTCAATAGACTTGGAGTTTTTCTTCTTACGTTTTGAATAAAAGTATTTTTATTTCTTCAATTGTTCTTGATCATCCGAATCATTACTTTCACCATTGGAGTTCCTTGTTCATTTCCGAATCATCATCCAATAATCATCTAGAGAAGAATTCTAAACCCCCTTTTCATTCTCCATTTTCCATTATGAATTCTTATCTATTGATTGTTGCGTTTGATTTGACCATGTCCGAGTAGTTTCATAACTAAGTTGGGATGTTTTCAATGGTGATCTAGGGTTTTTGTTGGTTGAGCCAAATAGGGAATTCTTATGTCTTCATCTCTAGGAAGTCTCAATGCTTAGGCTAAATTGATCACTTAGTCTATGATCTCTAGGTTTAATCTATTCACCAAAAATGATATAGGTTGCTAGAATTACCTTTGATGAGCATTCGGTGGTAACCAAAACACCATTGATCGTTCCCATTGAATGTGAACATATTGAACCATTGCATTAAAGCTTGCTTACTTCATTACTAAATCCACTCGAAAGTGTAGGTATTTAGGCTGTAGGCAAAGGTGTTGATACATCGCCAAAAGCGGGGCAATACATATTTATGTTTGAGTTCTAGACCGCATTTAAATAGACCCTGAATAGCTTGCTCAACCCAAGTACCCGAAATCACCGGAGATTCATCTCGGCTTAGTGCCTTTTATCATTGTTTTATTACCGATTTTTATTCCAAGCACCTGCTCATTTACATTGAGCACCTGCTCACGTCAGTTTACAACTCATTTAATTTATCTTAGCTTTATTTGAAATCTATAGATTCATAGTGTAACCTTGGTCTCTGTGGATTCGATACCTTATATACTACTGCTTTTGCCTGTGCACTTGCAGCATTATTTTGGGTTAAAACTCGAGACTATCACTATAATGGATTCAAATGCAATTTATCCTTCTTCATTTCGCTACCCCTGAGAAAAAACTTAATATATTTAGCGATATTTCTCGGATTGTAGTTCGGAAAGAGAAAGATACTCCAAATTGAAACTAATACATGAAGTTTGATTGAATTAAACTCATCATGTAAACAACCTATAAGCCTTAATTTAAAACTTGCAATTCTTCTAAAGCTTTTGGAAGAGTTTTTTTTTTAGTATGACATTGTTGATCTTTCGATATCGTGATATGTCAAGATTATTAACTAGTGGTATATCTCGTTAACTAAGAGCCTTTGATACAAACCCGAAGTATAAATTTGGAGTTGGAGATCAGGATTGGTGGGATTATAGGGAATACTGAGTAGATTCGTTGGTACACTCTCGTGATATATATTGTGATCCTCGTTTTGATATTGAAATGTGTGCTTTAACTTTTAAAGTGCACATGGAAGTAAAGAGGATATTGATGATGATAATATTGATTACTATGGTGACTGTGGTGACAATAATTCGAAAAAAAGAGATGTTGATGATGATGATATTGATTATTATGATGACCGTAGTGACAATTATCCAAAATATATCAACAAAGATGCATTAAGGAACTTTTCATGCATAATCAAATGAAATATTTGGAGAGAACACATAAGCAAGTAAATTTTTTGGTATACTACAAAAAAGAAAATGAACATTGCAAGCACCTCTTAATTATTGCCGATCTCTAGTTTGATTCCTCTTAATTTCTTTAGAGAATCTACTAGAAATTGTTGAATTTCAACCACAATTTTAGTCGAGTATTGGTCTAACTATTTCTATTGATCAATACCAAACTGTCAAAATTTGTTGATGGAAAATGGATATCGATAAAAAAAATAAAAAAATTAGTGACTAACAAAAGTTGACCGCCTATCAAACCAATCGCAAACACAACTAATTGTTGTCATACATTAAATTGTAAAATTCCGTTACGATACTTCGTTACAAATTCGTTCCTCCTATTTTCCAACATATGTCGCAAATAAATATTGGGATGAATGTCTACAACAAATGAAATTACAATAAATCTAAAGCAAATCATACAAATAGATAGATAAAAAAAATTTACATTTAACAAGTTCATAGTTTGATAATCTAAAATTTTCCGAATTCTGGTTTAATTATAAGACCATTTCTATTTACAAATGGCTTTCCTTGTCTACACCAAAAAGTGTTAAATATTTGAACAAAGTAAAGTTTTAAGGTTTCTTTAAAAGAAAACAAAAGAACATAACTGGTCCACGTCATTTCTTATCCAGACCTGACCAGAAACGATCTTCTCCTTCGGTGTATCAAAATGGACCCCACTCTCCTTTCTCTGTAAACTTTTTTCCACTTTCTTCTCTCCTCGATCTCTCTCTCTCGAATCTTGTTCTTCTGCTTTCGTAAACGAACCTCTCTGCTTCGTGCTTCTTCTTCTTCCTGCGAATTTCGTCGATTATCGGAGTTTTCCGTGTGAAATTTGAGGTTTTTGAATCTAGGGTTTTTCAATATTAGGGTACAAAATCTGGGTTTTGAGTAAGATTTGGGGGTTTTGCGAATTTCTCAAAAGAGATAAGATTTTGATGAGGAGAGGGAAAGATTGTGATGAGAAGATACTTGAGCCCATGTTTCCTCGTCTTCATGTGAACGATTCTGATAATCGAGGAGGACCTAGAGCTCCTCCAAGAAACAAGATGGCTCTTTATGAGCAACTTAGCATCCCTTCTCAGAGATTCAACAATCACAACATAATTCCTCCTGAACAGTCCTCCACTCAGGTAGATTCCATTTCTCTGATTTACCTAACCTTAATTTGTGTTTTGTAACGATTTTAGGACTTCAAGTTTTAGAATTGGTGATTTAGCTAGTCTAATATGATTAA
The DNA here is from genome assembly GCA_963576765.1 of Draba incana. Classification (NCBI taxonomy): domain Eukaryota; kingdom Viridiplantae; phylum Streptophyta; class Magnoliopsida; order Brassicales; family Brassicaceae; genus Draba; species Draba incana. Next base: position 8,277,961 of record OY755212.1, on the reverse strand, counting down.
ACTAGGGATTAGATTTTCCTTTTTTGTTGATTTGGTAAGCCTGATTACTTGAATTCTTTGGTTATATTTGCCTCTTGCAGGCTTGTGGTGGGGAAACGCTCTTGTATGTACAGCAGCAAGTATCTTCTTCGGCTACAGTTCACTCAGCTGAGAATTTCGCCGTAAAAAATGTGAGATCTTTAGCACGGAAAATGGTTGGAGAGGAAGATGATTTTTCGGTTCCTGTTTTCGTTACCCCAAGAAGAATTCAGTCTCTTGGTACAAACAAGAACGGCACTGAAACAGCGCCTAGTTCTCATCGTTCTTCTGAAATCCAAGAAGTGAATCCCGAGGTTACAAAGCAGAACGGTTCTTTGCCTGTGGTGAGAGAGCAAGTTAAGGAGAACACGAAACGAGACGCCTTCTTGAGTTCTTTATATGTATCAGCTAGGGAGGAAGTGAATGTCGAGAAATCAGATTACTACGGGGATAATGCTTCCTTGAGACAAGAGTCTGTAAATAGGTTTGATGGAGATGGTGAAACCTGTGGGAAAGATACTGATAATGGTGGCGAATACGGTAGAAGTGGGGAACGAGTCTCTCAGCAGCAGAGAAATGAAGAGGCTAGTGATGACGTTTCTGAGAATTCGATGGGGGATTGTATATCAAGCGAAAATGTCTCTCCTGATGATATAATGGGAGTTATAGGTCAAAAACGTTTCTGGAGAGCAAGGAAAGCCATCAACAAGTAAGTTCACTAGACGTGTATAGCTTTCTTGTTTAACCTGTTTTTCTCTTCTCTGCTCAACAGAAACGTCGCCCATTCCTTTTTGCTGAGTTAGTTTTTATACAGCCTTGTTTCGAGAGGGGAGAGGTTTGTTGTTTTGCGTGTTTTTATAGTGGAGATGCCTTAGAATTCTCGGTAACATATTAACATGTTTGAAACGTTGGATCATGTCATAGCAGGGAGGGACATTTCTTATTGACATACATTGTGGAAGGTGCCCACCGAGACAGTTCATGGCTTATTAGTACCATTTCTTTTTTGCATATCCTTGTTGGAACATGTTTCCTGTCTCGGTTTGGTATCGCTTTTATTCCTCACTGTCGTCTTGGGGATTTCCCTTCTTGAACCAGGTAGGGGAAGGTCCTGGATCCTACTTTTTAGTTAAACCATAAATCAAGTTAGTTATTATGACCAGGAACTATTGTATGGCTTTTACGTTTCTTGAGTCGGGTTTTATGGTATTTATTACTTTCTTATGCTAACCGTAAGGATAGTAGTGCTTCATGCACAGCATAATAACAACGTTTTCTCTAGCTTTTTGTTATCATGATCCTAAACATCTGAAGAATAACATTCTCTGGAACAAGAGTAGGCTGCCGTATGGGTACACTTACTCTTGCAGAATGTGTCGCTGTTCTCTTTGTGGTGGAATAGACTTATATTACTTACGCTCCAACTCATGTCATGAATGTGACCTTTGTGTTTTGTAATCATTGTTCAATGGAGCTATATAGAATTGTTTTTCTTGTTCTTGCAGTTTTTTTTTTTATTTCATTCTTGATTCTGTTATTCCTTTACTTGTTTATATTATCTTCTTAACGCAACTCCGTTACTCTTTCACAGTCAACAACGATTATTTGCAGTTCAACTGTTTGAGTTGCATAGACTGATTAAGGTAAAGCATCTGGATTAGCCTTTTCTCTTGAAATTCCCTTAATACGTGCTTTTTTGCGTATAACATCTTATTCTGCTTTCTACTGTACAGGTTCAAAGACTCATTGCTGCATCTCCGGATCTCTTGCTCGGCGACGTCAGTTATCTTGAGGGAGCTTCCGCTAAAAGCTCTCCACAAAAGAAGCTTCTTCCATCTGAATACATCGTGAAGCCTCTACCACGCGTTGCCAAACACAGAGATGATTCAGAGAAAACCAATAACCATCATAAGATGGAATGTTCAGCGGAGAACGCATTTGGAAGAACTCACGTTAACCCTCCTGCTTCACCAGCGGCATCAAACAGCTCTTACAAGACTCCTACGGTTGTTAATAACGGTGGTGGTGGTGGTGGCGGCTGGTGCTTTCCACCACCTCAACCTACCCCGGGAAATCACCAATGGTTAGTCCCTGTAATGTCTCCTTCCGAGGGGCTCATATACAAGCCTTACCCAGGTCCAGGACCAGGACACACGGGGTCGCCTTGTGGAGGCTATTACGGCCATTATAATAATTTCCCGGGAGGTCCACCTTACGGTCTTCCTAATCCGGCGTATCACCCTGGTGTTGGGTTCCCGTCATACTTCCCTCCTTACGGCATGCCTAATCCTTCATGGCAACAACCGCCGACCGAGCAGACCGTGAATCAGTTTAGCCATCCCGGGAATCTATACAATCCCGCCATGAACGCTCAACAACAACAAAGCTCATGTAACTACCCAACAAATGGAGTTGCTAAAGCACCCCAACCGCATCCACCGCCAATACGGTCTCAACCACGAACCAGAGAGAGTAGGAATGGCAGTGAACCGCAACTTGTGGGGAAAACAACAACTGTGTCGACGAGAGTGATAAGAGTGGTGCCGCACAATGCGAGATTGGCGAGTGAAAATGCAGCCAGAATATTCCAGGCAATACAAGAAGAGCGTAAACTCTACGAACTTTAAATTTCTCTTGTGTATATTTTTGCAAGGCTTTGCTTCTTCATGTCTTGTTTGTTGTTTCCGCAATTCCAATGTTGAATGTTTAAAGAAGTGTTTTACTTGTTTGTTGGTTATATATATGTATTGTGAATTGACACCATTGCAGTAATGCAGATCTTTTTGTGAGTTTAATTAGTATGGTTTCAATTTGAGTAATAATAATAATGGGGTTATAGTTTGGAAAGTGAGTTTTTACGGGGGTAGTTTCATAAATACGAAGAAGATAATTTCTGCTTTTCTTTTCCCTGAAACGACGATCAAAGAGCAGAAAGCAGAAGAATCTCGAGGGAGAGACGAAGATGGTGAACTATGTGCTGAAAATCGCAGCTGATCTCGAGAATCTCACGAATCTCCAGCCTTCCGGTGGCTGCGACGATGCCAACTTTCCTTACCTCTTCAAGGTTTCCTCTATTTTTCCTTCATTTTCGCTGCAGTTTCATGCTTCGAGATTTTCTGTATTTTAGCTCTTGATTGTTCTTCGTTTTTGCTTGATTGGGTTTGTTTCTCTGGTTTCGTTTAGCCTAGGCTCGTAGGATTTAGCGAAGCTAGGGTTTTGGTTTTGGGTTCTCCTTGTGAAATTGAAGCTCAATCTTATTCTCAAATCACTTTCTAGGGTTTGTATGAAACAAATTTCTCTAGTATTTTTGTTTATATACAATGATTTCGCTTCAGGCAAGTGTTCAAGATCAAATAGAAATTTGCCATGTTACTGAATACTTAGTAGATGAAAACTGTTCATGGTTATGTTATACATATCAGTCATTTATACTTCTTTCTTGTCTTCTCCCCTCATATATAGCAAGAAATATTACTGATTTGTTTTTTTTTTGTTGGGGAATTAGTTGAAATGTGAACAATGTGGAGAGGTGACACAGAAAGAGACATGTGTGACTTTGAATGAGACCTTTACTCCTCCGGGAGGCAGGGGTACTTGTCATCTTGTGCAGAAGGTAATAACGATCCTGACTCTTTTGTCATCTCTTCATAATACATGCTCTTTGAGAACATTCTTTGTGCTTTTGGGTTGAGTCTATAAAACTTTTAAATGTCAAAGTTAAGCAAATATTAGTTGCAAGCTTGGTTTTAAGGATGAGAGCTATGTGGTAACATATGCTATTTATGTCCCGGACACAGTCTTATACAGCTAAAGCTTTTTCACGAAATTGCATTTGAATGATCCTTTCTTAGCATATTGAACGCTATGATATTCGGAAGTAATTGATCTGTTTCTCTGCTCCGCTTCTCTCATTCTGTTATGGTTGAATAAATACCTTTTTGTATAGTTTTGCTTTAAGCACTTGTACATTACTCTTGGACCTTGGTACTGAGAATTTGATGGTTTGTCTCCATGAGTTCTATTAGTGTAAGTTCTGCGGAAGGGACGGGAATGTGACAATGATTCCGGGAAAAGGTCGACCTTTAACTCTGGAAGATTCTGAGGCTGGAGAACAGGCTCCTCTTATGGTGTTTGACTGTCGTGGCTATGAACCCATCGATTTCGGATTTGGTGGATACTGGAAAGCTGAGGCTGCTGTAAGTTGTAACACTCACACTTCAGTTTTCTGATTCCCTACAACAATTATCTGGACAAATAACTCCAGGCTTGATATGCAATTGTCAGCTCTCATGAGTTGAGTTTTTTTTGTTACCTAAACAGGAATCTGGAACCAAATTTGACGAGATTGATTTGTCGAGTGGGGAGGAATTCACAGAGTACGATGAGAAGGGAGAGTGCGGGGTAATGATATCAAACTTCCGCGCAAGCTTCAGCGTCACCAAGTAAAATCAGTCTATTTTCCGATTCTCATTAAACTTGGTGTATGTAAAAACCATCAGAATATCATCACTCAATGTTCTAATAAAGTTCTCTTATTAAACTCATTTCCTATGTTCTTCCGTTTCTTCTGCTACAAAAAGAATCTTAGGTTTGAGAATTTGCAAGGAGAACACATAATAAACAAACCTTGTATACAATAAGTTTAGTTCTTCTATATGCCATTGTACAAAGCACAAGGATGATTCGGATTTCTATCCAATGAAGAGGGAAATGATAATGATATATACACAGAAAATAGTAATTCAAACAATACAGATCGAAATAGGAATATTTGGGGATTGGTAGTATAAACAAACGGGGAGCGTGTTTAGGGCTTTTATGCGCTGAATCCACGGTGTAGAGAGCTCCAAGGACCAGAAGGAATAGTGGGACAAGCCTGTGAAGCTGCCTCCTCCATCTGCTCCATTTGGATCCCTGCGTTGCAGATGTTTGCAAAGGACCTCATGTGCTTGATACCGTACTGAGACAGCGATCCACAGTGCCTCTCGAAAGCTCTCACCTAAACATACAAGAAAGGTTTATGCATTATTCTCTAAATCAACATCAGTCAATGAGAAAAGTATTTGAAACTAGTTCTGCACCACAATTAGTATGGCCCAGATATAGATAATTTAGTAGCAATGCTAATAATAGAGTGCTGGGCTCCACAACCCAAAGATTCTATGAATCTAGTTGCAGTGACGTGAAAGAGTTGATGTTAAGATTGACAAAAAAAGTCTCAAGGGGCAAAGGAAGCATTTATTTACCATAGTTTTAAGGCAGTTCCAATCATCGACAAGCGGTTGCCCAGCAGACCGTACTTTGTTCAGTACTCCAGGACCTTCTGAAATGCCGAACAAGAGTTTTCCGATGAGTTTCACACTGTTGTCAACATGAAGTCTGTGAGACATAGCTTCAAGGACTTGCTTCTGAGCCTCTGTTTTTCTTGTGGAACCTTCTGGTGCTTTTCGGTACTTCATGCAAAATAATAACAAGAAAAAGAGTTGTATTAAGCAATTCAAGAAACTAACAAATAACTAAAAGATGTAAACAAGTACCTTATCCCAGAAATGGACAAGATCTGCGTCCCGCTGGTTTGTAACTCTTGAAGGTGGCATCAGTGAATTCGCATCCACAAAGGTGAAATTGTCATTTGCAGGGTTTGTTCCTATATAAAGATCGAGATGGTCCTTGCTAATTCCTACATCGCCATATTGCATAACATGAGAACCGTAAACCAACCCAACACCTGAAGTCCTCCTTTTCACCTGTATACACAGAGACCCATTTATGAGAAAGTCCTGGCTCCGTCATTACAGGCTTTCCAGTGAATCTAGGAGCTTACAAGTTCATATTGCTGGTGCAAGGTCTCAGTCTGTAGATTATGGATGCCACTGTAACATTTTAAACAAAGTATCGGAATCAATATATGGACATTCATAGAGATTCCTTAACATGAGAAACAGAATACTCCTAATAACGTATTAGGATTCTTTAGCTTACCTATCTTCCATCCAAGCAACACTGTATAAATCACCTAAACAAGTCTCATACTCCGGTGGAGGACTAGGTTCCTCTCCAGGGCAATATGTACCCCAACTGCTTTCTTCTGCGTTTGATGCAGTTGTAGCGTATATGTTTAAACCTTCTTCAAGAAGCCCTTCAAAGATACTTCCAGATTCACAAGCTTCAAGGTAAAACACCTGCAGGTTTACTTTTTTAGCATTACTCACTTAAAGTACCAGCAACAGAGGAATTTCAGAATTCAGAGGAACCTTAGCGATTTACCAAGCTTTTATAGGTTCCGGAAGCATGTTTTTTCTTCAACACATCATTGAGATCATTTGCGTATAGGTAAGGAGAAGTCGGCATCCCTGCAAATTACAAGACGAAAAACCATAAATTTTTGTGGTCCAAACGATCCACTTTCTGAATTTCACAAAACTCACCGAGAACTCCAGGACCACCATGGTCGCTGTAGAATATGAAGATATGATCATTTGGACCACTATCCACAACTTTCCCACTTCCACCTTTAATGGCGGTTTTATCTCCAAGGAGCACAGCAAATAGATTTTCAACAGTAACATCATCTCCAGTGTAATCCTGCCATACAAACAAAAACCATACCAATTAAGCATAAACCCAATTTTGAGTAGAGCTAAAATCCCGAAACCGAAAGAACACGAAAAAGACCTTAGGAACTCCTTGATAAACATCCTTTCCATGAGGACTGTTGATAATAATCCCTTTCCTTGGATTCTCGTAATTATTTGCAATATCATCATACATGAAAACCACAATATTCTCCTCTTTTAATCCACCTTTCCTCAGAAGTTGATAAGCATGGCATACATCAGCCTGAAATAAAAAGGTTAAGAAACTCAAAAGTATGAATTATCCAAACATACCCAAAACCAAAAAACTCTTCTTTTGAGAGTTTTACACTCAAAACTAACCTAAACTCGTAAACCCTTTAAATCTTAGATCCCAAGAACAACAAAACCTCTTAAATATCGTAAAATATCGCAATTCAAAATTCAGCTGATGATTCTCGTAATCGATTATGAAACCCAAATAGGAACTTAGTATCTACGATTCCCAAACACCACTAAGGATTCGAGGGTTTGAATCGGAGGCGAAATTCGAAATATTCGATTTAGAGAGACAAAGAGCAAGGTTTATCGAATCGCGAGCAATACCTGATGCCGGTAATTCCAATATCCGCTAGATCCGGCGACTAGAACAGCCCACCTAGTACCGGAAGAAGAATCGTCGTTGTACTGAGCAGGACGGAAGAATCTAGAAGCTTCCGACGGAAGTTTGATGATGTCATCGGGACTTTTTCTTACGGCGGAGACGGCGATCAGTGAGAGGAAGAGAATGATAAGGGAAAAGCCGGTGGCGAGAGGTTTCATAATTCCGATCGGTGTTTTGGATATTTTTTGCCGGCGAAGAGTGACGTGGAATGGAATCTTTTGATCCTCGGGGCCTATTAAATAATGAATCTTTTATCTGATAGGAGAACAAACACCAAACGTCTTTATATAACACACGCAAGCGAATTTTCGATATTTTTTAGTTTTTAAAATAGATAAAATTTTATCTATTGTGGGACATTAAGATTTTTTTTTTTTTGAAATTAATAAAAAGACATTAAGATAAGCGAAGAGAATCTTGATAAAAAAAAATTACAAAAAGTCTGAATAGAATATTTTCCATTTGTCGACCAAAAAAAAAAAGAGAATATTTTCCATACAGTCTCTACTACCAAGTAACAAGAAGGATTATTTGTTTTCGTCTATTGTTTATATATCACACTCAATCGAATTTTCGATATTTTATAGTTTTTTAAATAGATAAAATTTTCATTTTAAAATTTTTTAACATCATTTCAATTCTTTAATATTAGCACTCATTTGTAATTTATTTATTTTGATGTATAGAATATGATATGTATGTAAATACGATATAACTTAGGTTATATTTGTTTTTCTCAATATAAATGAGTATATATATATTTTTCTGAAGTTTGGTACAATTTATATTTTTAAAGTTGTCTTCTTTTATAGATAAGTATTACAGAAAATAGCAATGTTAGAAAATTTTCCAATACTTTATAATCAAAAGAATGAAAAGAACGCAAAAAACCAACATGGTCGTGATCTATTGGTAGATGAGATTTGGAAATATGCTAAAACACTCATTCGAGAGTTCAAGCTTCTTTAGAAACAAAAATCACATCTACGTGAGAAGCACAGGTTTGGGCCAAAGACCCGGTAACAAACGATTCGACTGCCCCCTAATATTAGTTAGAAAGTATTCCCAATTCGGAATAGTCACTGTTATAACTTTTCGGAGAAAAATTTACTCTGTAACATTTCAGTGCGTTACTACCAAAGCTGACTGGATATGTAGTAGTTGACAGATATGCAATGCCAAATTTTGTGGGACATAAGCGAAGAGAATCTTGATAAAAAAATTACAAAAAGTCTGAATATTTTCCATATAGTCTCTACCAAGTAACAAGAAGGATTATTTGTTTTGGATATTTCGGCAATTATCTCTGGTTTTCTCTTCTTGTCGTTTTCTTAAGAAAATTCCAAACCAAATTCGTAGTCTTCTTCAATTTTTACCCATTTTCTTCTATTACTAGAAAAAGTAAAAATCATTTCCAAACAAAATTCAAAGTAAGAATCCGAGACTCAACTTTCTTAACTTGTTATGTTTCTTATTTTCTTCCACTAACTTGATAATCTAAGCAATCAAACTCAACGCAACTTGGTTTAAGAGACCTATTAAGAGGCCAAACATTATTAACTACAACACTTTCAATTGACTATAACTAGTCTCTATGATACTTTTATTATTATTAAAAACTTACAATCTGTATTATTGGGTTATAACTATTGGTGGAAATTATTATCATTTTTGATATATGTTATTATCATAACTTATACAACAATTAGAGATTCTTGAAATAAACTCCAATAATTATAATACATATAGATTCGCAGGACGTGTGTCCAAAATGTCCAAGTCCTTGTTGCTTTTACCCCACGTCACAAATAACTCCTAAAAATCTATTATATATATTGTTTATTTTTCTTCTAATAATCATACGAATTAAGATACAACGGTATATATATAGATATATATACAAAGTCACGCTCAATGCAAAATACACAAATTTCTAAGTGAGGTTGCGTCATCATTCTTTGATTTTTTTTATATTTTTGTCGGCATCATCATTCTTTGATTAGTCTATAACTTATTTGTGGCAAGTGGGTCTTGTTCATATTTGTGGCTGAGGATTATCTCTTGTTGATAGCGAGGCACACGACAGAGATATCATCAACTTTCGCCGTTGGATATTTCTGTCTCCATGCCTTAGCCGCCGCCTCCGCAACTGCGTTAGCCGCTCCTGCCTCACTTTCCGACGTCATCGCCACCGTAGCCACTTCTTCATTACTTAGTACATCCCACACCTTTATAACAACAAGAAACAAGAGAAAATTCATTAGTCACATGAATCATTCAAACTTACTATACTTTCAATTTGGGCTTTTTGGCGTATAATTTAGAAATAATAACTAAGAAAAGCCTTAAACGATTAGCCCCAAAAGGAAAAAAATATTAGTAACAAAAGTAATCTCATCTAAATTGGTTTGGCACGGTTATAATATCGGTTTAGAATTGTCATCAATCGAAGTATATTAATTTGGTACGTATTTAGTTTCGGTTTGGGTACGATTCTGTTTTTTTAATCAAATACCATTACTAGTCTATAAAAATATGTTGCAAATCGCTTTTTCGGCTCGATTCGGTTCTAAAGGGGTTTTCGGCTAGATTCGATTTGGTTTGGATTTAATATTGGTTTTTTGAAGTTCGCTTATTGATCGTCTCGGACCGGTTTATCTAGAATGAAATATATACGTACCCCATCGCAAGCAAGGAGTAGAAATTGGTCACGAGGAGTGATTTGATGAGTAGAGACTTGAGGAATCGCAATAACACCGTAGCTTTTAAGGAGGAAATCACCAAAGGCACGTGACATGGCTAAACCTGGACGGTTTTCAGTTGGAAGCCATACTCTCAGAATGTGAGGTTCTGACTCCAACGCTAGTACCCTTCCGTTACGTTTCCTTATCCTATCCGCTTCGCCTACAAAATCAATTAACCCAAAAATGATTTAACCATAATGAAACCGGTACGTTTCATTGTTTTACAACATCACTTTATCCATGAACTTACTTGGTACACTTGGCTTTAGGTCATTGGTCAATTGAACTACTTCGATTTCTCCATTATCACTTTTTCCAATCATCACAGCCCTTGAATCTCCTAGATTGGCCACCATCACTTGGTTCATCTGTTCAAATATCGTTGTTAACAATATCATTTTTTGTTTTGTTATACATAATTATGATTATGTATTTCATTATACACATTAAGACGAAAAAAGAAATACAAATTTCAATGAAGTAACACTTATATAGTAAACAAAATAATCGGACTAAAACATCGCTTAATAAGAAACGGTAATAAATTTATATGAATATGATAAACTTACATGTTTAACGGCGAGAACAGCAGCGGATCCAGAGGAAGAACAATCAAGAGTTTTCTTGAGTTGAAGAATTCTTTTGTCCATAGCCAAAAACGCGTTTTCGCAAATGAGTTTCCAATCTCGAGTCACTGAGTGATTATTCATATGACTTAACAATTCTGATGGCAATTGATTTCTTACGAGCTTGCTCACTAATTCACCTCTCGGTCCATGACCATCAAACACTGCACATAAGGCTCCTTCTTCTGTTCCATATCCCTACAATAAAAAATAATCATTCAAAATATATATTTTTACTTCTTGGGACAAATTTATATTTTCGAATATTGAATATATATTTGACAAAAATGGTAATGATTAAATTGAATTACCAGGTGGAGAATGGCAGCATCTTGATTTAAGCCTTTGCCTCCGGCTAAAGAAGAGACAGAACCAAAGTCTTGAGGAACATGATGTATTTCAGAGTATAAAACTGCATTTTCTTGTCCATAATCATTGATCTCATAAATCTGACTTTGATCTGTAGATCCTCCTGAGGATAAACAAAAACAAAATCCCATTTCTTCTTTTTTTCTTTTGTTGGTTTTTCGTTTTTGTTTTTGTTTTGTTTTTGTATATGTGAGAGGAGAGGAGATATATCAAAATGAATGAGTTTGATACACAACTTTTCTTATTGCATTTGCCGGTTTATATAGCCTTTTGTGAATCTTATTGAGGAATATATAAATGTATACTTATAATTTTGTATGATTTATCTATTCATATCGATGACTTGTATGACCGGACCTGAGTTTCAATAGGCCGCAAGCTAAAAAAAAAAAATAGGCCGATTTTACCATTAAGCTAATGAAACTTTTGGGATTTGAGGGTTGATTTCTCATAATAAATATGAAGATCGATATGAGGGCCGTAAGCATAGGTTTTGCCCGCTTGCCCTCAGGGCCGGCCATGCGTTTTATTATTAGGCATTTAAGAAGAACAATTAACAATTCTGAGGCGGTTGATAACACTTTTTTTTGTTGAAAAAATTAATCTTTTTTAATTATCCTATATATTTATAGTATAAAATATTTAGGTTATTTCGGATGTAGAATTTTTCTTTTTATGAAACAGCTAGCGTTGGAAAAATGTATATATTTTGCATGCATGTTTTTCTTTCACTTTTTAATTTATACACACATATTACTTCTTCTACTATATATATATATATATTTTATCTCAATACAGTAGTAACATTAATAGTAATACACACTTATATAAAAAGTACAAACATAACTAAAAACACCAAAATAACCAATTTTTATTATATGTATAAAGGAATGTACATTGGAGACAATGATAAAAGTGTTTAAATTTTTTTTAATAATTAAGTATATTAAATTTTAAGATCTTGATGTCTAAAAACAGAAAAAATATCCTATATAAGATCTTTTCTAATTTTAGACATTTAATGTCCTAAAATTTAATATATTTAATTAATAAAAAGTTTTTAGATACTTTTAAAAATGTCTCCAAAGTACATGTCCTAATTATTCATTTCCGTCGATTATAAGTAAAGAAAAGGTAAAATGATCAGTAGACCAAATGAGATGCTCCGAAATTATTTGACATAATAAAATAAGAATTAAAATTTATAGTCTCTGTAATTGTATGACAATTTTGTGGCTCCTGGTGGCACTGACAACGTATTACATTATATAAATAGTATAGTAAATTATTTAGTTAAATCAAAATATTACCTGGACCATCCCAAGATTCAGCTGAAAGGGCACATGATGTGGTGGCATGACGTGTGATTAGTATCTTGATTAAACTACTTATTGATTTATTCGGGAATATTAATAAGAGTTTTATGTTATTAATAAAATTTACCGACAGATTCATGTTCGTTGTCATTGCCAACAAGTTAAGACGCAATCAGTATTTTATTTTTAGCTGTCAAAAATATGCATTTAATAAAGGAAAAGTCATTCTTCCAAATATGTGAACAAAGGAAGTTTGCTAAGTATAAAGTATACAAATCATATGATTAGTTTGTTAATTACTTATTCAACAATATGATCAATCAAAGTTGTGAGTACGCGTTGGCAAACGCAAATATTGGCTTTTTCAAGATCACTAGAAAATTACCCGCGTATAAAATGATTATCGAATAAAATCAATAGTTTTAGTTAAAAAATATTATGAAGAATAATTATACATAATCTAAGACTTAATTTATATATTTGAATTTTGCGATTATTTTGCATACAAATGCGTTTCACCCGTGAAATAATTAAACCAACAAATTTCATTAATAATTATATTTTTACTTGTACGAAAGTGCATTTATGAAAAAATTAAAAATATCTACTTGTCAAACAAAACAACACATGTAAAAACATATTTTTACATGCTCACATATTTTCAAAAGATAATAAATAGTTTTATTTTATTTAATCAATTTTTTTTTTGGTTTATATGTTAAATTTTTGTTCACATTTAATTATATGATTTAAATCTATAATTTTGAAATATTTTAATTTTGGCAAGTTGAAAATTTCAAAATATTTTAATTTTATCAAGTTTAGGAAAATTCAAATGTGTTTGGTAATTAGAGTTATAGTAATCAAAATAAGTATATTTGGAATTAAATGTGTTTGGCAATGAGTATAAGATAATGAAATAAATAAATAAAAATAAAGAAAAGAAAAATTGTGAGGATGACACCTAAACAAAATGTTCCTCAAATAATATATAGGATTGTGATTTATACATTTCTATTTTGGTTTGGTTTAATTTGTTTCTACGTACAGAATGAATGAACCAATTATAAATTTAATAAGCTCGGTTTGATTTGAGTAAAAATTCAATTTTTTTTCACTTTAACATCGCATTCGAAATTTTGTCAAAAAGTTTAAATTTATACTCTAAACACAAGTTACGCACGTCCTTTCGCTAGATATGTAGATACCTTTTCTTGTAAAACGTAACTCTGTATCCATTGGTACTTTGCGGCTACTTGCAGTCTGGGAATTCTTTATTTAAATAAATTTATTGACGACATATTTTTAGAGAGTAAGATTTTCTTCATATTCATAATTTTATGTTGTTACTAATAGTAACATAATATTGTCATCCGTTTCAAAACTCAACTTCTTATGTCATCCGTTACATTTATCTTTCAAATTGTTGTAATTTTGAAACGATGCCTCTTTTCGAGAAGAAAGATGAATAAAGAACACTACAAGAAAACAAGTATTATTCCGACGAAATTTCCGACGGACGTAATATCCGTCGGAAATTTCCGACGGCATTCCGACGGATTTCCGGTGCAAACTGAATGCGTCGGAAATCCGTCGCCTTGTCCCGACGGAACTAATTCCGTCGGAATTATGTAACGGATTTCCAACGGAATTCCGACGGTTTCCGATGTCGGCAAAGTTTGAGTGGTTACCATAACGTTAGCGGTGGCCGATGGGATTGGTGGGGTGTTATGTCGGAGATTTTTGACGATTTTCCGATGGAAATCCGTTCTATATAGGTTTCCACATTTCTTCATTCCTTCATAACACAATTTTAAAAAGCCAAAAAATTTGTTAGCGATGAGTTCATATTTTTGGTCTTGGATGGACGAGCCAATGATGGATAAGGGCTCGAACTTATTAACTTCCGCATACGCTGAAGGTATATGCGAGTTCATGAATTTACCCAGAAATCAAGATGCAGTAAAAAAAGGTCAGGATATCAAATGTCCATGTTCTAATTGCTGTAATAGAATTAGTGTTGTGGTTCATACTGTTTGGAATCACTTATATAGATATAGATTTAGGCCGGGATATAAGGTTTGGTTTTTAGATGGAGAAAACAATTATGAATATGGTAGTACTAGTAGTAATGCACCTTATTTTCCGGATAACATAGGAGAACGTACAACGGAAGTAGATGTTGGGGTAAATACGGTTGCGATGGTTAACGATGCGTTTAGAGAGAATTTGCAGTCGGGTGGTTATGAGAGTGATAGGGTTGAAGAACCTAATTTAGAATCTCGAAGGGTTTTTGATATGTTAGACGCATCAAAGCAACCACTATACAGCGGTTGTAGGAAAGGTCATTCACCGTTATCTTCTGTTAGTAGGATAATGAACATGAAGACTGATTACAATTTGTCCGAAGAATGTGTTGATGCATTCGCCGAGTTTGTGAAAGATGTTTTGCCAGAGGATAATCTTTGTCCAGCATCATACTACGAGGTCCAGAAACTTGTTGCCGGTCTTGGTTTGCCCTACCAGATAATAGATGTGTGCATTGACAACTGTATGCTATACTGGAGAGAAGATGAGAACAGAAACAAACGTAAATTTTGCCGTAAACCACGGTTCTAGGACACAAGTGGCAGAGTGAAGATTCCATTCAAACGGATGTGGTATTTACCATTATCAGAGAGGTTGAAGAGGCTGTATCAATCAGAACGCACAACTAAGGCTATGAGATGGCATGCAGAGCATAATCAAGATGGAGATATTACGCATCCTTCTAACGCGGAAGCGTGGAAACACTTTCAATTCGTATATCCAGATTTTGCATATGAAAGACAGAATGTATACCTCGGCTTATCCACTGATGGTTTCAACCCATTTGGAAAGCATGGAAGAAAGTATTCATTGTGACCGGTCATCGTAATACCTTACAATTTGCCTCCTTCTATGTGCATGCGGCGAGAGTTCCTGTTTCTCTCAATTCTAGTTCCCGGGCCAGATCATCCAAGATGGTCACTCGATATATTCCTCCAACCATTGATCTATGAGTTGCAGATGTTGTGGGAGCATGGTGTTGAGGCATTTGATGTTTCAATCCAGCAGAATTTCAACATGCGTGCGGTTCTTATGTGGACCATAAGCGATTTTCTGGCATACAATATGTTATCTGGATGGTCAACGCATGGAAGATTGGCATGTCCTTATTGCCAAGACAATACTACAGCATTCCAATTGCAGCACGGCAGGAAGACTTCATGGTTTGATTGCCATAGGTGTTTTTTACCGGCAAATCATCCATATCGTTGGTCTAGAAGACATTTCAGGAAGAATGTACAAGTGGTACATGGCCCACCTCCTGAGATAGATGGTCGTAGCATATTGGAACAGTTACGAGATTTTGGTACAGAGCAAATTCCTGAATGTGGGAGGTAATGGCCACCACCCCATCGACGGTTGTGGGGAATATCACAATTGGCACAAGAAAAGTATTTTCTGGGATTTGCCTTATTGGAAAGACAATCTACTTCGGCATAATCTTGATGTCATGCATGTTGAAAAGAATTTCTTTGACAACATCATGAACACCATTTTAAACGTCCCAGGAAAGATAAAAGACAACTGGAAGTCTAGATTAGACTTGCTATTGTTTTGTTCGAGGACATCTCTTCATGTTTCGCCTAATGGTAGACTGCCAATGCCTGCGTACCGGTTAGACGCTGGTCAGAAAGAAGTTTTTTTTTAATGGTTCATAAAATTTGTAAAATTTCCAGACGGCTACGCATCTAATCTACGTAATTGCGTAGATTCGACGGAAGGGAAGTTTATAGGAATGAAGAGTCATGATTTTCATGTCGTAATGCAGCGTCTTCTTCCATTTGTATTTGCATATCTTCTTCCAGAGCCAATCCACCAAGCAATTGGAGGTATATTTCATACTCCCATTAGTTTATTAGTACCATAATATTACTATATATGTACTAACTTATTTACTTTTCGTTTATAGGAGTTGGTGCATTCTTCCGAGATTTATGTTCACGAACACTTACAGTCCACGACATACGTTACTTAGAGGCCAATATCCCGGTTGTACTCTGTAATCTTGAGAAGATATTTCCACCATCTTTTTTTGACGTTATGGAACATTTTCCTATTCACCTCCCACGAGAAGCCGCCTTAGGAGGCCCTGTTCAATACCGATGGATGTATTCGTTCGAGCGTTACTTGTTCCACCTGAAGAAAAAGGTTAAAAATTTGAGCAAGGTTGAGGGATCTATTGTTGCACAAAGCCTAAATGAGGAAGTCTCACACTTTGCCGAATATTACTTTCCATCGGAAGTTATTACTAAGGCGAGACGTCCTGCCCGACATGATGATAGAGGTGAGAAAGCAGTCTATGCCGTGGTTGTTCCTCAGTTGTTCACATCTATGCGTTCCTTATAATATAGTGTACTGCATAGTAGACAAAAATTTACTATATTTTGGCTTTGCTCATTAACAAATCCGATTGTGGAAGACAATCTGAGTATTACGACATACAAATAAGAAAAAATAATGAAACATAAAATTATTATGCAACTCCAATAAAAAATTACATTTAATGAAATATAAAATTTAAAACAACTTAATACACCAGGTAGAGTAAAGACTTGCAAAAATTAAACACACAACGGTTATGGTACAAGTACTTAATAGACAATATTTATTTACACACCATATGTCTGTATCCACTCCAAACTTACCATTGGTTAGAACCATTTAGTGATTTTCTTTCCCTTTTTTTTATTTGGTGGAGAATCTAAAACTTGGTCGCACAATTCACTTTTGATTGCATCAACATCTATATTTAGGTTTGGCTTTTCTGGGCTTTGGGCGAATTCAAAATCATAGTATTGATCCTTACATTCATTTGAAGTACTTCCACCGTAAGTATATGATGGTTCAGTGAATTGATATGGTTGGACGGCTTTGACAACCTGCTTCTGGTCAGGACATTCTGCCTGGTTATCGTATTTGTGATTAGGAAAACCGAACCCATCTTCATTTTTTGGAGTGCGTGAATCATCTTCCCACGAGTATGTGGGTATATCTTTAGTGTATTTGTCGCACTGAGATGCCGATTCCCACGACAATTTTAGAATGTGGTGGATGTTTGGCGAGCACTGGCTGTCAGGCACTATTGTTGATGTGGATTCTTCTTTATGGCTTGGTGAGCACGTATCAAATTCCCACGAGTAAGTGGGAATCTCTTGAGTGAATTCGTCGCAATGAGATTCGGTTTCCCACGAGTATTTTGGAATATAAAAAAAATTAGCCTCGGATGTTGGTTTTGCGTCTTTATTAGAAGAGCTAGAAGACATTTTTTTGTGTTATTGAGAGGTGTAGAAGATATACACTCCATCAGGTGTATTTATAGGAGAAGTTATATGTATAAACTGTCGGTATTCCGTCCGTATTACCGACGAAAAACCGACAAAATTCAGTCTACACGATGTCGGCAAAGTTTGATTGGTCAGATGTACTGACGGATTTCCGACGAAGCTATGTCGTCAGAATTATGTAACGGATTTCCGACGGTTTCAGATGTCGGCAAAGTTTGAGTGGTTAATAAATCAAGTGCAGTGGCCGATGGGATTGGTGGGGTGTTATGTCGGAGTGTTTTGACGGTTTTCCGATGGATATCCGTTCTACATAAGTTTGCACATTTTCTCATTCCTTCATAAAAACATTTCAGCACAAAATCATAACACAGAAAAATTCAATTGCGTAATGGCAAACAGAGATCTATGGATTTACTATATGCAAAACCGAGCCCCCGGTCAAAACCCTCCAAACACAACTCTTGTTCCTTCAAGCCCTCCTTACGATAACTTAAATGTTACTGAGGCTCAACCGACAATTTTACTCCATTCAACTCAACAATCCCAGAGCCAAACGCCCGTAATACCGGGACCTGGCTAAGTCGTACGGCGAGGCCTGTTTCAGAAGAGGTCTCATGATGCAAAGGTGCTGCGAGGTGAAAGTTCTCAGCCATGCCCAACACAAGATTTTATTCGTGAGGTCATTAATGAGGCACCACAGGCCGACCAGGATTTTAGTAGTCCTCGGTGGACTTCTACTATCGATTACATAATCCGTGAAGGTATATATATATATATATATATATATATATATATAATTACCGCTTTTACTTTAACAATAATGATTGTGGCTGACAAATACTAAATCTATCATTCATACATGCAGGTTCTTATAACAATCGGAGCACACCATTCTGGACCCAGGTTGCATAAATTCAATCCCCGCATTCACAATTTGTGAAAGTCAAAAAGGTTTACGTTTTCGACCAATTTTATTAACATTTAGAGATACAATTTATCTGACAAGTTTGTTCTATTTCATTATCAGATTGTGGCTATGCTCTCTAATTTGACCCCCAATGACCAGGAAGATCTGCTAGTAACCTTAAAAGATCCTTCAGGAAAAATCGAGGGGACCATGCACCATAACATCTTCAAGAATGACGAGTACAGACTCACGACTGGTGTAGGTGCGGTGGTCATCCTAAAGAATATTACCGTTTGCCATTTTAAAAGGAACTCAAAGTACCTGAACATCACAGAGCGAAACATTGTTAAGGTAGATGTATATCATACGTTTCTAAATATGTCTGGGAAGGCTTAACTAAATTCATTTTTTCACACAGATAATCGGTGCTAATTCGATGATTGGTGAATACCATCGATGAGGAAGATGAATGCACTACTGGGTACGAATATCCATTGTACGAGTTTATCCAGATAATGTTGTTGTGTGTAATATTTCCTATTTCCTATTTAATGTCATATTTTATTTGTCATGTCATAATTTTATATATGTGTAATGTAATATAAAAATATTAAAAATAATGTTTTGTTTATCGATGATTTTATATGTCATATTACGGATTTCCGACTGATTTTGTGTTCATGTAATATTCCCGCTTAGAGATTAACATATTAAATTAATAATCCGTCATAATTTATGCAAGTAAATATTTACTTCGCGACAAATGAGACTTCGAGAATTCCCGTTCCCGTCCCGTCCTGTCCCATTCCCAAACAGGAATCACTCACTTGTACCATTTGGGAATATAATTCAATATGGAATGGGAATATAGGGTCGGGAATGAAATAGAACGGGACGGTTCGGTACGGAACGGGAATTATGCCCACCCCTATTTGTCATATGTGGAGATAGAAAAAAAAATTAAAAAACCAAACTCTGTCAGAAATCCGTCATAATTTATGACGGATTTCTGACGGATAATTAATTTTAAATTTATATTTTTCCTAATTACGGCTGAGAATGAAAAAAGTAATTTAAAAACCACTAACCGTCAGAATTCCGTCAGAATTTCTGACGGAGTTCTGACGGAAAACCCTAATTTCCTGCCGCCTAAACACTTCGATATCATCGAAAACGCGACAAAATCCGTCAGTATTTCTGTCGGAATATTTGATTCCGTCGGAATTTCGTCGGCTTACGTCATTAAAACTAGAGACTTCGTCTTCCTCGCAGACATAACGCAATTTTTTTTTTCCTTCAAATTTTAGGCGAATTCCGGTTGCTTCACCGCCGATTTGCCGCCGATTACACCGGTCCTCCACCGATTCTACTCTTCCATAAGACAATCACCAATTACCCCAAACATGTAAGTTTTTCAAAATTTTGATGAGTTTTTCAATATTGTTCTTCAAATTAAAAGTTAGAAAATTGATTTTGATTGTGATTGTGATCGAATATTGGGCGATTTCATAATGGTTTATGGGAATTTTATGAATTTAGGAAGTGACGAACTTAGGAATTCACATATTTAGGGTGTATGAGTTTGTTAGGGATTTATGAATTTAAGTATTAGTAGAATTTTCTAAATTTATAATTTTTGGGAATTTAGGAATTTTTAAATTTATTAATTTTGGATTTAAGCTAATATAATGAATTTAATAATTTAGGGATTTTAGAATTGTTTACGATATTATGAAAATTTTATGAATTTTTGGAATTTTTGGATTTTGATTTGAATAAGTTTTTGTGGGTTTTAGGGATTTTAATAGATTTATTATATGATTAATATATAAAATTCTAAAATTTAAAAATTAAAAAAATATATTTATTTAAATTTTTTACAAAAACATTTAACTTTCTTAAACTTTGAAAATTGTATAACTTTTAAAAATCATTTTAAACATTTAAAATTTTATAAATCCTCTATAAAATTATTTTTAAAATAAATTTACAAATTCCAAATCCCAATTACCCAACAATACCTATATCCCTAAACCTCCATATATATAAATCGAAAAATCACTAAATGCCGAAATTCCAAATTTCCAATTTCCCAAAATCCCTAAGTTAGTAAATCCTAAAATCTTAAAATCCTAAATTGCATAAAGTCTTTTATTACGGCAATCTAAAAATTCCCTAAATCTCTTGATTCCTAGATTCCAAAATCCCCATATCTCAAAATTCCAAAATCGCAAATTACCAATTTACCATAAATCATAAAATCCATAAATTCTGAAATCTCAAAATCTCAAAATCTCAAATTCCCAAAATCTCAAAATCCCTAACTCCGTAATAAAGATTGTAAATTTTAAATTTATAATTGACATACTAATTTTACATATGTAAGAAAATTTTAAAGTTTTGTAAAAATTTTGGAAATCGTAGGGATTATGGCCGATATCATGAGGCTAGCGGAGCTGGTGCTTCCACTTGGGGAGGTGGGACTGCGAGTCAGTCGTAGATCCCCGACACTCCTCTTATGGGTACATCTGCCTCTACTCCTACGGCAATGAGCATCGTGGAGTTTGTGTCGCAACCCGGCCGGGATAAGTTGACTCGCCTTGATCCGGATGCACCACCTAACACGACCTGGTAATGACTACTTTTAAAAATTTATAGGATTATTAGTTTAATAAAATTGTTAACAAAAAATAAAACAAAATACCGTGTAGGTTCCAATTTTCGGGAAACGGTATTTCGAGTTCTATCAACACAATGATCAATTGCTTGATAACTAAGCCGTATCCCACTTATCATTCGATGCCGATGGCAGACCAGGACACATGGTTTCGGCAATTTGCGGTATGTATTTATATTCTCAATTAAATATTCATCTTTTATATTACATTCCAATTGTCAATTGTAATTCGGGTATTGTTTTTTTTTCAGCAAGAATTTACGTGGGACCCGCAGCTGACTGTTATGGTCCGACGTAAATTCGACGAAAATGCTAGTAGAAAGTACTTGCAGAAGATGAACGAGTGGAAGGACGGGTGGTTTAGACATAGGAAGGTGCCTAAGGCTCTGAAAAATAACGAAGTATTATGGGCTGGACTAATTGCACATTGGGAACGGGAGGACACTCAAGCGACCTCCGGAAAAAACTCGAGTACCCGGAAGAGCGACCGGAAGGGGAAGGGACCGGCGACCCATAACCTCGGTGCAACGAGCAAGGCGTCACGTGTAGAGCAACTGGTAATTTTCTTAAATTTTCAAATTTTTTTAATTATCGCTACCATTTTCCGTACTTGACTATGCTAACAGTTTGCGAAGACCGGTGTGCGTCCTTCGCATCTTGATGTGATCAGAGATGCCCACACCAACAGAAAGATTGGTGAAATCCAGGATGCGATTGCTCGAGAAAATCGTGGAGAACGTGGAGAGGCTCGGGGAGCAGTACCTCCAATCGCAACCGATCGTCGATGAAACTCTGCCGCCAACCAAAGTTCCATTCGAGAAGATCAACGAGTTCACTTACGAGGTTAGTAAACGTGTCAATTTTAAACACATTTAAAATACCTTTTAATACTAATACGTTTTGAATTGATTGTTTTTTTTTTTCTTAGGTTACCCGTAAGAACAGAGGTCGTGTCTATGGCCTCCCTGAAGACAGCTCCTCATCCGTTTCGTCGGTTCGCTATCACGGTGGTAGTAGTTTGGTAGCACAAAATGCCGAGCTGACCTAGTGGCTTAGCTCTTTGGAGGAGCGGTACGAGAGAGAGAAGGCGGAGGCGGAGGAACTGCGCCAGAGAGAGAAGGCGGAGGCGGAGGAACGATATCGTGCAATGGGAGCGAAGATGAACGAGTTCTTCCGTAGTCATCGGTCGGAATAGAGTTTTACGACTTTTAAATTTTAATGTAAAACTTTAAATTGGTTTTAAAACAATTTAAATTTTATTTTAATTTTATTTTGGTTTTAAAATTAATTTGTTTTAATAATTCATTTAATTTAATAAATTTCATAAAAATAATATTTTTAAAAAAAATTACAAATCCGTCGGTTTATTAAATCCGTCGGTTTCCTGACCGTCGTACTACCGTCGGAGCACAGAATTCCGACGGTATTCCGACGGATTATGAAACCGACGGATTTCCGACGGGATAGGAATCCGTCGGTTTCCTTGGTCGTCGGACTTCCGTCGGATTCTTTGACCGTCGGAACTCCGTCGGTTTCATAAACCGTCGGAATTATGTGCTCCGACGGCATTACGACGGACTGTCAACGGATTCCGGTTATCCATGTTCCGTCGGAAATCCGTCGGTTTTTTCCGACGGATTTTCATTTCTGACGAAATAGAACTGAAGGACCAAATCCGTCAGAATATGGGTTATTCCGATGGGTTTCCGACGGATTTGGCCGTAAGA
This sequence comes from Draba incana, assembly GCA_963576765.1. Classification (NCBI taxonomy): domain Eukaryota; kingdom Viridiplantae; phylum Streptophyta; class Magnoliopsida; order Brassicales; family Brassicaceae; genus Draba; species Draba incana. The sequence continues at coordinate 8,254,966 of OY755212.1, read as the reverse complement.
ATATGCCCTGTTTTCTTGTAGTGGAAGTGTCTACTATATAAAAAAAAAGGTACTAACTTTTATTACAACCATTCAAAGTTGTTATTCATAATTGATGGAATCTATCAGTTTTTGGTGCCAGCAAAAACAATAAGTGATATATTTCTAATTACGTGTTTTTAGTTATCTATCACTTATTGTTGTAACACAAATAAATTGGTTTAAGTTTAAAAGATCACGCAACTTTAGAAAAAAATGAATTAATACCACTAACTTTAGCTAATCTATACGGGATTCATGAAAGTTTATGAATATATAAGTACTAGATGATTTGACTCTTCCTAAAATTTTATAAACCTAAAGGTTGTAGTATTTCTGAAATTTGTATTGTAATTATATATTTTTGGGTGATTTTATTTTTAAACGTGTTGAGTTTTTTTTTAAATGACGTATGTACTTTGTAATTGCTAATTAGGCCAGCCCCCTGGCCTTTTGGACTTGTCAAACAATAAAACCTCGTCAACTCTCCCAACCTTTTTGTTTTGTTTTCGTCAACTCTCCCATCCTTGTTATTCAATAATAAAATTATACTTTATATATGAACTAGTTGGTCCCTTTTACGCATATTGTCATTACGTAAATATACTGTTTTTCGTCTTGTTCTATTTTAGATTGTGAATTTTACCCACTTCGATAATTTATTTATCATATAAGATTGGAACATAGTTTTCTTGCTTTTAAATGTAGGAAAATTTTTCATTCAAAAAAAACAAAAATGTAGCGAAGGCCACGTACTTACCATTGGCTAAAATTAATACCGGTTTATTTTAACCTTTAAGGTGACAAATCGTTTACAAAATTTAATTGCGTAAAAACAATTTTGGCAACAATATGTTTTTGTGAGATGTAAAGTCAAATATAACCAAACAATTGGACGTTGTTTTTAATTTTGTTTTATTTCCATAGTCTACCCCGCTACTTAATTAGAGAGGCACATGATGTGTAACCTTGTAGGATTCTAATCTCTGATTATTTGGATTCCAAATTTTAATAATAATAAAGTCAAACGTTATTAAAAATCAATTTTCTTATTTTCTATTAATTAAGTAATACTCCTACAGAATAAACCGTACAAAAGGGATGTAATATAGATAAATCTTGAGAGAACGAATGTCGTACATGTTGGCATCGTCATCCAAAACCCACATGCATGGCAACATTTTTTTGTATGTTATGTTTTCAGTATTTTTTAAGTTATCTAAAGACCTAAAAAATCTTGTATGAACTTCTTGTTAAAAAAAAAAAAAATCTTGTATGAACTAAAGACATGGTCCATTAACTAATACAGATCGACAAGATTATCAACAAGACCGGTTGCTTTAGGTATAAAGATAAACTCGAGCGAAGGCGAAAGTAGACATTGTTCTTCTATTCATGGCAATCGCGACTTAGAACGTTACTGTGAAGTTTTTGCTCTCGGACATGTCAATGGAGTTTTGGTGAAATCTATATTCATCGCGATTGTGACCGATTTTGATATATCCCAACTCCCAAAGAAACGTCGAGAATATGCACATGCTCAAGTTAGAATTAAGATGTAGAAGTACAAGTGTACAACCAAGGGTCATACGTAGCTCAAGTACAAGTAGATCAATATGCTTATTTCCTATTTTTATATATGTATTTATATCGGATTTTGAAACTCATAATCTTATAGAATGAGTGTTTTAGAGTTGTGTTTACTTATTCACATCATTCCTACATTAAGTAGAAAGAGGGACTCGATCCCGGATGTGATGGTGTCTGCCCACAGTGGACTTATCTCCTGCCACTAGGCTAAGGTCACTTCACCGTTGTCTTTTTTTTTTGACGTTTTACCAGCTCGTCAAATTCTTTGAAATCATAACATAAAATATATCCAATAATTTGAGAATTTATCTTAAAACTAGTTAAATAACTCGCATATATACATGTTAATGAGAAAATACTTTATAACCAGTTTGAAATTAAACAAAATAAAATTAAAAACATTGATATTAAATAAAGTTAACAATTACTTTGTATCTTGATTTTTTCTTATTTTATTTTCAACTAAATACGATCACGTCTTTTTAAAATAATTACTCCCTCTTTTAGAATGATGTTTTAAAAATTTTCACACATATTAAGACACATTAATACTTGTGTTAACTAATTATTTATTTTACTTTTTGACTTACTTTTTGGTTTTTTTTAATAATTATATTAAGGGTTAATTAGGTGTATAATAGTTTTAGAGATCATAATTAGGTGTATGAGCTAAATAGAATTTAGATAACTAACACCCACTTAATAAAATTGACTAAAATACCCTTAATGATCTCATTAGTTATAAATAGTTGGTTATTATGTTCTTTAAAATAGTTGACTCTATGTTAATTAAAATAGTTGACTATGTAAAACATTGTCTAAGTAAACGTGTGTTTGCTATTTTAATTATAGTATAGTCCACTTTGTGATTAATTCACTATGTTTATAATTGACTATTTATGCATTTTTAGTCAGCTATTCGGTTCTTTTTAACATTTGTCTACAAATAGTCAACTATCATTTCAAAACATAGATGACTATGTAAAACATTATTTATGTAAAATAGTGTTTGTTATTCTAATTATAATATAGTTCACTTTGTGATTAATTCACTATGATTATAGTTAATTACTTATGCATGCATAGTCAGCTATCCAATTTTTTTTTCAATTTTTATTTGCGAATAGCCAACTATCAGAGATCAAAATATAGTTGACTATTTATGTTGTAACTGAAAATAAGGCTAAAATGGTCATTTTAGATATGCTCCATGTTATTTACCTAATTATAATTTAGGTTATGTTAGATACTTAATTATTGGTGCAATGGGTATTATTAATGCTAATTTTCCTTATATTAACTACAACATAGCGCTTTTTTTTCCTTCTAATTGGTTAAATATATATTTCATCACTTTGTAAAACGTAAAAGCAAAAAGTAAAGTGTAAAAAATTAATCTTTCAAAAATAAGGAAAAATCCAAAACATTAATCTTTTAAAAACAGAGGGAGTAGTTTTTTCTTTGCATGTTTGAAGTAATATACTTTTAACTATTTTGCTACTTGATTTTGTTTTATAAATTCCTTTTGAATTCTTTCGCACATAATCAAAGTAATATTTGATTTTTTTTAGGTTGAGTAGTCATTAATGTGATGATATCTATGCTATACTAATAAAAATAAGTTATTTTTTTTTTATTAATTTAATAAAGTAAAGTAGATCGTCGTATTCTATCTCACCTATCGAATAATTAAGAAAGTAATCGATGTTATTTTTCTAATGAAAAAACTAAACTAAAACTTGTGAAAGAGATATTTAAAATTGTTTGGTGAGAAAATTGAGAGCACAAAAACTTATTATGTAAGGGTAAAAATATTATAATTCATGAAGATTTGGATATGTAAACCTAAGTCTATATTGTGAAAGAGCTAAAGTGGTAGATGGACAAACTGTTATTGATGTAGGTTGTGGCTGGGGATCTTTGGCTTTGTACATTGCCCGGAAATATAGCAAATGCAAGTTAACCGGTCTATGCAACTCCAAAACACAAAAGGAATTTATCGATGAGCAATCCCGGTAATTAGTTACATCCTAAGCATTAAGTTCTCTAGTATATAAGTAAAATTTTATGTATAAATGGTTTCTTTGATTGTCATGTTTTGAAGAAAACTCGGGCTTCAGAATATCAAAATAAGTTTTGCGGATATTAGCACTTTTGAGCATGATTGGACATACGATCGAATATTCTCCATCGCAATGTTTGAGGTTTGAATTGTTCTTTTTAATCATTAGGAAACACATGTATACGCAGGGCCGGCCCGAAGTAACTGGCTGCCTTAAACCAAAATTTTGTTTGATGCCCCTTATTATAAAAAAAAATAAAAAAAATAATTACAAATTGATCATGCTCCACAGTTCAAACTCCTCACCTTGAAGTTGCTTTAACCACATTTTACCACTAGACCATAAGATACTTTTGGTAAAATGATGCCCATAAATACGTAATAAATGTTGATGCCTAATGCATGATGCTTCTCATGCGTTAGGTCAGGGCCGGCCTTGTGGATATGTTTACAAATTAGCTAAAAATTGCACTAGTTGTAAAACTATTTTTTTTAATCCAATATATCTGACATTCAATTAAAAAAAAAAGAAGATATTGTGTGAACTAAAGACATTTGGTCCATTAGTTAATACTCCCTCCGTTCCCAAAAGATTGATGTTGTAGAATTTTCACAACTATTAAGAAAACACATTAATTCTTAGTTATAAATGTCTTGTTTTTTGTACTAAACAATTTTCTATGACTCTAAACCAATAGTAATTCAATAAAACCAATTAATGTGTCTTGGAATTTACAATTTATCATTATTTTTTCATTAAAAATGTATTGAGAATGTAAAAAATCAATTTTTTTGAAATATTTGTTTTTCTTACAACATCAATATTTTGGGAACGGAGGGAGTACTTAACAGAGAGGACAAGTTTATTTGTGACCAAAAAAAAAAAAAGACAAGTTTATATGAACAAGACCGGTTGCTTTAACTATATATTTGGTTTTCTGTTCATGGCAAACCAATGCGTTTACTCATTCACATGCATCAGTAGTAAAAAACTCTAAGGGTAATTACTCCAATTTTTTTTTCTATAACGTTTTACTAGCTCATCAAATTCATTGAAATCATAACATAAAATCTATCCAATAATTAGATCAAATTATATTTTGACCTAAACATAAAAAGATGAAAACTGATTAATTAGAAGCCTACGGCAAATCAGCATTCACTTTTACTTAAACTTCGGTGGCAAGTGACAACTACATTGATCGCACATACAATTGTTCTACTAAATTGTAACAACTGATAGATATGTTTAGATTTTGTCATTCATAAATTTTGTATTATTTTTACATATCTCAGTTAAATTCCAATGCATTTAGACAAATAGGAATACAATTCACAGTAAGAATCTCATATCGTCCTCCTAATTGAAGGGCGAAGTTTAACCATTATCCTTTTAAGTTTATTTTGTTACCTTTTTTTTTCCGCCTAACATACTTTCGTATTAAAAGTGGAATAAACTTCCAAGAATTACAACATAAACAAGAGACGACACGGATAAACATCCGTCCGAGAGCAAAGCCGGCACGGTAACAAATCCGTCCAGGAGCGGAGTCCAAACATGGGAAGCATTTGATAAGATAAAAGAAACTAAACGGGACTAATATGAAATATATTAACATAATTATTGTATTAATGAAATATATTTGTTTTCAAACAACTTGATCAATGTGTTGACTTTGCAACACCTGAAACGATTTATAAAATTGCAAAGCTTATCGTTTTAGAACCACACATTTCCATTAACTTATGTATCCATGAGTATGAAACTGATAATCGCGAGTCCATGGCAAAACAAATTATATATCAATATAAATTAACAAGGAAATAAAAAATAGAGAAAGAAGTATAAACAAGGGATTTGTCTGGCAAGTTGGCCGATTAGGCAAACAATGACATGTTGTACTTTGTGCATAATCTAATGCATATACACATATGAGGAGATTACTGATACGCTTATCGGCATAAAAGATAAGAGCAGTCACATAACTCAATTATCTAGACATACAATACAATTGAGATAGTATTAGATCTAATGGTTTTTTTCATCCACTAATTGGACTAAATAACCAACTCTAATGTTAAAAAAAAAAAAGCCATTTATATTCATGGGAAATTAGCATGAATAACCACAAAAAAAACTATAATCTATAAACTAACCAAAATGGGTATATGTGGCCAAATCACAACCCTTAGATTTAGGTATTTTAGTTAGTTTATGAATTTTAATTTCAAGTTGTGCTGCAGCTTGTTCTTCTTGGAATGTCGTCAAAATACGGCCCGTGGGACCATTGCAACTATAAAGCCGGTAGTGAAACCCCTATGATCCAGGACTCGAAGCTCCTTCACATGATCATCATCGTTGGCAACGACAATAAACACAGTTTGAGGATGACAAGCACCTACTTGTCCCCATGTCGTCATATCTAAACGCATTCTTCTATCCGTAGCATTTGGGCCGGAAAGAAGAAAAAATGCAGCCGTGAAGAGGAATGCACCAGTACGCTTCAATCTTGTTACAATTCTTGAAGAGAAGGAGAGGGCATTTAAACAATACCCATTCAGCATTAACGGTCCAGTAAAACCCAAATGATCAAAGGCCCGTCGAAAGTCTGAATGATATCTCAGTGGATCTTTTCCTCTCTTTGGTGGAGCACAAGAGTCAATGTCCCAATGCAACACAATGGGTCTCCACCAATTGGGACCCAGAAGTGTAACCTAAGAGAAAGAAAGACAGAAATATCATTTGGTTGCCATCGTGAGAATGAGTAACGGGCCTGATACTGTGATAATTAGACTTAGTAATGAATTGATATTGGTTGCATTAAGACTACGGTCACGGTCTATACGTGATTTGTTTGGGTCGATAGTTCTATTGATGTATCTTTGCTCAACGATCATCCAAATTATCTAAATTTTTTATTTTGCATCACAACTGAATTTCAATACATTTAGACAAACATGAATACATTCAGAGTAAGAATTTCATATCATCCCCCTAATGGAAGGGCCGAAGTTTATTCACAATATTTTTTTTTTATTTCATTTTGTACGGAAATAACACAAATTATATTGAATCATTTCACCACATCTCGTCCTCCTAGTTTTGTAAAAAGTCTTAACATGATACTTTAGATTTATTTGCTGTCTCTAAAATGAGAATTTGAGATAGAAACAAACCTTTTGTAAATTGTAATGCTGCAATAATAATGATTCAAGTCTTCAAATGCTAAAATGACATATTTTACAATTGTGACGACAATAATAACATAATTATTGTATTTATGAATTTGTTTTCAAAAAAATTAATTAATGTGTTGACTTTGCAATACCTGGAACGATTTTATAAAATTTAAGCTTATCGTTTTGAGAACCACACAATTACATAAACTATATATCCATGTATGTATATGAAAAAGTTAATCGTGAGTCCGTGACAAAATAAATCATAGATCAATATAAACTAACAAGGAAAAAAGCTAGTTGGCCGATCAAGCAAAGAATGACGTGTTGTGTACTTTGTGCATAATCTAATGTATATATTCTTATGAGTAGATTGTTGATACGCGCTTATCGGCATAAAAGATAAGAGCAGTCACATAACTCAATTATTTAGACATACAATTGAAATAGTATTAGATCTAATGGTATTTTTCACCCACTAATTGGAATAAATAACAAACTCTTATGTTAAAAAAAAAAAAAACATTTGAGTTTGTTACTTGATTGGATCATTTGAGTATTTTCACATCCGAAACTTACCACAATGTCATGACCAAAAAGATACAAAAACACAGTCTTCTCATTGGCTTATGGTTTGAACATTGTTCCCATTGTAAGGATCTTCGAGATTTGCCGCGGCAGTCACATGCACCTTCTTTGAAAGAGACCCGGGTATGTCAAGATCATCTTGCGCACATCGCTGCTGAGGATGCGCTAACAAGATTGACATGGGCTTGAAAACCAACCGTGCTAGCCCTACACCGCTCTCAAAAATGTAACCTTCGTACTCTGAAACATGTTCTACAGCATCAACAAGAGAGTCATAAACATCTTGAGGACAATTCTCAGGACCCGGTTTGTCGTGAAGGTACATAACATCCAACGTGAAGAGCTTCTGGTTTAGGGGCCATACATGGATTGGTTTCACGGACGACCTGCAGTATATGAGAATCTGAACAACGATATAAACAAAATCAGTTAAATAGCTCTCTTTTGCAGGATGTGGCTAGAGAATCAGAATGCTGTGTAAGAAATTAACTTACCACTCTCAAAATACGGTTTTGTGCTCTGGAAATTTTGGCTTCCTGAGCCGCTGCTCGGAACAGAAGTGTGAGATCCGCTTGACCAGAGGATTTTGTAGCAGACAATCCGCTTAGACAAGCAACAGCAGATGCGGCATCGCTGGTGAAATCCTTTTTAAGCTGGAACAAATTCGATTTTAGAGAAACAGCCAGCAGAGAGAAGAGTGTACTTAAAGATCTAAACAAAATCGTCATTTTTCCCACACACAACAGTCACTAGTAGAGTCTATGTTATGAATCAAATGTGGTTTATTTATCTCTGCCCATTTAGAAAACACACATCAAGAAGAAACCAGAAGAAGCATGATGTTCAGTACTCAATATATTATCCCAATATCGCCAATTTACAATCTACTTGTGAATAAAACCGAGGTTTTTTTACTATCGGTGCGCTAATAATCTAGCTGAATGGAATATGAACCATACATGGAAACTTCAATACCACATGGCTAAGTAAACTAAAACCAAATATCCGAGATAATCTAGCTTCTACTCGATCCATCAATCCGAGAGACGAGCAAAACCGACAAAGTGAAGCAAAATCAAGCATACCAAACTCACTTCTTTTAAAGAAGAACAAACAAACTCAAAAGCAGCTGCAAGGCTCCAGTATATATAGCTTCTTGGTTCTTTTACACAGCAAGATTGCCATAAAAACCACATTTTGCAAAATACAACTGATTCCATATGAAAATGCAAAATTCCATCACAAGTTCCAAACTTTTCCATCTAAAATTCAAAATCCGAGAAACCCACGAAACAAAACCCCAAAATTACGAACCCTAACATTGAATCACAAAATGAGAATCAGAGAAGAGAAAGTACCCAAGCGGCTGATTTCGTTAGAGTAGCGAAAGCAAATCGATGATCTGGGTTTATAGTGAGCTTGTTGTGAATGAAGAGAATGATTGCTTGCTTAACGCACTCCATCCTGATCAAAGGTCTCCCGTTAGTTCCCGTAGTCTTCATCTCCACCGTCGATTCAGCATCTACGTCGATGCAGATTAGTATGTCTTCGCTGTTTATACGCGCCGGTTTAAGCGCGTATCTACACGCTCCGGTCACGGCGACTCTGTCTTCCTCCATATTCGCCGTCGTCGATGCTCCCGAGATTCTTCTCTTTCTCCGATTATGTTCTTACTTTTGTTTTTTTTTTTTTTTTTTTTGTCGACAATGTCTTACTTTCTTCTAAGTTATGATTTGTAACAAAACGCAGCTTTTTGGGTTTCAAACAGTAATACGATGTCGTTTTAGTTGAATTTCTGTATTCGCATTTTTTTTCATCATCATTTCGTCAAAAATCAATTCATGGAAGGAAAATTTGTGAAAGTTGAAACATGTAAAAAGACAAAATATGAAATAGTCGAGATAGAATAAGTTGTATATACAATTATAGCATAAACAAATATAATAGTAGTAATTGTTTGAACAAAGTTGTACACATTAATTCCCTTTCTTGGCTCATCATAATGGATTTAGTCATTCTATGACTTGCTCCGTTGCCTTGAAGGTGATTGTTATTATTCTGCTTCCTCTTGTTCATTTCGGCGTACATCTCTTCTATCATCGGCTTCCATAGCCTAACCCGCGCGTCTATAAACCAGTTTGATACCTTTAAATCACACACAAACAACAAACAAGGCACACTTTATCACTTTGGACTTGAGTTACAAAACATATGTGCAACTAAAATCTTGGGACTTGAGTGAGTTATACACTAAATCACGGGACATGAACGAGATTTCTGAGAATGGCAACATTGCTTGTGACCAAAGAAGAAGAATAATTTCTTGAACAGAGTGAAGGTACTTTGAGCCAAATATAACTTGAGAGACATTATTAGAAATGTCTTTGTTGCTACTGCAAGAAGCTTGTTCTGAAGCTATTCTAGTAAATTTAGTAACAGCATATTTAATAACAGCGGAGACATTTGGGAATGAGAAGAGGAAAAAGAAAAAGTTCAAACAATACAGATATTTTTTCTTTGAAAGACTTTACAATGTTTTATAGCATATTTGTAATATCAAGGAAATCTTTCCCCATTTTTAAACAATATTTGAAGTTTACTTTCACTTCTTCTTTTGTTGGCTTGAAGTATAGTTTCAATTGAAAATACATTTGTTTTATAAAACGAAAATTTTGGGAATGGATTATTACATAACGGATTATAAACGGCAATTTTTTCTTATACTTTAATCTCATTTCAAAGCAATCTTAGACCGGTTTTTAGAACACTACTAGTATGTCAAGTTATCACTCGTTTCAATTGCCGAATTCACAATTTTCTAAACCAAAGGCATTTATATCAATGGGGCATTGCATATAAGTAACTAAAAAATGAGATTTTGAGTGAGACAGTACCTGACTTCTTGCCAATCCACTGCGTATCGTAAGAAGATGTTTCTCCGAATCTTTCGGGTAACTACAATCAAGCAGAAACAGCCGTATCACAAACAACACTTTCCTAGCTAACAACGTCATCATTAAGTATACTCAATAAAGAGTAAAAGATTGTTACAGGTGAAGGAAGTTCATGAATTCATCTACCTTTCTAGAACGCTTAGTTGATGGAAGATCTTCATGAGCATCATCAGTATCATCTACATCCACATCCACACCAACATTTTATTGTGGAGGTACTAGTAGACCATTTATAATGGGTATTACAAAATCATCAAAGAGAAAGCATGGCTGCAACAAATGACCAAGGCTGGTAAGATCGTATCCCATATTTACAGCTACCCTTATAGCCATTGTAGTTAATGACACTCGTATTTCCCAGTATGAATGCCATTACTCATGTCTACTATAGCGACCCATCTTCCTCTATATTTTTAACTCTAAGGATAATGACCGAGTGATAACTCATAAAAGCATAGTGTTTACAAGTCGCACCGTCGTAGACTTCACCTAGTTTCATTTCAAAGAGTTGACTAAACGTAAGAAGACTTGCTCCAATGGGTCCGAATTTCAGATGATTCAAAGCTTCAGCAATAGTAGCAAATTATGTTGCACTGCTTATCATCCCTCCTTCCGGACCAACAACATGTGGAGGTGCAAAATGGCAATCGAAAACAGGAGAAGCTTCATTTGGAACCCAATGGTTTGGCATATACTCTAAAGCTTCCAAAATAGTTAATCCATAACAAGAGTGTGCAGGATCAAATTCATTAACTTTTACATTGTCTGGAGCCACATTATACATGAGATGATGTGTACTCAATATCCCATCAGTGCCGGTCCAATGTTTTTGGATGCCCTATACAGATTTTTGTAAAAGTGCTATTTATGTACGTTTTTCTAATATCGTAAAATATTGTAATGAAAATAAAAAACACATTAAAACTTCATAAAACCGTTCATTATTCCAAATAGTTTGTAAGAAAAAAAAACAGTAAAATAAAATTTTAGTTTTGAAACATTAATCTCCTTGCATTTTTCCTACCAAATTATTTATGAAATTCACGTAGTCTAATTTTTTAACCTTCTCTGTTTCAATCGATAGCAAAGCCAACCCATTTAATCTCTCTTGAACATTCAAAAGACTTTGAAAGAAGTTTTACAAACATTATTATTGTAAAAAAAGTTTATAACGTTTTCAATTATAACTATAGCAAAAAACTTAATCTAAAAAAATACTTCTAAATTTAGGGTCCTAAGCGATGGCTTCACTAGCTTGTCCTCTAGGCCGGGCCTGTATCCCATACTCAAGATCCAACTCATTGCGAAACCTTATGTCGCTTACAAAATCAGAACCGGCGTATGTCCAGCACAAGTAATGTTGCAATTGATCTCTAATACCTGAAAATTGTTCGTTGGTCCAATTGCCCTCTAACCAAGATTCTGGAGGCTCTGTTTCCGCCGTTTGGAATAAGAGATGAGCGATTTCTTTATCTGATGTCAGACGATAGGATTTGTTACCATCAACTTTTATCGCTTCAAGAGTGGCGGCGTCTGGTATGAGCCACCCTTGTATCTCACATTTTGAAAGGTTGTGAGTGCCTCCGTTCATCAAGTAACGGTGATGAGAATTCAAAAGGCGATTGAGAAGTTCGGAAATGGTGGTGGGGCCTCCATCACTTTCGTTCGACAGAGAGATTCACGGATCTAGGGTTTAGAATAAAAAAATCCTTGGATTTAAAATGCAATTGAAAAATTATTGGGTAAAAAGTGCAATTGACAATTGTTGGGTTTAAAGTAGCAATTGAGAAACTGTTAGGTATAAACTGGAAATTAACAAGCTGTTGGGGTTTTAGTGGAAATTAACAAAAAATTGGTTAAAACAGAATAAAAGAGCCTATTAAAATATGGTGGCAAGGTTTGTGGTTCCCATGCAATATACCAAAATATTCTTTTCATGCGTGGATTGCGGTTTGTGATAGAATACTTAAGTAGAATGTGGGTGCTACAAGTAATTATGTTTTCTGCCACATCAATACGGAGACTCGTAATCACCTATGTATTTTGAATGTCAATACTCAGAAGAAATTTGGAGAAAGCTTGTCTGAAACATGCTATGTTAGAAATACACTATTGGTTTTGACTCTCTGTTGGAGCTTTTGGTGGATGAACTGTACCGTCATATTCTTAACGCGTTATGCGTTCCAAACCACATTGACATCATTTGGAAGGAACGAAATAATAGACGCATGGGGAAGCTCCTCTCACGGTTTCACACCTACTCAAAATCATTGGCAAACAAGTTCGTAATAGGTTATCAACAATCAGAGAAATGGGAGATTAAAGATTCGATGATGGAATGAAAGTTTGGTTTGCCTCAAGATATTCATTAGGAAACATATGTATACGCAGGGCCGGCCCTAAGTAACTGGCTGTCTTAAACCAAAATTTTGTTTGATGCCCCTTATTATAAAATAAAATAAAATAAATTATTACAAATTTATCATGCTCCACAGTTCAAACTCCTCACCTTGAAGTTCCTTTAACCACATTTTACCACTAGACCATAAGATACTTTTGGTAAAATGATGCCCACAAATATGTAATAAATGTTGATGTCTAACGCATGATGCTTCTCATGCGTTAGGTAATGTTGATGTCTAACGCATGATGCTTCTCATGCGTTAGATCAGACCCGACCTTGTGTATACGTTTACAAATTAGCTAAATATTGCACTAGTTGTAAAACTATTTTTTTTAATTGAATAAATCTGACATTCAATTAAAAAAAAAGATATTGTGTGAACTAAAGACATTTGGTCCATTAGTTAATACTTAATAGAGAGGACAAGTTTATTTGTGACAAAAAAAAAGACAAGTTTATATGAACAAGACCGGTTGCTTTAACTATATATAAGGATAAACTCGACCCGAAGGCAAAAAACTACAATTTGGTTTTCTGTTCATGGCAAACCAATGCGTTTACTCATTCACATGCATCAGTAGTAGAAAACTCTAAGGGTAATTACTCCAATTTTTTTTTTTAACGTTTTACTAGCTCATCAAATTCATTGAAATCATAACATAAAATCTATCCAATAATTAGATCAAATTATACTTTGACCTAAACATAAAAGGATGAAAACTGATTAATTAGAAGCCTACGGCAAATCATCATTCACTTTTACTTAAACTTCGGTGGCAAGTGACTGTAAGGAATATTTCATTTCCTATTAGTGTGGTCATCAATAAATCCATGTTTTCTTATGGGAGTGCTAATCTTAATTATTGTGGTAAAACAAATACAATGGATAATGAGAAGTTTAATTTGGTGGTTGGCTTGTGTGGCTAGCAATGTGCCTCAACCATGAGTTGGTAGCATAAGTGGCTCAAGTCTAACCACATGGCTTAACCATGATGGGTGTGGCTAGAAATGTGCCACAACCATGAGCTGGTAGCATAAGTGGCTCAAGTCTAACCACATGTCACCTTAGGCTTAACCATGATGGATGGTTAGGATTAAAGGATCTCAAGGAATTTGGTCCTCTTCCCACCTATAAATACATGCCTCTAGCCCATTATATTGGCATCACATGTTAAGTTTATAACACATAAAAGTAAGAAAGGTTTATAGGGAAGGAAAGAGAAACTTAATATTCAAGCTTAAGTTCAAGGAGGATCCCATCACACCACCATCATTCATGAAGGAGACTCCCACCATTTACTTAGGAGGATCCGATCATTCTATTTCCGCAATGGATGGAGGTACTCCGATAATCCTCTTTATGAATTATGGAAATATTATATAATTAATCTAATTGCTTAAAGATCTTAGGAATCATGAAAATTATTGTTGTGTGCATGTAAATAAACTTAGATGCACTATAGATTAATCTTTCATGTGGTATCAGAGCAATGTTAAAAGCATTAGATTAATTCATTAAGTATAATATGCTTATGTTAATTATCTACCGTTTAAGAAAGAAATCTAGATGATAAATGTGATTTAAGTTTGATGAGAATAAATGGATTTTGTGAATTATGTTTATCACATATTAATAAAAGGTCTTACAACCATGAAGTATGTCTTCGCTGTTTATACGCGCCGGTTTAAGCGCGTATCTACACGCTCCGCTCACGGCGACTCTGTCTTCCTCCATATTCGCGGTCGTCGATGCTCCTCAGATTCTCTCGTTTTCTCCGATTATGTTCTTACTTTCTTCTAAGTTATGATTTGTAACAAAACGCAGCGTTTAGGGTATCAAACAGTAATACGATGCCGTTTTAGGTGAATTTCTGTATTTGCATTTTTTTCATCATTTCGTCAAAAATGAATTCGTGGAAGTAAAATTTGTGAAAGTTGAAACATACAAAGACATTATATGAAATAGTCGAGATAAAATAAGTTGTATATACATAAACAATAATAATAGTAGTAATTGCTTGAACAAAGTTGTAACACATTTATTCTCTTATTAGTCTCTTTCTTGGCTCATCATAATTGGATTTAGTCATTCTATGACTTGCTCCGTTGCCTTGAAGGTGAGTATTATGATTCTGCTTCCTCTTGTTCATTTCGGCGTACATCTCTTCTATCATCGGCTTCCATAGCCTGACCCGCGCGTTTATAAACCAGTTTGATACCTTTAAATCACACACAAACAACAAACAAGGCACACTTTATCACTTCCTCACTTTGGACTTGAGTTACAAAACATACGTGCAACTAAAATCTTGGGACTTGAGTGAGTTATACACTAAATCACGGGACATGAACGAGATTTCGAGAATGGCAACATTGCTTGTGACCAAAGAAGAAGAATAATTTTTAAGACTAAAAATCATGTCCTTAATATGTTTTAAATTTTAAATAAAAATGGGAATGAGATGGAGGAAAAGAAAAAGGTCAAAACATAAAGACATTTTTTCTATGAAATATTTTAGAATGTCTTATAGTATTTTCGTATAATCAAGAAAATCCCTCCCCATTTTAAAACAAGATTTAAAGTTTTGTTTCACTTGTTCTTTTCTGGCCTGAAGTTTAGTTTCACTTATGAATGCATTGATATATATAAAACGATAATATTGGGAATGGATTTAAACAAGACGGATAAGAATGCGAATATTTCTTACCCTTAATCTCATTATAATTTAATCGTAGACTGTTTTTTTTAGGACACTACTAGTATGTCAAGTTATCACTCTTCAATACCGAATTCGCAATCTTTTAAACCAAATGTATTATATCAACGGGGCATTGCATATAAGTAGCAAAATAAAGATAAGAGTCCGAGTGAGACAATACCTGGCTTCGTGTCAATCCACTTCGTATCGCAAGAAGATTTTTCTCCGAATCTTTCGGGTAACTACAATCAAGCAGAAACAGCGGTATCACAAACAACACTTTCCTAGCTAACAACGCCATCATTAACTATACTTGATAAAGAGTAAAAGATTGTTAC
Organism: Draba incana; assembly: GCA_963576765.1. NCBI lineage: Eukaryota > Viridiplantae > Streptophyta > Magnoliopsida > Brassicales > Brassicaceae > Draba > Draba incana. The sequence goes on along the minus strand of OY755212.1, from coordinate 8,239,133 downwards.
GGGTGAAGGAAGTTTTGGAACATCCAAGTCCGTAGAACCGAGACCGATTTTTCAGGCAAACCTCGTTGCGGTCTCCAAATCTGATGGTTCTTACGTTTCAGTTGCTGAAGAAGGCAATGCTGATGGAACATAGAGTTCTCTTGAGACTTCTCTTTTCCTCTCTCTAAAACCGGTCCCATCGCAAGTATCTTCTTGCTGATTCTCTCTCTCAAGTTCTTATACAAGAATGAGATGGTTTGGAGTGCAAACCGGGTGTGTAACTGAGGATCTAACTCGGTTGCTGCATGAAACGCCGATACAACCGTATGAATCTCATCTACGCAATGACTATATCGATCATCCACCTACAAAAAAAATTCATCAAACTAACTTATGTTAAAATGTGAATGTATATATTTTAACTTATGTTAAAATGTGAATTTATATATTTTAACTTCAACAAATCAAAACTATATTTTAACTTATGTAAAAATGTAAAATGTATATACCATTTGTAGAAGATCCATGAGATGAGTCTTCTTTGCTTCTAATACTTTTCTTTGCGATGTAGAATCGAAACCCGCCTCTGAGTTATTAAACCCACCATCGATAAACTCGGTTATATTCTCATAACATGAATTAAAGGCTGAACTAGTAGCCCCTGAATGAAAACGTTGAGGAGTATTCTCCAAGCCATCAAGCGAGTACTTAGCGAAATTAGATAGTATTTCTTGAACAGAGTGAAGGTACTTTGAGCCAAATATAACTTGAGAGACATTATTAGAAATGTCTTTGTTGCTACTGCAAGAAGCTTGTTCTGAGGCTATTCTAGTAGATTTAGTAGCAGCACAAAGACTTATCTCCGAACACTCATCAGAAACATCCGTGGCTAGACTCAACGAAAGCTCGTTTCGTTTATTCGAAAGCAAGAACGGGAAATCGTCTTCATTGAATGTAGACATTATTGGTTCACTTGGACCAGCATCACCTTCTACACATGAATATGCTTGAAACTCACTATTTCCTCCAAACCCCCACATGTTGTTTGAGGAATCATCATAAGGTCTAAAATGATCCAAATGATGAAGTGGAGGAGGAGGAGGCATGACTTGAAAGCTTTCGATATTGCGGTTTTCTTGAACATTGATGGAACTTGAAGTAGTAGATGATAAGTACTTGTTAGTGAGCAAAGAATTGAAGATATCAAATCCACCTATTTGTAAAGGATTTGAATTCCATGGAAGCATTGTTGAAAATGAAGTTGAATCTTCTCTTGACGGTATCATCAAATCCATTAGAAGAGGATTTTGGTTAGTCATGACATTATCCAGAGAACTAAAAGTGTTGTTGTTATTGCTGTCCATTGGGGTTTCTATATTCCTGCATTAACAAGAAGATAAAGTAATTTAAGACTCAAGTAAAAATGTTTTTTTTTTCAGAAGATCTCTAAGTAACCAAATCTTTGGAGAATAGCACTAAATGTAAAATGCTGCAAGAGACAGAGAAGAAATTCAATGTCATTAAATACTTCATTATGCAACTTTTAAACATATAGGTAAATGTGTAATGAAGCAGTAACAACATGTGTAAGTAGGCTCAATGATACAAAGACCAATAATATTTCAAAGATGCCTGTGAAAAAAACAGTAAATAAAAAAGAAAGCTTTAGATTATTTACTACAAATGTCCATAGAACATTGATAATGTTGAAATTTACCTTTATCCTTCTTCTTCATAAAAACCTTTGGGAAGAGATCTCACAAAAACATTGGAAACAGAGAATTTTACATCAAAGTTTCCAAAATTTGTGTTAAAACTTGATAGAGTTTACTTCTCTTCTTTCTCAGTGAAAGAACACTGTACTTTCAATTCCACAACTGCCCTATGTGTTCCTAAAGAAAGACCAAAAAGGAGAAATCAGCAAATAAAAATGATTTAAAAATTAAAGAGAAAAACAAAACTGAAAAAGAGAAAAGTGGTTCTGATTAATCTCTTTTGCATGAACTTGAACAATACTAAAAGTTTTGATTTTTCTTCTTACTTTTATACAATTTCATGAAAGAAACCCAGTATCCAAAGTCACTTAGAACTTCATCATTTCCCTCACAAAAAGATTTAGAGCACTACTAGACCAACATAAATAATAACAATGTTACAAATAAAACTATATTTATAAAATTATTATATTCAAGAGGAAAAGTAAGAGGGCCAAAACACGTACGGAGCTCCCTCTGTTTATGACACGAATCCATTTTCATATCTTTAAGATCTTTCTTCAGACCAGAACAAAATTTAGAAAAGATTATAACAGAATCAAATCTTATTATAATAATTCCATCTCTTTAAAAATGTTGTTTGTATGATCATAAAGAGAGAGAAAGAGATAGATAAATGTAAATTATGAAATGTATTAGTATTATTTATCTGAAGAAAAATATATGGCTGAAACAAAATCCAAAATCCAAAGACATGAAGAAGACCGATGTGTTACTGTTTACTACAGAGAAGTGCACTCATTTCTGTTGCAGGCTTTAAATTAGGGAAGAGACCCTACATCTTACTGTTTGTTAGTATGTCTCTATATATATGCATGTGTGTGTAGACAAAAGAAAGAAAGAAAAAAGTACATAAATATAAATAATAATGAGAAAATTGGGTTGCCTTTTGTGGAGGTTTCAATTATCACAAATCAGAAAGAGGGAGAAAAGTAAAGAGAGGTGAGATCTTTTTTAGCCATTTAAGGAGAATTGATGAGATGTGTGATCCATTTGGGTTATTGCTTTTTCTTCTTTCTTTTCTCACCACTCGTGTCTTTGTGTTGTGCCATCAAATCTTATATCCATTTTTTATTTTACTTTATTTTTTACGTTTGTTTTATTATTTTTGTAAGTTTTTTTTTACGTAAGGTTTACAAAATACCACGACGAAAAAAATAAATATATGAGTCGATTTATTTGGCTTTTTCTTTGATTGTTCCTTTCTTATCAAATCTTTTTTTTTTGTGGTTTAATGTGTCGTTATATGTTACGTCTTATTATACTGGCAATATCATAATCATGATAAGCTCTATTAGGGCATCTAAAGGCTCATAAGATTAAAAAATAATAAATCTCCTCTTTTTAGTCAATTTTACTAAAAAAACAATTTTTTTTTTCATTTTACTCAATTTTTATTAATTTTATATTTAAAAACACTCACTTCTTCCTATTGATACCTACTTTTGAGTCTCAACCCATAGAGACCCTCTCTCCAATAATAACAACAATCTCCTCTTTTTACTCAAATTTTATTAATTTTATATTTAAAAACACCTCAATTTTTTACTCCAACACACTCTTTTTTCCTATTCCTCAAATTTTAATAATTTTATATTTTATAAGACCCACTTTTGCTCACTATTGGAAGTGCCCTTAGTAGTCTTTGCACACACAAAAAAAAAAAAATAGTAGGCTATAATCATAGATATGCGCACATCTGAAATTATGCCCATCTTATTAAAAAGAAAAGCTGCCTAGATTTACCGACCTTAATAAGAAAACAAAAAGTTTACAATCAGAAAAAGAAAGCAAAATTTAATGTAGCAATTATTTTTACTGTAGTTGTTAGGTTCAACTATTGATAACTACACTTAGGATGAGATTGATCACTCCATTTAAACAAAACAGTTAAATAGTAAATAATTTTTGATATAAAATATAAAATATTATTTATTTTTTTTTTATTTCTGAAAAATATAAGTATATACTTAACTTTAATATAAATATATAAAAATCAAACTAAAATTTTTAAATTATTATTTCTATTTTAAATAATATATAATATATTCTATCAAAAATTATTTACTATTTAACCACTCTGTTTAAACGGAGTGACCAATCTGACCCAATAACTATTGATAATTATATGGTTATTATTGTTTGTCTTTTCTTCTTCTCCAAATTATATACAAATGAATAACTATAGATTGTTTTGGACATATGCAATATATTCCAATAATACGAACTTATAATAAGGTCATTATAGAATGATAATAGGTACTTGGTTGGCTAATCTAATTTTTTGGAAAAATATGAACTATTTAAAAAATAAATACAATATGCCATTTTTGGAACTCATCATTATATTACATGTTGTGTAGGTTACTCAAATAAAATGTACTAGGTCAGGGTTATATAGTAACCGTTAGTCCTATTTGTAAAGTGTTTGATTACATTAAATATAAATGTAAATATGGATAAATATCATTGAAATTAGTAGGCACCAAAAATATTTGATGGAATGAACTGTATGTAATCACAAAATTGGAAAGGTCAGGGTTTGATCGACAATTCATTGTTGTTATTGAAACCAACTCTCAAATTCGAAAGAAACTTGAGTTTGAATTGATGTTAATCGTGCGCAACAATTTGTAAATCTGGGTTTCCTATTCAATGTAAGTGAAGCCTATTCTCAATTTTCATTGAGAAAGGATATGTTAAATATCTTGTTCTGATTAAGCATTTTTTGTATTAGGCATATCATATCCAAAAGATTACAGATTAAGGGAGAGTTTATTCACCTCCGACATGTCATGAATATGGCTGCTCAAAAAGGAACGAAAAAACAGTTTTACGTGGAAATAAAATTAACCAAGAAAAGATAATAATTGTCAAATTCACGTTTCTTATAAAACCTATTTAATGGAATCCATCCCTGTTTTGTCATAAGAAATTAGCGGTGGTATAAGTGCTCCTATAACCATAAGAGAAACCAAAATGGATTTAAAAAATTTATAACTCCAGTTAATAACTCCATCTTCTGCACCGCAAAATACAATATCATTCAAAAAATAAAACAATTATAATATATCACTTAAATATTATAAAACATAATTTTGAAAAAAAACCACAACATATGCAACCATCCTCATCAAAACTCGACATATGGTTCACATAATTGTACAAAAAACACATTTCATTTTCTTCTCTAACACATTCGATGTCTTCGAAAACGAAAAGCGGACAACGCAGTATTGACCCCCATCGTGGCAAGACCTAAAGAGAAAACCAAAAAAGAACAAAGAGTCATGACTTAGTGATTCAAACAAATGAAAGAAAGACGAATTTGATAGAAGTTTTCAAGAGAAATACTTACAAATCACCTAATACACAAAACCAGATGTAATAGTCTCCACAAATTTGAGAACAAATCTATAAAAAAATGAATAGTAAATATCTCAAAAATATATAGAACAATACCGAGATAGGTAAATGTGTACGTGAAAGAGAGATCAAATATATAGAACAATAGTAATTATACAACAACAGAGTAAGACAAAATTTTACCTTTGAATGGAGAGATGCTTTCTTTGGTCGATATTAGGCACCACCGAAAGAACTGAGAAAAATAGTTGGAGACAAAATGTTATGCAAATAGAGATATTCAAGAATGAATAACAAAAAAAAGAAAGTTAAAACATATCAAATCAATGAACACAAAGGAAGCTCCACATGATCTTGAGAGGGGAACAAAGAGCAAAAGAAGAGGAAATTTCGATGGATCTTCCTTCAAGGTAAAAGTAGAAAAACATACCTACAACCCCTACAGGACACTAAAATTTACTATAAATATATAAAACACGATTCAAATATAAAAACATTAGAGGGGAGCAGGATGAAAACGCAATGAAATAAAAACAAAACTAATAAGAGTCTCAGTGGTTTTGTGAATGGTTTATATATAGAGAAATGTAATAGGGCTGATCTAGACGAATATTCGCATATCTCTAAGAAAAAAAAAGGAACAAAATCGCAAAAGAAAATATATTCAATTATCATAAAATTTGTTGATTTAGGGAATAATCGTAGATTTAATGTATTTAGAAAAATTTAGGGAAGCTAGATATTGAAAATGTGATTAGGTTCCCATATATACGGTAAGTTAGTAAGATTTCAAAAAAATTGAGATCTTTAGTGCATATATTATTTTGTTCTCTTTCCCTTTTTTTTGGTTATTAATTTGTTCTCTTTCTTAAATGGTATCAAACAAAAATATAAATATTTCTGTTACCTTAATTAATAGGATCTGGTTTATTGGTATATTATTCATTATTAAATTAATTAATTAGATTAAACGTGATTTAACTATAATGTTTGGTTACAGAGATTGTGTTATTATAGAGTGTTTGGGTGGTTGTATAGTGTGGGTTAAATTAATAATTAGGTTAATTACATTATATGTGTGTTATTTTAGCATACTAGATTAGGACCAGTGCTGTGCACGGGTTAAATTGCAACTATCAATTTAAATTTAAAATTATTTGATTATAAACAAATGAAATAATTTGAAATTATGTTAATAATTTTATGCATTAAAAAATCGGATTGAATACAATGTGTTTATGTATTTTTGGTGAATTTTATAATTGTGTAATATAGGATTTGGTATATTCATTTTTGTTCGAATTTATGTTAAGAGAAGAACCTAGGCAAAAGCATGAGATGTGTTCATTAAAAATAATACCACAAAGATTCAGTTTGGAGGTCTTTGCCCAGAAGATAATTTGCAAGGTTAAAAACTACAATTGATGAGTTTTCTTCAAAAATTTCGATTATGGTTGTAGATTATTGTGATGGTAAAAGATTTGGTAATTATTGTACAAATTTGATTGTAATAATTTGATAATTTGATTGTAATCTGATAATATAATTTGATTATATTGATTTTGTTGACAATGTGATTGACGATATGATTTAAGTAAATTACTTAGAAGCATTTCCCTTTTAGTGTGAAAAATAAAATAGAAGTTTTAAAAATGTGTTTGGTAATGAGTATACAAAAAAAAATAGAGAAAAAAAATTCAGAATATATTTAACTAAATTACTTAGAAGCATTTCTCTTATTAAAGATTTGTAGTTTGTTAGGTAATTGGATTTTTATTAATCAAGTTACGTTCATTTTGATTTTGAGAAAAATGAATTTATAAAGCGTAATTACCAATTAAAATGGGATGGCTAAAAATTTATAAATGTTTGACCTAAAAAAATAAAGCAAAAAATTCAGAAATTTATAGTATTTGTAGTTTGTTTGGTAAATTAGAGTATTAATCAAGTTACCTAGTTTGTTAAATTAGAGTTGTTTGGAGATTGGATTAAGGTCATCATATAGTGTTTGGAAGTTAGCATAGTAGGAGAATGAAGTGTTTGGATAGTAGTATATGAGACATTAAATTATTTAATAAAAAAATGAGAAAAATTGTGGTGATAACACATCATCAAAGTTCTCCTAAAATGCTTCTCAAATAATATATAGGATAAGTAACTAAATTAAGATATACTTTTCTATTTTTTATTTTGATTAAATTAAAATTTAAGATATATAAACTAATGTAAATATAACCAAACAAAGATAATTATATTTTTTTATTTACAATAATATTAGAACGCTTATTTAGATTTTGAGTTTAAAAAAAATTAAAGTAATTAGTCGTTTTAATAATAACTAAAATTAATAAAGTATTATGTTCAATAATATTGGAGGTTATAAATTCAAAATTTCCAAAGTCAAAGTACATCTTCTGGCTAAAAATAATACTTTATACATTGAGATATAAATAAAATTTAAAAAAACAAAATTACTAATTTTAATGATTAATATATATTTAATAGTATTTGTAGTTTGTTTGGCAATTAGATTTAAATTGGGATAACATAGGTTAATTATTTGATTTAATTAAATAGGAAATGCAAAGAAAAAATAAGGTGATTACATATAGAGATTATGCTATTATAGAATGTTTGGATATTAGTATAGTAGGAAATAAAGATTAATTTATTAAGTACAAAAAAATGAGAATGTGTTTGGATATATAGATTATGCTATTATAGAATGTTTGGATATTAGAATAGTAGGAAATAGAATGTTTGGATAGTAGTATAGTAGAATTAATTTATTAAATAGCAAAAGATGAGAAAAATTGTGGGAGTGACACATCAGCAAAATTCTCTCAAAATGCTTCTCCTTTAATATATAGAGGATTGCCAGTCGAGATTATGGACGTGAACTCAAATGATGATGTTCATACACAAATGATTAGATTACATGTCTTCCAAATAATGATAAGCAAAAATAAGAAAATAATAAGAAAAATTAAATACATCTATGCGTGAAAATCTAGATTTAGGCTAAAGATCCATGCAGTTTACCTGGTAGTTCAGTAATAGGTGATCTGGCTATCCCTTGACATTGGTCAACTTGATATACTCTCGGTAGAAACACGTTGAAATGCTACAGAGTAGATTTTTTCTGAAAGACACCGCAATGCATATTCCAAGTTTGGAATATATCAACCGATAGGGCATAAAAAAAAAACAAAAAAACAAACATTCAAGAACCATAGAAGACCAGGTTGACTAAACCAAACAGTGACAGTCTCGTGAAGCAAAAGGCTGGAGATGAAAATGATGGATAATCACTAAGAAATTGGAGCTAGTGGAGGTTTAGAAACTTCAAGGTCTCTCTCTCTCGCTCGCTCGCTTTTATCCTTTGTCGAACTTGATGTGGGTTTGTTGAGCTTACAATTAAGTTAGATAATGTCAGTTAATGGAACTTGGTAATACCAATATGTGAATGGTTCAGGCAGTTTTGGATCATAATCACACAAGAACTGTGAGGTTATGTGCTTTATCACTATGTGTATAGTTTACCATCAACTAATACATTAGTTTCATCTTTGAAGATTTTTTCATTGTTTTCTTTCTAAAAAGTTTTGATTGATTTATTATTTTATTGCAAATTACAAGTACTATTAGAAAAACGATTCTACCACAAATAATTCATTTCGACTCTATAAGATCCACGACATGCGACACTTTATGTGTTCCGTACTCATGATGAACACCTTCTACCTTCACTACGTGGAATTGCGGCGAATGATTCTAATTGGCACATCGTTTGAGCTTTCTTGTAAACTTTCTCTCCACTAATCTACAAATTTATTAATACAATAAAACTTCTATAAATTAATAATGCTGGGACTTCAAAAATTTATTAATTTAGAGAGATATTAATTTATCGATAAATTAATAATTATTAATTTATAGAGAAATATTTTTTGGGTCATGATTTTCTTAGGAAAAAATAACTCAAATGATGTTATACTACATAATCTTATCCAATCCATTAGTAAGACTAACATGTATTAACTTAAGATTATGATAAATATTTGCCGTTATCGCAATCAAATTGATCTTAATTACTCAATATCATAATAACGTATCTAGATAAGAAAATTATACACGGTCTTAGATACAAAATTTAGAAAAAAATCATAGTTATTAACTTATATATATATATTACGATACATTTGGAAAGAGTTGAGTGTTAAAAAATCATTTTTTGCATCTATTATTTTTCACAAGTTTTGAATATATATATAATAATCAGTCATAAATATTTTCAATAAAATAAGTAAAATTAGAGATAAGTTCTAACCAATTTAACTTTTAAGTCAAAAAAAGGGATGAAACCATGTTTTAAACATTCTCATAGTTAAATGCATAATTATATACATGATTATTAATTTATACTATTATTGGAACCATATTTTATATGAGAGTTTAAAAAATATTATTATCTTATTATCTTATCAAATTTCAATAATTTTTACATTGGCCCGACTTGGGACCGGAAAAATTTATTAATTTATAATGATTATTAATTTATAGAGGTTATACTATAAATCGTATTGTTTGGAAATCGAACCCTAGACTATTGTAAAAACATTAATTAAACTTTAATAGACTATTGGGCCAAAGGTGCTTCTATAAGTTTGACCCAAGATGCATACGGTCGATAATTCTTCAATTGCTTGCAAGAAATGTCATGTTATGTTACGTAGCCCACTTAAAGGCCCATTCTCTTATGTTACGTAAACCAATTGTTCTACGCAGCATTTGGGATCCGACCATATCTATCTAAAGTCTTTGTATTGCGACGAGAACCACAAAAAAGACCCTAATTTTTTTGCTCTTTCATCTTTTGGGTTTATCCAATTAATTTGTGTCTGAGAAAAAGTTGAAATGTCTTAGTCGCTAAATTAATAAATTAGCTTTTGAACTATGGAGTTTAATGTGGTCATCGATTAAGTTGGTTGGCCACTAGTTTCAAAAAGATTATATAGCTGATAAGGTAATTTGACAATACTAAGAAATTGTCAAAGAGAAACTACCATTGTCATGGTTCTAATTATTGCTATTGTTTACTATCAGAATTTGTTCTTAAAAAAAAAAAAAAAAAAATTTGTTCTTCAGTCTTTTTTTTTGGGCCATGTTTTGATATGAGACGAAACAATCTTGCTTTCAATTTCTTAATCTTATTTTCTTGTTTTCAATAATTGTACTAGTGAACAAAAATGAGGTTCGCATGGCAGAGAGGTTTTATATATTAAATCGAGAAACGTGAAAATTGTATTTCTCCATGATTCAAACCTTAGTGGTCGAAATATGAATCAACAAAATTCTAAGGTATATTTCGGCACATCAAATCCTATATATTATTTGAAGAGCATTTTGGAAGCACTTTGCTTAGGTATCATCACCTCATTTTTTTTCAATTTTGTTTTTCATTTAATTAATAATAATTAAACTTATAACTATCCTAATTGCCAAACAAATACTTTTCCAAACAACACTAATCCCATAATAAACTTATCTACATTCCCAAACAAGTAATATATTTACTCATTTACTAAATTGTCTACGAAACATTCTCATTAACTTCTTTGATAATAAAATTCAGTATATATATCATACATTTAATCATTTACTAAATTGTCTACAAAAAAATAATATATTATCAGTATAATCCTTTCCAATAATATATAGCTATTAAAAATTAAAATAATCCCATGATCCCACCATTTGAAAACTGTATTTTTATTTTGAAAATTATATTTTCCGATTATACCAATTATACTCTCTCGGTTTATACTTTAGGATCCACCGATTTATATAATAAGATCAAAAACTTTATAATCCTCTATATTTAGAAGCCTATAAAGTTTTAAACTATGTTTCAAAACCAAAAAAAAAACCAAAATATATATATAACTAGGCAAATTAAATAGTAATTCACAAAATTTAGGATACTATTACCATATTTTATTTGTTTGCATTAAAGTTAGAAGCTAAAAATTAAATTAAATCAATTTCATCCACAAATTTAATATTTACCGTAATTAGTATTCTTCCCCATATCACAATTCTTTAATTTTTAATTATCTTTGTTTATAAACTAAACTAAACTTAGAATTTGACGTAATTAATTTTACTTGACGTAAACACAAATATAGCATTATTATTTTCTAAGCTAAACAAAATTCATTGATCCATTTATCAAATAAAATATCCCCAATTATCTATTCAGAATAATAAAATAAATTTCACACGTATAAACTACATTTCCTCTAATTATACAATAACTACCAAATCTTTTACCATCACAATCCCACAAATTTAGTAAGTATAACATATTTTAATTTGATTTTCATGATAACACTTTTACAAGGGGATCAAAATCAGTCTCATATATCAAATCTCATAAGTTAAACAATGATAATTAACATATCAATTACAATTCTAAACATATTTTTATACCTTATTTTACATTACTAATTTGATAATCTATATTTTAGGATAATCAAAAACTTCGTATTCTATATATGAACAAAAACATACCTACTATATCACATAATTGGTTAATCATAAATAGTAAGTTAATAACTAACAAATCAATTATGATTCTAAATTGGATAATTTATTTTCAATTATATATTACATTACTTATTTGTCATTTTGTATATTTTGTTAAGATTTTTCCGTCAATAAGAAATTTTCTAAATAATATTATTCCATTATCTTATAAAAACAACTCAAAATATCTAATTCCTTAAACATTAACTCACACCTAGATCATCATGAAAAAGAAAAAAGATGAAGCTGAGATATCCATAGTGATGCATCTCTAAAGATCAGACAAAGTACCTATCTGTAAGTTTATGCATCTCTAAAGATCAAATTCTAATTATGCAGTTTACAGTATTCCAAAATATTCCAATTGTGTCAGAAATTGCTAATTTGTCTATAATAGTTTATATCAAACATGTTATATTATATAAATCAAATTATGTATTTCTTTTTTTCTTTCCTAACTTCAAACGGATAAAATAACTCTACCAACAAAGAAACACGAAAAAGTGAGTATTTGCTACTATATTCAGAGACCTCACTAATGTAGCAGGCAAATGACAAATGACGTCTTTAAAAATCATATCAACACATCCTATAAATTATTTTATTTATTTTAAATCAAATAATTTTAAAATTAAATTCACAATTACAATTAAACCCGTGAGTCCTATTCTAGTATTAATTATGGTATTAACTTTGAAATAATTTTGAGTTTATGCTAAAATTAGCCATAAATTGATTTTAATTAGCGACTAAAAAAGCAAAAGAAGACGTGAACGGATTATTGCAAAACCAAAGCCTAAAGATTCGGAAACTCTCGTGATGTGATGATTACAAACAACATTTCCTTTCATTTAAAACCTCTCTCTCTTGACGAAGAAGACGAGGAGAAGGATTGTTTTACTTTTATCAATGCGTCATGGATTGGCCACAAGTTTCTTCTGTAAATTGTTTTGATTTCTCATTTCTTCTTCTTTTTGTTGGTTTTTTTGGTTCTGTAATGTTGTTTGGTGTCTTTTGGTTTTGGTGAAAAACAGAGATCAAGCTCTCTTACAATTGGAGAACAAATCTGCGCCGTTTTCATTCCTTTCATCACCATTATTGATTTCTTCTTCTCTACTTTCGGACAATGCTTCGATTGTCGCCAAAAATCGCCTCGGGCATGTCAACACGCGGATCTGGCTCGTCTTGCTCATGAATCTCAATGTGGGTTTTCTTCTCTCTGAGTTAAATTGTATTCACATCTGGACTAATTCTTATCAATGTGTTTTGTTTTAGAATTTTCTCTATTTGGGTGTTCAAAAGTTTGAAACTTTGGTTCCCTTGTATATATTTGCAGTTTCAGTGAATGAAGTTGAAGCATTGTATGAACTATTCAAGAAACTGAGCTGTTCGATTATTGATGACATGTTGATTCACAAGGTCAGTTTTTTCTTCTTCTTGTGGAATGTGAAGTAGATTCAGCCTAGTGAATTGCAATAGGTTGATCATTAGTTTTTGAGTCTTTTATTATGTGTGATTGCTTTTGAAGTCATATACAAAGTTTGCTCTTTTAAGCTTACCTTTGTAAGAATATCGGTATTCTTGGTTTGTAGGAAGAGCTTCGATTGGCGCTGTTCCAGGCTCCACATGGTGAGAACCTCTTTCTTGATAGGGTGAGTATACATGTGTGTGTGTGTGTTCTTTAGATGAGAAGGAAGAGTTTTATTTCTCATGGTTTCTTCAACTTGTTGAGATGGAAGTTATGGTGTTTTGTAGGTCTTTGATTTGTTCGATGAAAAGAAGAATGGAGTGATTGAGTTTGAGGAATTTATCCATGCTTTGAGTGTGTTTCATCCTAATGCACCGATCGAGGAGAAGATCGACTGTAAGGATCATATCAACAATATATTCAGTGTCCTTGTAATAGTATATATAACAAAGCTTATGTTTCTATTCTGTGGCAGTTGCATTTAGGCTCTACGATTTAAGACAAACCGGATTTATTGAGCGAGAAGAGGTAGTTAATTTGATTCGCACTTGTCTTTCGAGCTTGAGAACAAGTTGAAGTTGTTGTAAATGTTAGGTGCAAGAAATGGTGGCTGCTATTTTGATGGAATCTGGTACGATGCTGACTGACGAACTTCTGAACTTGATTATTGATAAAGTGAGTAATTTGGAATCCTCTCTCTTTTAGTGATGAATCATATTTTGGTAAATTCAATTAGAAGATTGTTTTTTTTTCCCCTCTACTTTGTTTTTGCTAGACATTTGCTGATGCAGATTCCGATAAAGACGGTAAAATTAGCAAGGAGGAATGGAAGGAGTATGTGGTTAAGCATCCTAGCTTGTTGAAGAACATGACTCTTCCTTATCTAAAGTACCAAATCTTCTCTCTTCCATTTAAGATTAGCCCTCTACTTTATGATCAACTTTGAAACTGAATTTTATTATTGCTTCTTTTGTAATCAATACTTGTCAAGGGATGTGACGACGGCGTTTCCAAGTTTTATATTCAACACTGAGGTTGAAGACTGAAGCGAAACCGTTATCCGTGGAACACCGGAAGTCTTTTTACTGCTAGGTTTAGGTAGTGAAACCGGTTTCCGAGGTTCTGTCCAGTGATTTAGCTACTTTTGATGAATGCATTGTAGACTCTTCCATTGAAAGTAATGAAGCATTTTTCTATTTATCTCTATGGCCATAAGATTTATTCAAGTTAGACAAAGTTTTGATGTACAGCTTTACAATTTTTGAGTAGTATGTATGTTTTGTTTTCGGTCATTTGTGGAATATAAGAGATGTATTCGAATTAAATTAACAGAGTAAGAGATAGAAAGCGTAATTATATAAAGAGAACACTATGGACAGTATGTGAAAGAGGAGACAATGGTGAGAGAAGGGAGACATAAGACAAGACATTCATGCATTGTGAGACTAGTGGTACAGAGCTGTATTTCAAGCTGATACTGCAGCTGCGACTTGTTCTTCGTCTGGAAGAAGAGTGCACACCAGTTTCCTGTCTCCGTACACGTTGTCCACACGCCCTGTTCCACATTTCAATCATTTGTCACATATCAGATTACCGAAATCCCGAAAACTGAACCAAACGCTAACTTGGATGATCTATAGTACCTGTGGTGGGCCAGAACTTGGCGGAACGGAGCCACGGGGCAGGGAAAGCAGCGTACTCGCGGGAATACGGTTTTTTCCATGAGTCTGCCATTAGCAATGATGGAGGATGTGGAGCTCCCTGAGAACACAAACAATCCCCAATGTCTCAGCTCTCAATTTTTTATTATCGTACGGGAAATAAGATGAGTGTTTTGTTATTCAATTACCTTGAGGACATTGTTCTGGACATCGGCATTTCCTTTTTCAATCTGTGCAATTTCTTCTCTGATTGAAATGAGAGCATCGCAGAACCTGTCTAACTCCGCCTGCAAACGATTACACGATTAGTTGATACATTGAGAGAGGAAAGAGTCGGTGCGGTGATAGATTTGCATATACATACCTTGCTTTCACTCTCGGTCGGTTCAATCATGAGTGTTCCAGGGACAGGCCACGACATTGTAGGTCCATGGAATCCATAGTCCATTAGCCGTTTCGCCACATCCTCTGGTTCTACTCCAGCAGTGGTCTGTTAACACATGTTTGAGTTCATCAATATTCATCATCATCCCCAAACAAAAATTCAATATTACTTTAGTTTCAATTTCACAACATTTATAATACCTTGAAGCCTCTCAAGTCTATGATAAACTCGTGTGCTACCGTTCCGTTAACACCACGGAAAAGAACTGGGTAGTGCTTCTGTAAAAATCAAATCAAGACTTTAGACTCTCTTATATTCTTGACTCATTTATCAAATATTTGATTGCAAAAACACAAGTAAAGGGTACCTCTAGACGCTTTGCCATGTAATTGGCATTCAAAATTGCAATCTTTGAGGCATCAGTGAGTCCACCAGATCCCATCATGGCAATGTAAGTGTAAGATATTGGCAAAATAAGAGCAGATCCCCACGGTGCAGCAGAGATTGCACCCAGCGGTGCTGTCTTCTCTGGTTGCGGGATACCACCAGTAGGTATCTATAAACATGGTAATGAAGGAAACAAAAGAGATATTACTTCACCAATCATCAAGAAAAATAACAGTGATGAAGTATCAAAGACTTACCACGGGGTGAGAAGGAAGAAATGGTGCCAAATGTTGCTTCACACCAATAGGACCCATACCAGGACCACCACCTCCATGAGGAATACAGAAGGTCTTGTGGAGATTGAGATGGCACACATCCGCTCCAATAAAGCCAGGGCTCGTCAAACCAACCTACACAAACCCAACATTAACCTCTTACAAATTAGACAAAACCAAAGATTTCTATTTGCTGTTTTGTTAAGATCTTTCACCTGTGCATTCATGTTGGCACCATCCATGTACACTTGACCTCCATTGGCGTGTATTATGTTGCAAATCTCGTCAATACCCTCTTCATAAACTCCATGAGTTGAAGGGTATGTAACCATGAAAGCAGCTAAGTTGTCTTTGTTGGCTTCAGCAGCTTTTTTCAGCTCCTCGATGTTGATATTTCCCTTGGCATCAGTTCCAACCGTAATAATTTTCATACCGCACATAGCAGCACTTGCAGGGTTTGTTCCATGTGCAGAGACAGGTATGATACACACATTTCTGTGATGATCTCCTCTTGACTGGATGATGCATTCATTTATTCATTTTTCAGTATATAAAACTGAATACCAATTGTAAGGTATTTAGATCACAATATAGGATATAAGCTTTTACCATGTGATATGCGCGGATAACCATAAGCCCGGCATATTCACCAGCAGCACCAGCATTCGGTTGCAATGAGAAAGAGTCAAACCCAGTGATTGTACACAAGAGATCACCCAAATTGTTGAACATTTCCTACACAGATGCCAATAAGAAATCAGTTTCATTGTTCAATTTTCGAGATCAAACCTCAGAAGAATCAAGAAAGTGACTCACCTGATAACCTTGTGCTTGTTCGACAGGAGCAAAAGGGTGAATATCAGTGAAACTTGGCCATGAGACAGGCATCATTTCAGTTGTTGCATTTAACTTCATCGTACAAGATCCCAATGGAATCATGCTGTGGCACAGTGAGAGATCCTTAGACTGTAACTTGTGGATGTACCTGAGCATCTCATGCTCCGTGTGGTACCTAATCACATTGTTAAAAAGAAAATAAAGATAAGATACTGATAATCCACAAGCAATTAACCATTTCAAGATTCAAAGAAGAGAATAATACATGTTGAAGATTGGGTGGGTAAGATAAGGGGTCTCTCTTGTTAGACCAGCAGGAATGGAATTCTGAACCTCAGGTGCAAGAGATTCAGCCGTGAAATCAACCTGAAAGTGGATTGGGGATGATGAAATTCAATGCAAGAAGCCAGAACTGATACGTAAAGAACAAAAAGAGGAATGAATAACACTCACAGGCTTGCCACAAGCAAAAACTTTGAAAAGTTTATCGACATCATCCAAAGTGGTTGTTTCGTCAAAAGAAGCGGTGATCTGAAAGAAGTTAAGTAATCATCCAAATATTCAAACATGTATGCGCCTATACAAATAAGAACCTTTGGAGGTCAAAGCAAAGGAGACTCACAGTGTTCGAGTCCACAACACGCAGATTAATTCCGCTCTTGGTAGCTGCATCAGCAACTGCATGTGCATCCGAACACTTAACTTTGACAGTGTCAAAGTAGGGAAGATCTTGGACTTCTGCAACCCCAAGCTTCTTCAACCCTAAGGAGAATATGCCAGCAAGTCCATGTACACGTTGGGCAATAGCTTTTAGACCTGCAGGTCCATGGTAAACCGCATACATGGCAGCCATGTTGGCAAGCAACGCCTGCAAGAAACGGAATAAACATAACTCAAGATGGCAAAAGAAAAAACAATTACATCAACATGAGCATGGTGGATACTATTGCTAAACTACGTAGTATAAGATGGAATACGAAGAAACTGTCATCTAATTATCTGTGCAAGCTAATAGTGTGAAAACCGAGTAATAAGATAGTAATAAGTGATATACCTGAGCAGTACAGATGTTACTAGTGGCTTTGTCCCTCCTAATATGCTGTTCCCTAGTCTGCATCGCCATACGCAAAGCTTGCTTTCCCGAAGAATCAACACTAATACCAATAATCCTCCCAGGCATCATTCTCTTATACTCTTGTGAAGTAGCCAAGAACGCGGCATGAGGACCACCGTAACCCATAGGAACACCAAACCTCTGAGCTGAACCAACCACAATATCAGCCCCAAATTCCCCAGGTGGCTTCAACACAGTCAAAGCCAACAAATCCGTAGCCATCACAACCTTAACACCATTAGCATGAGCATTCTTAACAAACTCAGCATAATCCAATACTTCACCTTCAGTACCAGGATACTGAACAAGAACCCCACAAACATCACCACAACTATAATCAATATCCTTCAAATCAGCAGTGACTACTTTCAAATCAAACCCATCAGCTCTAGTCTTACAAACATCAATAGTCTGAGGATGACAGTTACTAGCAATCACAAAAGTCTTCTTTTTACCCTTAAGAATATTGTTACACATCGCCATAGCCTCCGCAGCAGCAGTACCTTCGTCTAACAACGAAGCGTTAGACATAGGAAGTCCAGTGAGATCAGTAATCATCGTCTGGAAATTGAGCAGCGATTCGAGACGACCTTGAGAGATCTCAGCTTGATAAGGAGTGTATTGAGTATACCAAGCAGGATTCTCCAAGATATTACGGAGAATCACAGTAGGTACATGGGTGTTGTAGTAACCCATTCCGATAAACGATTTGAAAACCTTGTTCTTCGAAGCTAAATCAACCATGTGTTGAATCATCTGACTCTCGGTTAATCCACCGTCGAATTTCGAAAACTTCATCGAATCTGATCGAATCGATTTGGGAACCGTCGCGTCGATGAGCGAATCGAGATGATCGAATCCACAGTATTTCGCCATGTGGGATTGTTCTTCTGGTGTTGCTGAGTTATGACGGCGAGGGAAAGTATCGCCGGGTTTTAGAGCATCGACGGAGATCGAACGCGTCTGCTGGTGGTTGTTGCGGTGGGTTCCGAATGTCGTCGGATTGACGGATCCACGGGTGGGGAAAAAGGGGGAAAGAGAAGAGACATATCTCGCCGGAGTATGAGGAACAATCGCCGGAGAGGTTTCGCCGTTACGGTGTCGTTTTGTGTCGTTGATGAGACGTTTGACGATTCCTCTGTAAGCGAGTCTCCTTGCGCGCTCCATGGAAGAGAATATTGGACAAAAAGAGAAATGGGAAGAAGTTGGAAAAACGGAGAGATTTGAGTTTTTCCTAGATTTCCGCCATGGACGGAAGCTCTGGTGGAGAGGTTAGAGATGAGAGAATCTTGAGGAGAGTTATGTATCACTGACCGTTGTGAAGAAAATGTGTATATAGTGGAAATATTTATGTAAGAAAAAAAGGGATTTATTTTATTTATTTAAAAGTGTTTATTTTTGTGGATCTCTTGTAAATGGGTGAAAGGCTTGGGATGTGGTTGGTGAAAAGTATAGACAGATTCCACGTGGATCGCATCTAATTAATTGTGCGATATTCTGATAATCATTTTTTTTTTAATTCTATGGTTAAACTGATTCTCCAATATGATATCTTGATTAATTATTTTTTGCCGACATTTCTAAACAAATAAACCTTATATAGAGTTCATATGGATCTTGGTTCATTTTGTTTGTCAATATAATTGAACAAAAAAATACATAATCTAATATAGATGAACTTAGTAGGTTTTACAACTTTAAATTTTTAAATATATCATATTAATTGGTTCGGTTTTGATTTCTCAAAGTATACAAAAGAATTTGTCTTGAGTTTGATAAGTTGTAATTTGGTTTTTCAAATTTGTTATTTCTAGTATACTTTAGTATCATATTAATTACGTTATTCAGTTTACATGACAATGTCTAAATTCGAGTGATGACACAAATGCTCTAGTACAAACTTTATATTAAAATAAAGTAAAAGCAAAAACCTTAAGATAATTACATGAAGGTATACATGATTGCGGAAAATGCTGTAAATATCGAGATAAAATTTGAAAGGAGGGGAAGTGAAGTGGAAGAGATTGGGATTGGGTGGACAAAAATCATGTATACCACTTTTGAAAAGAAAAAAAAAGATCAGAAAGATAGAAACAAATAAATACATATGGCAAAGAAATTATAATTATTTTGGTTCACGTGAAAAAAATATAATTTAGGTGGCGGAATCTCTTTCACTAATAGTTTATCTCCACAAGGAAATACTAATTAGATAAATAAATATGGGGTTTGTCCTTTGTTAATCATACAACATGGGAACCATCGTCCTCCAAAATATACGACATAAAATCAAAATATTCTTTTTTTGGACCTTACAAGAAAAATAAAACTTAAGATCCATTCCTTTTGGAAAAGATTATTCATGATTTTTTATTGTTGTTGTTGTTGGTGATTTACTCAGAAAACACTTTGTACGAAGGATTACAATGTCATGTTTACTCTAAAGGAAATTATTGTGTTGGCCTAAAGCAAAAATGAAAATTAAAAGGAGTCACTGAACACTTACTGATATATGTGTACTGGTCCGCGGTTTTTGATGTGTAGCCACTAGCCAAAGAAAATAGCGTGGTTGCGAAAGAGACGAATGAATATATGATATAGTTTACAGCCAAAAACAAATCACGAACCTCCACACGCACCAAAACACTTTGATACTTGTGGGGTTTGAGGCTTTAAAATGACGAGAAGGATGTTACATGCAATTATATATTGCATGATTTGCATATTCTGCTTTAAGGCGGTGTTTGTTAAATTTGGATGTCAATACATATATCCGGCTATAGGGTTATGCTTGGTTCCTTTATATTTTGAACAATATATTGGCTTGGTTGGTTGTATTTAACAACACTCTAATTCTGTACTTTTGAGTAAGCCATCTTGTGATTTTGGGATTTGGGACGATTAAACTAGAAACAAAGCCTTTCTTCATATGATTATCCCGTACATCATTCATCAGACACTAACCGGACATGTATTTGGTTAGGTCATTATTGTATGTCTTCCCAATTTACCTCCCGGTATAACAGAGTCCAGATCTAACAAATCCAAAAACCGATGTGTATACTTGCGTTGCGTCAATTAATTTTGCTTGCTCAAAATGATCATAGCGTTTTAACATATACTGAAAGTCCAAAATTTATTATAGATTAGCAGTAAAAACTACAATATACTCAAAATAACCTAGTACTCGATGTTATTCATCAAAAGCTATATAATAAAACTCTAAACCTAGATAAGTATATTTATAGATCCTAAAGGCTATACTCAAAAGGCTAAAACTCATTTATAGATCCTAGATAAGTATATTTGATTCCGCCAAATTTATCGTGTTGTGTCATTTTGATTCTGAGTTTACTCTAAACAATTTAAAACCTAATGCGAATTCTAATTAATAAATTCAATGAACTTTAGACAAAAGCAAAAGAGATATGGGATGCCTTCTGTAAATCCTGACGAGTTGATAGAAAATACATGTTCTGTGATGCTTTATGTCAACCAAATGTGATTATAAAAAAGTCGAAATTGGGGTAAGAATGCTATTGTCTAGCGAATTTTGTTATTAACTTTATAAATTCAAAAATAAACCCTAATAAAGCCTCATAACACCCTAGTATTATAAAACGGACTATTTCTCTTCTCTTACCTGTGGCATTCATCATGCTCATTCTAGTAGGGCCTTTTCACTAAGATTTTGAGTCATTTTGAACAACAAATTAAACCGCGTTGATACCAAATAGTAAAGATATTTAGTCCAATTATAACTTTCAAAAATAATCACAAGATTCACAAGAAACAACATCTTGTAAATCCTGGATGAATTCCAAACACACAAATCGATAAAGAAAACGAATTCGGTTTTCTGAAGAGATAACAAACTTGCTTTTTGTAATGTGAAACCATCATTAATATGATATTTACCGTTTACCAAAAAAAAAAAAAAAGAGATAACAAACTAATTAAAAGCTCGATTTCCTTTATTTTTTAGCAAAAGAAGAGTGAAACCCTAATCAAGCCCAAATAGCAAGAGCAGACATCATCCCAGCTCCAAGAAACAAAAAACAATAAGAAAAAATTTGAACTTTGAAATCGACACTCATTTTCTTGCTCAAGAAATCCGCAGCGATCAAGTCTACAAGCGCCATGTACACAAGTATTCCTGCAGAGAGCGAATCGAGCACTCCTTCAGCAACCAGTGCCGCAACGCTATAGGAGTTGTAAGATGAGGCAATGGCCGTTCCCACGGCCACACCGATTGGAGTAGTGACCGCGAAAAAGAAAGCCATCATGGCCGATCCACGAGGGGTCAGTCTGGCCTCTGCGACACAGCCACCGAGTGCGAAACCTTCGAAGAATTGGTGGAAGGAAAGAGCGAGAAGAAGAGGACGTATGGTGCATGGGCTATGTGAGACTCCAAGTGAAATTCCTATTATTATTGAATGTGATAATATTCCCATTTCAAGTATCTGAATAAGAAAAATAAATGATATCGGTTGAGTAGTCATTTGTCTTTTTGGGTATATGTCAATCGTCACATACATTTTTCTTGCTTCATAAATAAGCGATTATAGAGAATATTTGTAAACCATAATCGTTTATTTTTGTAAGAAATGATCAAACTAATAATAAGTCAAATGAATGTATATACTCTAAAATGCAAAAGAAAAATCACTTCTTGTAACTTTTATAACAAACATTTCAAGCGTAAGAAGTTATATTATGCTTTATATTTTATAAAAATGAGTCAACTGAATGGTGAACAATTAAGTAGTTGTTTTTAAATATTGCAACTCTTGTTTCTTTTACAAAAAAAAAAAAAAAAACAATCTAGATTAATATTAAAACTCTATACAGTGTTATCCTTTTCTAGCTGAAAATCATGAAAGTTATTAGAATGCATACCATTTGAATAAAATCTCATTTACACAATATAAAGAGAGACTTTTACATTTCAACGTACGGATGAATTGATAAATTCTTTTGCCAAAATGTCAACTACTATTTTAAGTCCATAAAAATATCGAATACCTCAAAAAATTCAAAGCTTACGAAAATATAATGTCAACTTAGAAATATTTGTTTAACAAAAAAAAAAAAAAGAACTTAGAAATATTCACACAAAAACGAGTTATGAAAAGTCTTTAAAATTTACCTGAGAAACAACAACGTGCCTAACACCACTGTCCAAACCAACGTCCCCATGACCATGTCCATGTCCATGACCAGCACCACCACTCCTCTTCGCAAGAGCCTCAAAACCATCAGGACCCATCGAGAGACTATGCCGATGATGATCCGCGTGAGCTCTCATCCCAACTATATGCAACTTCTCACCATCTTCATGATCCCTCATAAAACCCGACTCAAGAAGACCCGACCCAATATCCCGACCCGGATCCGACAAAACCGAACCATGGAAACCTAGCGACTCACCAGACTGGCTCATCAACTTCTCTTGTTTCCTCTCATAGTAACCAGTGATCATAAAATCTGCAAGAAGAGTAAGAAGAGCCGCAACCATGGCGAAAAACTCCGGGAAAGGGAACATTTTCCATGGAAACTCCGGTAAACATGGATCCGAAAGAGCTTCTGAGCCACCAGAGAGCATGTGAACGAACCCTGTTGCGAGTATGACTCCTGCGGCAAAAGCTTTGGCTCCTCTCATTAAACCGCCGTTTGATGGGAGGAGGGAAGTACCAACGAGAGGGATCGTAACGCCGGCCGCTCCAGCGATGAGGATCGAAGCCATAGCTGTGAACTTGAGTGTGAGAGCAGCTGAGTCATCTCGACACGGGTCTAACTCACCCGAGTCACAACTGGTTGTGAACGAGGAAGTTAATGTGGAAGATAATGGTTGGAGAAACTGCAAGAAATCCTGAAAACATTTGTAATGTTAGGAGAAAATTTTTAATGGAAGAAGGTAAAAAGAACATTAATTAGTTTCAAACCTGGAAGAGAGACATTACAATAGATGAGAAGACAAACTTCAAACCGACAATTATATGTGTTATAAATGGAGATGTGTTTTTGTATTAAGGAAGAGTTGGATAATAATCACTGCGTGTGTGCACGACCTAGAAAGGTCATGTCAAGTGATTCATTGAAATGAGGTTACAATGTCGTCATTTTATTCACGGAATATTTACATATAGACATACTTTTAAGTCAATGTGTACTTTTTAAGTGATTAAAATCAATTCTACCCTCACCCACAACATCTATTTACTTATGCAACTATACAACCTTATCTATTTAAAATAAATATTTTAAAATAGCAAAAATATAAATTTCTCTTCTTCTCCTCCGCGCATGTCTCTTTTCTCGTTCAATTTCAAGATTTCATAAAAAAAAATTCTGGGTTTTTGTTTTTGTTCGATTTTGTTTGGGTTTTTGTCCAATTTTGCACACAAGTGAGGGCTAGCACTAATTCAATTATTTTTGTTTTTCTTATTGATTGTTGATGACAAGACTAACCAGTTACAACTCCATTGAAGGAGTTTGTGAGTTTGTAACCTTCAGTACCCAAATTGTAAAATTAAGACCATTACCATGGATGAGGATCCATGATTGACATAACCATAAAACACTAACCACAAAAGAGTGACCATGAAAAAAGTCAGATATAGATTTTGTAACTATTCTTCTCAACTAATATTTTAATTTCTCTCCAATGGTCAGACATAGATTTTGATAAGTGCTTCTTCTAATTTCTCTCCAATGGTCAGACATAGAATCCAAGATCTCGATTGGGTGATGCTCTTGTCATCTCCGGTATAAATTATCAGATTTCAAAGATTGAAGAAACCCAAGGTTTCAAATACAGGTGAAGGCAAAGAAGAAGTAGAAGGTGAAGTTACAGAGTCGCTATAGGTGTTTTGTAGAAGAAGAGAGCGTGAATTAGATCTAACATCATCATAACCATCAATTCTATTTCTTTTTATCAACGGCTGAGATTAAAGGGTTAACACTCAAGTTTCCTTTGTTTAGATCTGCAAGGGTGTTTTCGTCATTAAGTTTTTGGAATAGTGGAAAAAGTATACCTAGGAAGAAAAGTATGTTTATTGATAGGAGAATTCATAAAAGTATCTCTAGAGGTAAATAACCCTTTTATTCACCTACTTTTATTGAGTAGATTTGTAATCGTACTAATAAAAGTAGGTGAATAAAAGGGTTATTTTCTAGAAGATTTGTAATCTTCTGGAAGATTTGTAATCGTACACTGACTATTAAAATGCGAATAATAATGTCGCCATTTTCATTGAATGTATGCTGACTATTACAATGCTAATAATAATGTTTTAGGTGTACATAAATGATAAATCCCTTTTATTTGTGCTAATCAAAGGGAACACTGTGTGACTACGATATGATTGGTTGACTAAGATATGATTGGTTGATTGGCATATACGATGTATCATCAGGTCCGTAACCAAAATAGGCCAAGCTTTGTGGGTTGCATTGCATTACCAAGTGGATTTTGAGCTAGTGATAAATTTTAGGGTTATTTACTCAAAATGATACTTTTTAACTTTTGATTGCTCTCAAGACACTTTTTAAGGGAGGTATACTTCTTGGCTGGTTAATAACCAACACACCCTCATCCGACTGAACTACATATCTAATTAGATTTTACAGTTCTTGTAAATTAGTTACATTTCTTTCCTTCTTACGCACACTATCCCAAACCTAGAATCAAAAACCTTTTCCTCTTCTGGGCGATTTTTGAAACCTTCCTAACTGAACTGACTTTGTTTTGTTCTTCTGAAATTATCAGAGATGCCGGGTAGAATGAAAGCAGAAGCAAGCGGATCTGCAGGTAACAAAGTTTTCCCAGATTCACAAATCCCCATTTTTTGGATTCTCAATTTAGATTTGTTCTCCTCAAATTCTTAAAATGGATATGTTCTTTTCAAAATCTGGATTATTTCGGATCTGAATAATCTCCTTTCTTCGTCTTAATTAACCTCTATATTTTCGGGTTGTTGTATTTAAATTAGGGTTTGAGTCTGAAGAGATAGAAGTTGCAGATAACCAACTTCCAAAACGGCTATTTGCGATATATCGGTATCCAAATGCGAGGTTGAATGTTTATTCTAAACCGAAGCTTTTGTCTGTCGTCCGTAAGGTTTTGGGGAATACACCTGAGGTTGAGAGGATAAGAGGTTCTCCTCTGGGTGTTTTGTTTGATTTGCCTGTTAGCAGATGTGCAATCTCATGAAGCTAGTTCATGCGTTGCTTAGTCGACAGTTGATCACATATAAGAAATACAAGATGTGGACAGTTTTCGGTGGACAACCTCTGAAGTTCTCTCTTGCAGAGTTCAGAGAGATTTCGGGTTTGCATTGTGGACCTTATTCGAGAGGTTATGACCTAGCGGTGGAACCTAGAATAGATGTAAAAAAGGATCTTGTTTGGCAAGAATTGTAGGTGGTGATTCAAGGAGGACACTGGCTGACTTAGTTAAGTTGCTGAAGAAATCAAATAATATGTCTTGTGAGAGGAAGCTAGCTTTGGCCTTGATTCTGATTGTGGATGGCGTCCTTATAAGTAACTATCAGGTTGACAAGCCCACCCCTAAGTATGTAAGGATGTTAGATGATGGGAATGCATTCCTCGAGTTTCCTTGGGGCAGAGAATCGTTCTTTAGAGCTTAAAGCAACATCTAATCTCACCCACCAAACAGTAAAAGTTTAAATGGTATCCACATGATACAAAAAGTAGCGCAGAGATTGGGAGTGCATTTATTGTAACTCAAGAAACAACTTTTAATAACAACCACACGTTGTTAACTGAACAGAATGGTGATCGGCCAGGATTAAAAAATGGATAAAACAATACAGTATCAGCAATTTCCCTAGCAAGCCTCGTGAGGACAGTTTAGGGGTTTAGATAAAATGAATGAAGGAAAAGTATACCTCCCTTCAAAAGTGTTCTCAGAGGATATATGTTCTCAAATAAGTATCTTATGAAGTTATAAATCCTAAATTTTAAGGATTTTCGAAAACTATAATTTTAGTCTCTATTTTAATGTTCGTTTAGGAGGAAACAAATGTTTTTGGACGGAAGATTTATTGCTTCGGTTCATAACTACCCAATTATCTTTCATATAAAAATGTTTTACTGTATTTTTATCATTCCAAATTTCCAATGATGTGGACAGAACTATTTTTTATTTCTTTTTAACGGATTAATCAATGCATCAACTTTGAAAAATCATCTATCACTTTTGCGCATAAGACTCCAGTTGATGTTCGGGGTAAGGCAAACAGACTTTTCAAATCGTAATGAAGGAAGAAACGACAAATACGTATTTTGAAATTCCTGAAAATTTTGGAAAAAAGAAGAAAGATATCTTCGCCTTGATTGTTGACCGTATCCGTCAAAGATCGCATAGTTGGTCGTCACGGTTCTTGTCTCCATCAGATAAACAAGTTTTCCTCAAAACGGTCATCCGATTTCATGGAAAAGACTAACTTTGCCAAAAAATGCGGGATGACTAGGATTTCGAGACTTTTTATTTGTAATAATAATTTGTTATGTTTTGTTGTATAAATATTTTGTTAAATTGTATTTATATATAATTTTGATCTTTAAGTGTCGTTTGTTAATAATTTTTCATGTATATAGTATGTACTTTCTTGCAATTTATTTATTAATATTATTAGTGTTCTCTTTTTTTAAGGTGTTTTCTCTTCTTTGAAAGTGTATTATATAATTCACATTATATTTTAGTTGTCGATACCTTAAGCAATCAATTGATTTTTTTTTTGTAATAAACTTTTTGTTTTTAAATTCCCTTTCAAAATTATGTCCACCTTTAGCATGTGATCCTAATTGTCCACTATTAGCAAATAACATCAATTCAAAAAAAAAAAAAATGGAACAAACATCGACATAAGATTATGCAGTATCCCTTACCTTAAAGTCTTGCCACGAACCACGGCGGTAATCCCGTCACAAATAATTGATTTAAATGGAACTTCAGAAAACACACAAGTAGAAAAGAAGTAAATAACATACAAAAAACACTTCCGGCTCAATCTTCGATATCTATGCTATGTGAAGCCTTAACATAATATTGTAGAAAGCTTCCTCAATTCCTCTTTTCTTGTTTGATCTTCGAATTTAAGGCACCTCATTGTACGCTTCTTTTGCTTTCACGAGTAAAGTTTCAAGTTACTTTCCAAGGTCTGGAGAGCATTCTCAATGGCGTAGAAAATAATCTTCCTTATCTGCAGAGCCGGATGTGAGCAAATGTTTTTGAAACATTTGAATGGGTCCCCATTTTTATGGGCCCCACTTATTAAGAAAAATCAAATTTATATATTAATTTACATAAAATTTTGTTATTTTGATAAAAAAATCAAAGTTTAATGAGATAGCAAACAAAATTTTTTTTATAGAATCTAGTATTTTATAAGATTATATGATTAAAAAATAAAAATGTGAAGTAAATTTTCATAAATTTATTTCAAAAAAGAAAACAGAACATGAATGTATTGTTGATAAGAAAATCATTTTTGTTTAAAATGATGTAAATTGAATGTTGGTTATTTAGTTTTGTATAATGCCTCGACAATCTCAAATCCGGCTCTGCTTATCTGTTAACATAAACACATGCATGAACTCAGAACGGACTAGGGTGAAGATGAACCAAGAACAAATTAAACGAGGCACCTGATTATAATTGCTACAACCACCTACAAGGGAGAAATAATATGTACCTCTAGTTTGTCTACTCTGGCAAAATGGTTAGGAGGAAGCTTACGAATCTCCTTTGCCAAACGGAGACACTCCCCCACATTTTCGTCTCTGCAAACTACTCCTTCTTGTGAGCCTGCAGAGTGTATCCTGCTGAGGTAGGCTCTAAATTAATTGTGGATGTTGTTATGGCAGACTCTAGCTCTTCTAGTCCTACCTTGACCATTCCTCTTAGAGCTATTTTGAAACAAAAAAACTCTGTCCCCGAAAACTACATAGTCCTTCAACCAAAAGCTTCTTCTCCCCTTGTTACTAATCAAGCCTCCTCCCCCCCCTCTACTTCCTAAAATTTCCCAAAATCCTAACTTCAATCCCAGAACTACTATTCCCCCAAACACTATTCATATAAACCCTAATATTGCTACAGTTCCACAAACTCTAGAGGAAAAACTAAAATTCATAGCTGACAAAACCCTTAAGAGACTTGCTCCAATGTCTATTGCTCCCTCAGGCAGACCCCATGTCCTCATTCCGGATGAGGTATTCTAGAGAGGAGCTGAGTTACATCGTGTTTTCATTGTATGCTACTTCTGTGGAAGAGCTCCTCCTTACAAACAAATCCAGAGTGTCCTGAACCATATGTGGGGCAAAGGAAAGAAGCTAGAGATTCACACAAACTTACTTCAGAACTTCATGTTGGTAAGAGTACCAAATGATTACATAAGATCCAAGATCTTAGAAAAGCGTATCTAGTACATTGGTGATTCTATGTTCCACACTGCTCAATGAGCCTCCCACCACTCCTCAGCTACGCCTGCTATGACATCCTTCCCTCTTTGGGCTCACCTGAGAGGTGTCCTTCTTGATCTACGTTCTCTGGAAAGATTAAGTTAGGACGCTAGTCTTATTGGGGAACCAAAGAAAACATATGAATTCACAACTAATCTTACCAGTCTTTATCTCTCCCATGTCAAAGTCGAGGTTGACTTGTCAAAATCCCTTCCTGAAGTTATTGAGCTTGGCAGAACAGACAGTTAAGTGACTTTAGTGAAAGTGTCCTATCCCTGGATCCCTCCCACTTGCTCTCATTATAAGGAGCTGGTTAATATGGAAAGAAAATGCCTCAAACTTCCCCCTCCTCAAGCTAGGAAGAAATCTCAAGGGGCCTCTGTGACCGTTGAAAAAACCACAACAGATAATGTTCCCACCCTAGTGGCGGTCATGCCAGTGGCGCCTGACCTCAAAACCAACAAACCTATTGAGTCCTCTCTTAACCATCTCCCTATGATAAAGGAATCTAGTACTGCCCCCTCTGTCTCCTCTTTAGTCTCCTCTAAGACCCCCAATCTTTCAGCATGTTCTTCTTCCTCTGAAGATGTCATCATTACTGATTCAACCCCCAGTAAACCACCCCCATCAAACCTTACCAATGGCCTTGATTCCCATCTAAGCCCTCCCCTTTTATCCTCAACCCCTTCCTCATATTTTTCTTTTTCTTTAACAGCCACCCCTACTCTAAACACTTCTCCAAACCCTTCTCCTATTTCCTCTGTCCAACCTTTCATTGTTGGCATGCCTGCATCTATCACCTCCTCAGGCCACCCTTACCCTCATAGCCCCCCTTATGAAGCCCAACCCCCAAAAAATACAGACCTAAACCACCAAAGCCACCAAATTCCTCCATAAAAAACCCCCTAATAACACTCTAAACTCTTCATCAAACTCATCTCCTCCTCAACCTCCTAATATTCCTCTACCCTTATCCCATACTGTTCAAGCTTCTCCTAATGTAAATATTGATTTTTTTGCGGATGCTGTCCCTGCCTAGGGAACGCTTCTCCAACAATCTCTATAAATATTATATAATTTTTTTTGGAATGTTCGTGGTCTGAATGACCCGAACAAGCATAGGCCTTTTTGTCAATGGTTGAATAGCAACCAGCCCTTTTTAGAGCTCTTTTAGAGACAAGAATCAAGGAACCAAACCTGGACAGAATTATGCCTTCAGTCTGCCACGGTTGGTACTATACTTCCAATCATCAGTCTGATCCAAGTGGAAGAACTATTGTGATTTGGAAGGACCATGCATCTATCAGAGTCTTGCATCAGACTTCTCAGTCACTAACCTATGAGGTTAAGATAAAGACTTCAATCCAATTTGTGGTCACTGCCATTTATGCGGCTAATACTCATGCAGAGAGAACTAACCTGTGGGTGCAGCTCATCAATATTCAACAGTCTCTTTCTCTCTACCACAGCCCTTGGGTGACTGGTGGGGATTTTTTAACCAGATTCTTCACTTTGCTGAGCACTCATCTGCCTCAACAAACATCATTGATGGTCCTATGTCCATGTTTAGAGATTGCCTTCTCCAAATGGGTATGTTTGATATGAAATCTCAGGATCCCCAGTTCACTTGGACCAATAGCCAACCCTCTAACCCTATAGCTGAAAAACTTGATCACGTATTGGTTAACAACAGCTGGATCTCTATTTTCCCTAATAGCTCAAACACCTTTCTAGCCCCTAATATCTCTGACCACTACCCCGCTCTCTTAGACCTTTCCTACCAATTACCCAAAACTGGAACTAGACCCTTCAAGTGTTTTTATTACCTAATCTATCACCCAAACTTTCTATTAGTAGTGAAGGATGCTTGGTTGCAGTCAGGGGGTCCTAAGAGGAATGCAATCAAAGTTGATATAGCTAAGGCTTTTGACATTGTTAGATGGGAGTTCATTTTAACCTGCCTCAAGAGTCTTATGCTTTCAGATCAATTTATCAGATGGGTTAAGGCATGTATTTGTAATCCTAACTATACGGTTGGCTACAACGACACAGTTCAGGGATATTTCAAGGGAAGGAAAGGTCTAAGACAAAAAGATAAGGTATCTCCCTATTTATGTGTCATTGCTATGAACTGCCTATCCTTCCTACTCAACAAAGCTGATTCTCAAGGTCAATTTCAATACCACTATAAATGTGAAACAAAAATGTTGACTCACATGTGCTTCGCGGATGATTTATTAATCTTTACGGATGGGTCTCTTCAGTCTGTGATGAACATCATGAAAGTTCTTCAGCATTTCAATGAGATTTCAGGCTTAGCCATCAGTATCCCAAAGACTTATTTCTTTGCAGCCGATATCTCTCCTCAGGAGACAACTCTCATTGCTTCATCTACATGGAAGCTTCCCAATTAAATATCCCGGGGTCCCTCTATGCATAAAGAAGCTCACCATCACTAATTGTGAACCTCTGTTATGTCAGATAAGAGCACAAATATCTTCTTGGTCAGCCAAATCTTTATCCTACGTTAGAAGGTTGCTACTCCTCAAAACAGTGGTTGCTGGCATCATAAACTTTGGGTGCTCCACATTTGTATTACCTAAGGCCTCCACTAAAAAAATTAACTCTTACTCAAGTGCTTTCTTGTGGAAAGGAACCATTGAGGGTCACCATTCTGCAAAAGTCTCTTGGGAATCAATCATCAAAACTAAAGAAGAAGGAGGATTGGGAATCAAAGACCTGGTGACTTGGAATAAGGCGTGTTCCTTGAGATTGATCTGGCTTCTCTTCTTTCAATCGGGATCTATGTGGGTAGCTTGGTATAGAAATGAGGTCCTTCGATGCTCAATCAACAACTACTGGACCCTAAAGGAATGCAAGGAAAACTCGTGGTTAGCAAACAAATTAATCAAAAAGAGGGATACAGTTTATGATTGGATCAAATTACGGGTTGAGAATGGAACCTCGTGTAGATTATGGACTGATAACTGGTATCCTTTTGGGAAATTATCAACATTTCTAGCGAGCCAGAACAACTCCAGAATGGGGATCCCCTTCACAGCTACCCTTAGACATAGCTTTCTCATTTGGTTATTTGTCTTGAATCGGTGCCCGACGAAAGACAGAATCATTAGCTAGGGCCTTCAAACGGACCTGAAATGCTAGCTTTGTTCAGAATTGTCAGAGAGTAGAAATCACTTATTATTTTCTTACAGATTCTCTGGGGTAATTTGGAGCCGAATAGCTCGCTATTAGCTTGGCATGCAACGATCTACCATATATGGGTTGAGAGGAATGCAAGGCATTATCGGCAAACATTCCGATCTGTGGATTCAATTGTGAACAGTATTGACTCAACTATCTGAAACAAGATTTCAGGTCTAAGGGAATCCAATCCATCACTTTCTACCTTGATGATGCAGATATGGTTTCTCACGCAATGATTCTTCACGAAGATGATAACTTTATGACTTCCTCATCTCCATTACATTTCACTTCATCTTCACATCATAATTTCGTCTGTTTGGGCTATTCTGTATTCGGTTTGTTATCTTGTCACTCCAAAATTAGCCTTAATTGGCAAATTGGACTTCCGATTAAACTGGTCCAGTGAGGACATGTAATTTTTATTTTCTGCAATTTTAATAGAAAACCCTTTAACCAAAAGAAAAAAATTACTTAAAACTGTCGAGTTGTACGTGGTAGAGACAATTTTCAGCATTAAACACGTAAAAAAAAAGTAGTCACATGTATATTGGCCCTAAATGGATGTATATTGGCCCTAAATGGTAGACGCGGGACGGGACGGGACGGTTCATTATTTGGCTCTATTCACATATGTGGCCTTGAAAAATTTAGTGCGGTTCCAAATTTCACTTAGCAAATTTATGCACTGCACATGTTAAAGTAAAGGTCATCGTAATCATAAACATCCCAATTTTTCTTATGGTTAGCCCACGTTTATTACCAACTCTCTCTAAACACACACATATCTTATGGACAAAAAATGATAACTAATGTAATCAAGTAATTACTTTATTATTATTGACATGTTTATACGATTTCAAAAGAACATGCATAACCGTAATTACTTCAAAACTTCAATGGCAATAATATAGTCATATTTGTCCTGAATTATGATATTTGTTTACTCAAAAAAAATTATGATTTTCCCCAAGAATGATGTATCCTTGTTGGAGTTTTATAGTTTTCAAACCAAATTTATGGTTGTTAAAGATAGTGTAGTTGGATTGCAAGTTTTTTTAATGTTTATTGAACAAGTTTTCGAAAACTAACATAAAATGATTTGGCATCGATAGTTCAAACAATCAAACCATTATAAGAGAGAAAACCGAAAAAATCCAAGTTCAAACACCATCGACAAAAAAAACTAAGATTCTTGATCAAGATACGAAATTTTCTAATTTGGTTCCATGAACAAGTTTGAATTCGTGTTTTGTATCCAATAAAATCCATCATGTATAATGCATATCTTAAAGTATCTTAACTAAGTGTCTAATATATAAAATATAATTTAAATTTTGAAAATAAGATCCTAAAAGTAAGAAAAGTGTCTTATATTAGATACTTTTGGTACACTTTAGACACACTAAGAGCATGTACATTAGAGGCATTTTTAAAAGTGTCTAAAAACTTTTTAGTAATTAAATATATTAAATTTTACGACATTAGTTGTTTAAAATCAAAAAAAGATATTTTTCTGTTTTTAGACGTGAAGATCCTAAGGGCATGTTCATTGTAGACTTTTAACATAAGTGTAAAAAAATTTTAGAATTAAATATATTAAATTTTAGACAGTTAAGTGTCTAAAACCCGAAAAAGATCCAGTACAATCTAAAATTTAATTTATTTAATTTTAAAAAAATTTAGACACTCTGCATGCCCTAATAGAACGGAAGTTGTATAAATTAGTCTAAGCCATCGAGATTGAGAAAAAATTGGGCCTACCAAGCCCATAAATACGTCCAGTGAAGATTTCTTTTTTCCCAAGCTAGCATCATAGGTTTAAATATTGAAACTTTTGAACTCCACTCAAATCTAATTCTCTTTTTCTTCCATTTTAATCTGAAAAAGAAAAGGTTTTATATTTTCTCCATACGTATTATCAATGGGGACTTCTCTCTGTTTTTTCAGTTATATCAAACTCCCCCTACCAAAAGAAGAAAATGGTGAACAATCACAATCCCTTACGACTTCTTCTCTTCTCGCACAGTGTTGTATATAAACAAACTCGAGTCCTAACCAAAATCAGCAATAAATTTCAGATATTATTTGGTGTTTATTTCTTGATCTCCAATGGAGGATCCATTACCAACCCGGACCCGAAATTACGTCAAATTGGGTTATCATTACCTAATTTTTCACCTTTTGAAGCTTTTATTAGTCACTTTAATTGCCGTTTTGGTCCCAAATATTTCTCTCGTAAGCCTAAACCAGAACAACCTTGTCGGATTCACCTTCCTCATCACTGTAGCGATTTTTGGATTCGCTGTCTTCTTCATGTCAAGACCTAGACCAGTTTGCCTTCTAGATTACTCATGTCAAAGTTATCTACAAGAAATTTATGGACCGTTCTAAACTTATTGAAATTTTCAATGAATCGTCGCTTGACTTTCAGAGAAAGATCATGGAGCGATCTGGTCTCGGAGAATAGACTTACCTCCTGGAATCTCTTCATTGTATTTCACCACGTGTAACTATGGCCGCAGCGCGGGAAGAAGCCGAACAAGTAATCAGAACCGGTCCAATGTTTTTGAATGCCCACAAATTTATTTTTAGTTTTGAAAATTTTTTTTAGTAGATTATGCTGGGTCAGAATGGTGACCTCGTTTGGACGTATGCGCGTTTGCAACCGTCCCAATTATCAAACGGACGTTTGTATTTTTTTTTTTTAAATAAAATATTTTATTTGTTATTTCTAAAAAATATAGGTATATACTTAACTTTAATATAAATATATAAAAATCAAACTCAAAATTTTAAATTATTATTTTTATTTTAAATTATATTTAATATTTTCTATCAAAAATGATTTACTATTTCATCGCTCTGTTTAAACGGAGTGACCAATCTAACCCGTTATAAAAATGTGATGCCTTAAAAGGTAGTTTCACTTGCTTATGTTATGGACAAGTCTTGCATGTATTCAGAACTTGTCCAATGTTTAAGATTTCCCTCACAATTTTTTTTTAAGTGTTTATAGTAGATTTGATTGTAAGAGGTTCTAAGCGGTAGCTTCATTTGCTTACATTTTGGACCGGTTTTTACATGTAATCTTCGGTGCACTCGACAATCTCTTCAAAAATACGAAAATCAACGTTAGGGAGATAGGTGTTTTGGTAGTGAATTGTAGTTTGTTTAACTCTACGACTTTTTTATCCGCTATGATTGTTAACAAGTATAAGTTTAGAGGAAACATAAAGAGCTTTAACTTAGGAGGAATGGGATGTAGTGCTGGTGTTATCGCCATTGATCTTGTGAACAATATGTTACAAATCCATAGAAACACTATTGCTCTTGTGGTTAGTACGGAGAACATTACTCAAAATTGGTATTTTGGGCAATGCTGATTCCGAATTGCTTGTTTAGAGTTGGTGGATCTGCGATTCTGTTATCGAATAAGACTCGTGATCGTAAAAAATCAAAGTATAAACTTGTTCATACGGAAAGGACTCATAAAAGATGTGATGAGAAAGCATTCAATTGTGTGTATCAAGAACAAGACGAGTTTTTGAAAACCGAAGTTTTTTTGTCTAAAGATTTAATGGCTATAGCTGGAGAAGCTCTAAAGACGAATATCACCACTTTAGGTCTTCTGGTTCTTCCAATAAGCGAACATATTCTGTTTTTCGCGACTTTTGTCGCTAAAAGATTGTTTAATGCTACGAACAAGAAGCCTTACATACCGGGTTTTAAGCTTGCCTTTGATCATTTCTGTATTCACGCGGGAGGTAGAGTCATAATCGATGAGCTAGAGAAGAGTTTAAAGCTTTCACCGAAACATGTAGAAGCGTCTAGAATGACATTGCACCGATTTGGAAACACTTCCTCGAGTTCGATATGGTATGAATTGGCTTACATAGAAGCTAAAGGAAGTATGAGGAAAGGGAATAGAGTTTGGGGGATTGCGTTTGGAAGTGGGTTTAAGTGTAATAGCGCGGTTTGGGTGACTCTTTGCGATGTCGAGCCTTCCGTTAATAGTCCTTGGGAACATTGCATCGATCGATATCCGATTAAGGTTGATCTATGATTTCATTAGAACCGATGATGTAGATTGGTTAGTCCTCCATGTACCAGAAAACTTACTCTTATATCTTCACTAATGGGTAACTTGTCAATTAGTGGAAGCTTTGTTACTCAATTGAGTAACTGTACGTGTATGATTTGTATATAAACTTAAAATTACCAACAATGGTTCAAGAGGCTGATGAAGAAAATAACCTTTTTGGTTCATAAACTGTTTACCCATTCTTTTTATTCAATCGAAAACCGTTTTTAAATGAAAAAATGAGAAAATAATTCTTGATCACATTATTATTCACATAAGATCACACTATTACTCTCTAGCCTCTTAAGTTTGGGGTTTTCCATTGTCATATTATTTTTGAAATTGATAACAATTCACTGCATCTCGAATTTATTTTTTTATACAAATTTTTTGTTGGTTTGTATTGTAGACTGCAAACAATAAAATCCTATATTTTTCATTCTACACCACTATTAGTCCACATAGTTACATTGATGTTAGGATAGTAAATGCAAATTTTAGATTTTTGTATGATTTTGATCTTTTAGGCATAAAAGTAGGGAAGCCCTTAGCATTCAATTGATAGTTGAATAATGAGAAATAATTAAATGTCAGACAATTAGAGAAGTCCCCGACGAACCTACATCATCAAAAACTCATCTTATCCATTTTTGACTTACATGCATATAATACTCATCCAAATTTGTGTATTCAAATATCTGGATTTGATACGTCTAAAATCCTTAAAATTTGGTTTTCTTATTCTTTTATAGCCGCCCATTACACATCAATGTCTGACAGAGAGTCTTAAGTAACATTAATTCTATGTGTCATTCAAAGAGGAATTTAAAGAACACATTAATTAAATCAACCAATCAAAACATTTCAATTTGTCATGGTGGAAATCTTTACATATTTTCAATATCGTTAATATATGCGGAGCATTGATGACAAAAATATATACTTACCAAATCAATTACCATATTGAGAAACTAAAACCGATTTAACTCATTTATGTAGTAGTATTTTGGTCAGTGATAAAGTTGGATTTAAAAACATTTTATAGAGTTATTAAAAAACATTTTTTTTTGTAAATATAAGATATATATCACTCAATTACATTTTTTGTCATACAGTATAAGACAATGTTCGTTTTTTGGTTTTGTTATTGTAAATCAATTTCATATACTTTTATATTTTGTATACACTTAAAACGTAAGACCTATCATATTAAGACATTAAAGAATCAAAAATCGACCAATTAATTTTTTTAGTGGACATAATCATTTATCTAATATTTTTTTGATATGTATGATTCAAAACAATATATTTTTACTATAAAATAAACTGAAATTTATATTCCCACGCTTGGCGTGGATCAAAATTTAGTTAACTTAATAGAAATATCCAGATCGAACACGTGTTAGGATTAAAGATGATGCTTGCAACTTGGCAGTCATGCATCCAATCGGAACTCTTCACCGCAGATTTGTTCATACACCCACAGAACTTCCTCCGACGAAGAAATTACTTCCATCCCCACCACAAAGCAAACATAAACACCTCTTGAAACATCGCTACTAGAATCCTTCCTCAATTGAACCGATAACATCTTATTTATAAATCTGAGAACCACCATAGTTACTTGCAAAGAATTTTGAAAGAGAAGAAACAAACCGTCAACTCACGCCCCTCCGAGATTGTTTCAGACCTCCCCAACAATTCCCAAAAACACGATTCTCAATCCCATCCTAGATACTTCATCTAAATTCCTAGAAGCCCAATTTTTGGGAGGTGATTGATTCTATTCAGAGCCTATGCTTGCGGTCCTTATATCGATTCCAATATTTATTATGACAAATCGGCCCTCTAATCTCTAAAAGTTTTTTAGTTTAGTTGTCAAATCAGCCTATTTTTTAGTTTTAGCTTGCGGCTCATTGAAACTCACGGCCGACCCTGATTTTATTAAGAAAAGAGAATCATGATTTGATGATAACATATATAAAACAAGAACCATCGGATTTTTGATGATATAACCAGGGCCTTTCCTGAGGGGGAGGCGAGACAGGCGGTCGCATTGGGCCCCCATTTTTTTGGATTTTTAGTGTTAAAAAAAGCCCCCAAAAATTATTATTTTTAACAAAAAGACCCTCAAATTTTGTAAATGCTACTAAAACTATCCAAATTTGCATCGGGCCCCCACGATCTTAGGGACGGCCTTGGATATAACAGATATAAAACGTAAAAATTGTATCATTATTCACTCTGCTTTACAAACAGTATCATTCAATGTATTTATTTTTTTATTATTACATTAAATAATTTTTCTCTCTAATTAATACATTTAAACAATAAAAAATTGATTTCTATTCAAAAATTTTAATTAAAAATACAAAACAACATTATTTGTGAAACGAAAGTAAAGTTTTAGAGTGATGCTATTTGTGAAACAAAAGAAGAATTATTTTTTGTATTATCTCTGATTTTATGATCCGAAGAAATTAAAATGTATGGGAAAAAAAGGAATTTGAATTGGCAAATTCATCGCCAACCATGAATGTACCTTATAGAAGCAGAATATACCATATTCCATTTGTGCAAAGCACCATCTACCTGAAGGCACTTAACCTAGAAAATTTTGTATTCAGCCAACGAAAGGATGTCCGAAGCAATAGCATACACACAGACAGGCATACAAGAAAAAGATAGCAAGTTATTTTGAATGTAATACCGACCTCAAAAGCAATGGTTGTGTACCAGAAGAATAGTTGTGGAATAAAATCTGAGAACCGGAATGCATTGGATGTACTAAGCAGGAATCAATTGGAGAACAAAGCCCATTAATATTACCTGCTTAA
Source organism: Draba incana (assembly GCA_963576765.1). Classification (NCBI taxonomy): domain Eukaryota; kingdom Viridiplantae; phylum Streptophyta; class Magnoliopsida; order Brassicales; family Brassicaceae; genus Draba; species Draba incana. Next base: position 8,199,686 of record OY755212.1, on the reverse strand, counting down.
GCAGATTTTTTTGCTGAAACAAAATGGTTACAATTGAATTGGCCTCGTGGACAACTTAAGAATTCCATATACAGGTCAAAATCAAAATAATTCATGCTTAGAAAATGTTTTGTTTTATTTTTCTAAAGAAACATTACTACTTGCCACCATTTTAGAAAATCGAAACCAAACACAAAATTAAATACAGTAGAAACACAAGAGTTTCGATTAAATAAAAGAGAAGAAAAATAATCCATTATCAGAGTGGTAACAAGGAACAAAGCAGAATAGAGTAGCAATAGGAGGAGGATTGCATTTAAACTTGAAACTTGAAACTTGAAAAGAAGAGGAACCCCTGAAATGTAATATCATACATACGCATGGAAAGATGAAATGAAAAAGCTGTAGCAGTTGTCTAGTTGTCGCGAACCACCTCAAGGCACATGTGTCTTGGACTTCCTCCAGCGTTTGCCTTATTACGGCTCTACGCTTGAGGCCTTGACGAGTCTGGAAGGCAATGTAGAAGATTGCATTGCAACACTTCAACTGAATCAAACTCGGCTGCTCCACATCAAGCGTTGTTTGTACGAATATTGCTCGAGGACCAAAGGGAAATGATTCTCCTGCAATCAAGAAATAAGCAAACCATGGTTTGAGAGAAGAGACGAAAGAAAAGAAAAGACAAGTTTCTCTAGGCTTACCATCTGATTGCACCATTCAGAGTATGTTGCAACTCAAGCATATAGAGAAAGCCATTTGGTATCTTGCACATCTGATGCCTTGAGCTGCAATTGAAAAACACAAAAATAAGTAACAAGACAAAAGGTAAGTCTTGTCTCATCAGTCGCACCTCATAGACGGGGTGTCCGCTATCAAGCTCTAGCCAAGTAGGTATATAACCGGTAAAAAAGCCATCTACAACATCATCGTCCCAATGAAAAACTTCTTCTCCGGAACCTAGAAGAAACAATTAGTTGTAAAAAACTCATAAGTTAATGGCCTAGTAGGGACAAGTTACCTTTGATCGAGCAGGAAGAAGTGATGAGATGAAGCCTCTCGTTAGTAAGCCATGCAGCATCCGAAACACAGGTTTGAATAGTAACATGTGAATTTTTGTTGAGTGGATCCATGGCCTCCAATGTATAATAATAGTTGACGAAAGAATTCACTTCAGCATTGACACTGGTTACGGTCTTGAATTGTAGATGAGTCCCCTAGAAAAGAAAAGAATGTAAAACAAAAAGCCAAGCCACAAACACATGCACATGCGAAGAAGAGCCACCATACCATATCATACCTTGTGAGTGTTGAAGCAATGGAATCCCACCTCTGCAACGAGTGCATAGGGACCTCGTGTACGCTTGTTTGGCTTCCCCTTAAGAGTGAAAAACACATTACTCGTTCTGATTATGGAACCTCTATGCTCCACGATATATAGACTCCTATGCTACAATTTAATTGGCAAAAGCACGTGTGGAAGCTGACAACCTTACCAAAGATTAAAAGTTTTATGTGGAAATAAGGGACTTTGGTTACCGACTCCTATGCTACTATTTATGCCGAAGCATGTTTGGATGATTATGGATGATTTTATTTTTTGGGATTGGAATAAATAAGAATATGCTTCGGCATATCTAAATGATTTTTTAACTTTTGTTTTGGTATGATTATCAATAATTTAACAAAAATCTCATGTTTTTGGATGATTTTTTTTTTTCGGTGGGACTGGAATAAATAAGAATATGCTCGGGCATATATCTAAATGATTTTTTATGTCTCATCTCTCCGAGAGAAGAGTGTAGAAAACAAATCCCCCCTCACTTCAAAGTCTTCTTCTCCAGCTCTCTCGACTCTAATCAACACTCCAATATTCTCACTCTGTAAGCAATTCCTCTCTTCTCATCAATTTTATTTCCCCTTTTCGCAACTTTCGAAGCAATCCTTGGTATCTGAAATGGATTGAAATCAATTTCACAGAGTTTTGAGTAGGGTTTTGTCTGAATATTCAATATCCCCCTTTTCCTAACTGTTCTGTACACAATTATTGTAAAGGTGAGAACTTTACTTGATCAAATATGAACCAGATTTCAATTTCGATTAAAAGGGCTTCACTTTCGTGTGTTTGATTATACACTGATTCTTCTGTTGATTTTGTGGTCCGTGTAAAGACAAGGCTACGAAATCAAAGATTAGATAATCTGCAAATTGTTACTTATGTCTCTATGGATTTTGAATTGAAGTTTCAGAAATGAATAGAGAATGAACCCAAATTGTCCTAAATCTTGGGTTGCTTTTGTTTTGCAGGTGAATGTGTTGTTGATTGAATCAAAAACAAAACCATTAAAATGGCGAATATACTTACAGCTTCATGCCCTTCAGTTATCTCACTTAGCAGTAGCAGCAAGAATCCGGTTAAGCCGTTCGGTTTAAGGCAAACTGTCTTCAATCCTCGAGCTCTTTCGAAATCGTCTCTTAAAGGACTTCTCTTCCAAGAGAAGAAACCGAGAAGAAGTTGCGTTTTCCGAGCAACCGCAGTACCTATAACCCAACAATCCCCACCCGAAACATCTACCAATAGCTCGTCGACAAAACCGAAACGTGTTATGGTCATTGGTGGAGACGGTTACTGCGGTTGGGCTACCGCTCTTCATTTATCCAAGAAGAATTACGAAGTTTGCATTGTTGATAACCTCGTAAGGCGTCTCTTCGACCACCAGCTTGGTCTTGAGTCGTTAACTCCTATCGCTTCGATTCATGACCGAATTAGCCGATGGAAGGCCTTAACAGGGAAATCAATCGAGCTATACGTCGGTGATATCTGTGATTTCGAGTTCTTAGCGGAAACTTTCAAGTCTTTTGAGCCGGACTCCGTTGTTCACTTTGGGGAGCAGAGATCCGCGCCTTACTCGATGATAGATCGGTCTAGAGCTGTGTATACGCAGCACAACAATGTGATTGGGACTCTGAATGTTCTCTTTGCTATTAAAGAGTTTGGAGAAGAGTGTCATTTGGTTAAACTCGGGACGATGGGTGAGTATGGAACTCCGAATATTGACATTGAAGAAGGTTATATAACGATAACCCACAACGGTAGAACCGATACTTTACCGTACCCGAAACAAGCGAGCTCCTTTTATCATCTTAGTAAAGTTCACGACTCGCACAACATTGCTTTTACTTGCAAGGCTTGGGGTATTAGAGCTACTGATTTAAACCAAGGAGTTGTTTACGGAGTTAAAACCGATGAGACAGAGATGCATGAGGAGTTACGTAACCGATTGGATTACGATGCGGTTTTCGGTACAGCTCTTAACCGGTTCTGTGTGCAAGCTGCTGTTGGTCATCCGCTTACCGTTTATGGTAAAGGTGGTCAGGTAAAATGAATCTTTATATGAAACTTTAATCGGAATAAAAAGGTTTTTAATTTGTTTTTTCCGTTTTGTAGACACGAGGCTACCTCGATATAAGAGACACGGTTCAATGTGTCGAGATTGCTATAGCGAATCCGGCAAAGGCTGGTGAGTTTCGGGTGTTTAACCAATTTACAGAACAGTTTTCGGTCAACGAACTGGCTTCGCTAGTTACTAAAGCGGGTTTAAAGCTCGGGCTGGACGTGAAAAAGATGACGGTGCCTAACCCGAGGGTTGAGGCGGAAGAACATTACTACAATGCAAAGCACACGAAGTTGATGGAACTTGGACTTGAACCTCATTATCTCTCTGAGTCACTTCTTGATTCGTTGCTTAACTTTGCGGTTCAGTTTAGAGATCGGGTCGATACGAAACAGATCATGCCTAGTGTTTCTTGGAAGAAGATTGGTGTCAAGACCAAGTCCATGGCTCCCTAAAGTGATTATTGTTATTACTGATGGTAGAGAATGTTAGATTATGAGAGAGTTGTGTTGTTTGTTATCTTCAAACTTCATTTGTGCTAAAGACTTTTATAATGTTTGTCCACACATTATTGTGCAGGTTTCTTAATTTGAATTAAAAAAGAATTTGGAAAAATTACATCTTTTGGCATGTCTACAATACCAAGTATATACACAATCCATTAGCATCTCTTATCACACCACTTTTCTTTTTTCTTGGAGAGATCACTTTCTTGTTGGAGAGAACCATTCCACCAACATTTTCCTTTATGGAAAACGTCTTTAAACGCTTACTCACGGCCGGCCATGGGCCAAATTGCGATTGCTCATGATACCCCTTTTAGCTAAGCCAATGAAACATGGGTTTAGGACTCCAATATTATTTTCAGTTTTTTATACTTAAAAAAGGCCTCCGATTTTATTTTATTTGCAGAAAAGGCTCCCAAATTTGTAAATATTTACCTTTTGTTCGAATATTTTGAAATGTATCATAAAAACCCAATTTTATTTTATTGTTTTTGGGTCTCCGAAAGTTCAAGTACAGTCCTGCGCTTACTTGATGGAAGTGTTCTAAAAAACGTTCTAGGCGTTCGCCTAGGCGGCGCTTAGGCGCTAGACCCTTACAAACCGTGGCGATTAACGCTTTGACCGCCTAAAATATTATAGTATTATAAAAATATAAAAATAAAATATTTTTTTTTATAAATCATGATATTCTTAATGTTAGGGTATAAAATGATAATAATAAATACAATCTAATTTTTTTTTATATATATAAATCATGATATTTTATATATATTGCTATTTAAATATAACATATTATGGATTTTTGTCAAACGTCTAGACCGCTTTAAAAATTGCCTAGGCTCTGATTAGGCGTTTTATGCGCTAGGCGATGGGTCATTGTCTGCTTAGCGCCTAACGCTTTCTTGAACATTGCTTGATGGTAATAAGAGCTAAAATTTTCGTTTGCACGCCTTCATTGGCTAAGAACTAGTCTTTTTGAAGGATCTTCCGGTTATGATTTATGATTGTAACCTTCTATCCTATCTTTACCATGTTTTGTACTTTAATTATGCTTTAAGGCCGAACTCTTTGGAAAAGAGATCCAGACTCTTTCGACTTGTAACACCCATGAACCAAAAATGTGATTTTTGGTACGTGTGTCGATCGACACAACTGGTTTCGGATAAGACCGATTTGATTTCAATCGTCCGGTTTTGGTGCAGTTTAGGATTGGAAACCCTATGTGCGTGTTTTTAAACACGAGCAGGCCGTGTTCTGATGAGAAAAATCAGAAGTTTAGTGATTTTGAGAACAAAAAGAGAGATTGGGTTGATTATTGATCGAAAAGGCTAGTTTGTGGCTTGTGAAAGGTCTAAAGGTTCGAGGAATTGTTTTGTGGTGTTATTCTTTGAGAATTAGGAGAGAAATCAGAGGTTTTGAGGGTGTTCGAGTCTGATTTTCGTGATCAATCCTCAATACATTCGAAAGGTGAGTGTGCGACCATGGCTTATCTAAAGGTGATAGTTTAGAATGTAATTTGGTGTTTGATTGAGTTTCTAAGCTATTTTCGTGTGTTTTTGTGTGATGGTTTATGCAGGAATCTTTCGACACATTTCTTGACTGAATCGTGAGAGGAGAGGCTTCATCCTGGATATGTTTGCGATCGGTGTCGATTGACACAAGGTGGGTGTTGATCGACATTGTCTTGTTTCGTGTGCCGATCGACACAAAGTGTTTACGTGATAAACTGGTTGATTCTGTGTGCTGATCGACACCAGGGCACAAAGGTGAATGTTTTGTTAAATACGTTGTGTTCACGTGTGTTTTAACTGGTTGTTCTATTTTGGCATTTTATATGGTTTGTATGTATAGCCGGTAGACAAAATGACCGTCTCACTGAGTATTTGTGATAATACTCATGCATCTCTTTTATCCATTTGATGCAGGTAAAGAGAAAGTGTGACCGTGAGATCATGGCGATGAAGAGGAGAATGATGTGGGGTCTCGTTTGTTTGCTTTTGAGTTTATGAGTTTAGAATCTGAGTTAGGTTGCTGGTTTCCTGGAATTGTTGGAATTGAATAATTGCTGATTAAATTTGTTTGTTGATGTCTGTTGGATTGTGTTTGATTGTTGGTTAAATTACCTGAGTTGAGAATTAAATATTTATGAGAATATTTAATTTGGATTTAATTGTAAAACAAAAAGGGTTATATTGTTTTACGAATTGTAACCGCGTTCGAAGATTAATATAAGTACCTGTGTTTTGACTAAAAAAAATAATATGATCCATCATATATATTATTTGAGAAGCATTTTAGGAGAACTTTGCTTAGGTGTCATCACCACAATTTTTTTTTCTTTTTATTTATATTTATTGATTTCATTGTCATATACTCATTATCAAACACATTTATTTCCAAATAAACATATTTTGATTACTACAACTCTAATTGCCAAACACATTTGAATCTTCCTAAACTTGCCAAAATTAAAATATTTTGAAATTTTCAACTTGCCAAAATTAAAATATTTTGAAATTATAGATTTAAAGCATCGAATTAAATTTAAACAAAAATTTAACATATATACCAAAAACAAATTGATTTAAAATAAAAGAAAACTATTTATTATCTTTTGAAAATATATGAGCATGTAAAGGTATGTTTTTACATGTGTTGTTTTGTTTGACAAATAGATGTTTTAAATTTATAAATGCACCTTCCTACAAGTAAAATAATAATAATTAATAAAATTTGTTGGTTTGATTATTTTACTGGTGGAACACATTTGTATGCAAAATAATCGCAAAATTAAAAATACATAAATTAGGTCTTAGATTACGTATAATTATTCTTAATAATTTTTTTGTTAACTACAACTATCCCCTTCCTATTATTTGCAAAGTTGTTTTATTGATAGATGATTAGGTGTTTTAATTGTTTTAATTTCATTGGTCCATTCTTCAAAAAATGATAACTTGGAATGGTGACATGGAATGGTGAAAAAGATGACATGGTTTTTAACTATTTTAATTATTTGTTTAATTTGAAAACTTATTTATATTTCCAGAATTAATAATTTCTTCCCAACAAAAAAAAAACAATTTGGTGATCCATGCTATGCGGAATTAATAATTTCTTCCGAACCAAAAAAAAGAATAAACAATTTAATCTTAACAAGAAGAATTTAAATTCAGTTTCAGTGGTCTAAGTAATTCTAAGAACTTACAAGGAGAAGAGCAAAAGGAACAAGTTCGGTGATGACACTGAAACTTTTGGTTCTCGGATCCATTTCCATGTCGAGATTTGAGATGACTCCTCCAAATGTTAAAACTGCTAAACCAGAGCCTATCGTAAAAACTTCTCTGTAACCAAGATCATTCCCTTGCTCAAACCCAAAGATAAACGGGTAATTTACTCGATACCGACTCCAGAAATATATGTCTGCTGCATACATAAACAAATGCACCGCAACAAACCCGAACAAACTGCGGAACAAAAAAAACTTTAGAAAACCACATAATTTAATTCCTCTGTTTAAAAATGATGAAAATAATGGACCTATAAAGAGGGAAAATGTTCTCCATGTACTGATGCCGGCCCTCGCTTTCTGTTAAGCCTCTTATGTGTACAAATTGAATATTTAACAAACTAAATTAATAATTTCTTCCCAACCAAAAAAAAAGAATAAACAATTTAATGTCGTAGGTTGTTTTATTGGTTTGTTCAAGAAATATTGTGGAAGTTATATGGTAGATTTTTTTGGTTAGTAGGGTATATTCTTAAAATCCTAATATTGTCGAAGAATTTAAATTCTTCTCCTTCACGGAAAAGATTTCACATTACTAAATAACTTCTTTTCATAACAAACTATTTATATTTCAATTTTGATGTATATTTCGGTTTTGATTTCTTTTAAGGAGATTCCAAAATATACTCTAAATATCTAATAAGATATATAACTTATCATACAATCACGTAAAAAACTGAAAACATTCTACTAACTCTATATATATGATTTACCTAAACAATATTTCTATAGATCAAAAACTCACTCCATCCATTCTAACCTATTATCATAATGTCTATCATACCAAAACAAAACTCTCATTTCATACTTTTTGAAAATCTTTTGCCATCTTCAGAAAAACAAAAAATCAAAGCTCAAATCTTTGTTTTGTGGAAATCGTTCAAGTCCACAGGAAAAAGTGATGAGATTCCCAAACGCTTGTGGAGTCATCACGGCGTCTAATTAGGGAGCCTCATGAAGTCCATAACTTAGGAGAGTTTTTTGTGTGTTGGTTTTGCAGTGTGATAATTTGACACAAACCGATCCCTCATACAATTTCATGGTTTAATGGTGACGGTCTTGGTATTATTAAAACACATAGATACCCATATTTTTTTACATGTTTTATTTGATTCGTTAAAAAAAAAAATTAGTTTCATTCTTTATTATACCCTCTCCACACTTTTGTCTTTCTCATATGTTTGTCTTTGCGTCTATTAGGACCGAGTTTACATATTTCAATTCCAAGTTTAAAATTTTATTTTTTTATTATGGTTGATTAATTTTTAGAGATGTGATGTTTTAGAAAGCAAAAGAAAAAAGAAGAGGGAAATTTTGTTCATCTCTAGGGTTTAGATTATGAAATTATGATGTTGTTTATCTTTGTTTTATTTTCAGTTTAGCTAATGAAATTATTTTAATACAATTTGAATACAAATCTATTTTAATCTAGAAGAAGTGGAGTAAAACTTGCAGGTCATGATGATAAGCGAGCAAAATGAACTCTTGAAGTATGTTTTCTATTTTAAGTTTAGTTTTTGGTTCTATTTAATTTTAGATAACAAAATGATGTGTATTGATTACATTTTGATTCCCGAAATTACCAAATTAATTTCATATCTTTAACTCTAGAAAACAAAATCATATACTTTTACTACTAAATCATAAAACAATACATACATTTTATCATTATATGTCATTTAATATGTAAATTTTAAAATATATTTATGTATGTATAAATCGTGTTTGAACGTTGTTTCACCAAAAACAAAATGTGTTTGTATCACATGAAAAAAACTATTTGTTTAGTTTTACGATATTTCTCTTGAAGTTTTGCATTTGTTTGTGTCTTCAAATTATACATTATGTTATCTACCGTTTGGCTTTTATTTCAGCACGAATATAAAAATTACAAAACAAAAACACCTTTACTTTCAAGATAACACTCAACTATTAGTAATATTATGCAACATGTATTATTTTTTTAAACAAACAATCATGCATATTTAATGTTCTAAAATTTGCTAAATTCTTCTTTTTATATATTAAAATGATATTATATATCTAAAAAAATCATACCCGCACACGGTGCGGGCCATTCACCTAGTTGATTTTATTCGATGATCATTTTATCCCGCGTATAACGCGGGTAATTTTCTAGTGCGCATTAAAACGTTTGGGCGATGATAACATATGTTTTAGTAGTGAGAACAAGCTGTGTATTGAGTGAGGGTTGTATAACTTCTTCATGCAAGAAATGCATTAGGTATTAAGGTGAGATTGAGTGACAATTGAACCATTCTTGGGTTCACCCCTAGGGGAGAACCTTTCTCATTCACCTCTTTTTATTAGCCAATCAAAATCATCCATGTAATCTAATTTCATTATTTAATTAAATTATTAAAAAAAATCAAAACTGAATTTTAATGTGGGGACCACAATTTGATTTTGTTTCCATATAAGCTTGGAATTACTATTCAGCTTAAAAATGAGTTAAATAAATCTAAAGTCACGAAAGTTTTCATCTTTTGAAAGTATTAACTTTAACCAATTGAAACATAAGTCAACAAAGATTAATTAAGTTAACCAAAAATAAATTCTAAACCCAAACTCAAACCCTAAACCCCAAAAGTTATACCCTAATTTAGGAATAATTAACCCAAAATAAATTCTAAACCTCAAACTCAAACCCTAAATTAGAAAACTATACCCTAATTTGGGAATAGTTAACCCAAACCCAAAAATTTAAACTACAAATCCATTGAAAATCAATTTTGTAGTTAAAATTTTTAGGTTTGGGTTAACTATTCTCAAATTAGGATATAGTTTTGGTGTTTAGGGTTTGAGTTTAGGATTTAAAAATTCCTTTGGATTAACCCTAAACCCCAAAACTATACCCTAATTTGGGAATAGTTAACCCCAACCTAAAAGTTTTAACTACAACAATTGATTTTCAATGGATTTGTACTTTAAATTTTTGGGTTTGGGTTAACTATTCCCAAATTAGGGTATAGCTTTGGGGTTTAGGGTTTGAGTTTGGGGTTTATAATTTATTTTGAATAAATGATTTTAAAACTCAGATTTTATTAATTTATTAAGTTTTTTAATTAACTTTTAAGCTTTTACAAGAAAAAAGAATAGTAACTTATGGTGAGAAAATATATTGTGGTCCCCACATTTGATTTAGTTTTGATTTTATCAATGATTTGTTTAATTAAGAAACACATGTCAAATTATTATTGGCTAGTTAGAAGGGGGTGAATGAGTTAGGTTCACCCCTAGCGGTGAACCCAAGAATTGTTCGTGACAATTTCTGTGTGTAAGGGAAATGTCCAATGGTAGATGGGAAAACGGATGAACATTATTTATCTCACGTTAAAATTGGAGGTTGTGGTATCATTGTGTAAGAAATTTTTTTGTTAGTTTTTATATCAATAGGAAATAGGAAATCTATTTTCTGCTTCCCAATTTTACATATACCACCTTCATATGTACTTCAAATTATAAATATCATAATTTTACAAAATATTATAACTGATGTTACAGAAAAACAAAGAAAAATGAAGAAGCAAACTTGAACAATTTTTTGGGATAATTCTATGCTATTTCCTCTAATTTTTTACAAAGGTTGCTAGTAGTGAAGTAAAACATCCACCATTTACAAGTTTACCCTTGAAAAAACTATATATACATTGAGAACTATCCACACATATTTACACACACACATATATATATTAACGTTTGCATTTATTAGTTTAGATTGTATTTTTATTAAATATCAAGTTCAAAAATCATACATATATTAAATTCCACAAGAATTTCCTCCCGGACCACCATAGTTAAAATAAAAACCAAGTGGATTACGTTGAAAGAACGATTTCTTACCAATTCTTAATCCATAACATTTAGTACTATCTAACAAATTTTCTACAGGAAAAGAAGTCATTTTAACTCGCTCATAATTAGTATTCAAGACTTCAATATTTGTAAAAATCGCTGAATCGTTGAGGTGAATCCCTGGATATGTATGACTTGGAAATTTACCATTACCCATTGGAGGGCTTGAACCAGATCACGAAGCCTGGACCGCACCTCCTACTCCAACCATATTTGCACCATTATCTAAAAGATTAAATAGCTCTTTTGGCCAATAGCCGATGTCTACGTCATAAGGTGTATTTGGCTTTAATTGTGTAATTCACCAGTTTCCTGTCTTTTTATCCTTTTTATATATTATAAAATTAAATCATTTGTTAATAATATATATATATATATAACTAATTTCGATCTAAAATTGATTAATTTCAATATACATAAATCTTTCACTACTAAGTGATAATGATATATATATATATACACTACAAGAAAACAGCGAGAAACTGACGGAAATATCCGTCGGAAATCTGTAGAAAATGGCATTTTCCGACAGATTTCCGACGGATATATCCGTCCGTTCTAGATTGTCGGAAATGATAATTCTGTCGGAAATCCGTCACAAATTCCGACATATTTCCGATAGACATATTTCCGACAGAGTTCCGACAGCTCGCCGGAATCCGGTGAGCTGTCGGAACCCTGTCGGAAATAAGTCTCCGGCAACATGTCGGAACGCAGTCGGAAATACACCTGTCGGAACTCAGTCGGAACAATATTCCGACAGATTTCCGACAGGTGTATTTCCGACTGCGTTCCGACAGGTTTATTTCCGACTGAGTTCCGACAGTGTATTTCCGACAGATTTCCGAGTGATTCGTAGAAATTAGTAAAAATAAAAATAAATTTAATTATTATTAATTTAATATAAATTTGTAATTTAAAATTTAAAATTATATAAATTGAAATAAAAATATTTAATTTAAAATAAAAAGTTAAATTGTATTACAAAACGATTGAAACAATTTAAATCTAAGCGGTGGGCGGCGGCGGCGGCGGCCGCGGAAGCAAACCCGAGGAAACTAACTGCGCCATCATCTGTTGCATCGCCTCCCGGTCCTTCTTCGCCTGTTCCCGGTCCGCCGCAGCTTCATCTTGTATCTTCAGGACCGTCGTCTTCAAACTTTCAATTTCGGCCTCCTTTTCCTTCATCTGGGCTCTCAGCTCGGATGACTCGCTGTTGTAACAAGAAGACCCCGATGATGCTGCATCGTCGGGAATACCATAAATCCGCCCTTTGCTCTACGGAGCAACCTGGGGAAGAAATTTCAATTAATGAAAAAGACTTGATAAGTATTTTAAATTTTACATACCTTTAAGACGAATTGGTTGATGATCTCGTCCGGGGCTTCGGTGAGGGGAGGGGTTCCTTCCGTTTGTGGCTGAGACAGAATATAGTCTTCTTCCATTATTTGGACGGCATGCTGAATCTCTCGAGCTACCGGATCCTGGACGACACCATCCTTGTTGGTGTGTGCTGCTACCAGAAGTTCAACGTAGTTGGAATCCCGTAGTAGACTACATCACCACATGTAGCTGAAATACCGTAATTTGCAGTTGCCCTCGACCTTTCTTCATGAATCCTAAATGCAAATCCCCTAGTGCAATATTTCCCGTATGAAGTTGCTTCGAAGCTTGGGCCAGAAACTATCTCTTGTAACCATGTTGGAAACCTTTCTCCATTCTTCATTCCTTCAGAAACCTGATATAATAATTTACACAAATTAAGTATTAATTAATGCACTAATTTTAAGATATATAAGCATTTTTTAAAAACTTACGTAATATTGCAGCCAATTTGCAAACTCGGTGTCCTTAGTTTCTCCAAGTTCGTCTTCTGTCATATTCGGATAATAGTGACGTATTGATGCAATGTAAATCCTGAAAGCAAACAACAATATATAACATATGAAACCTATATATTACTTAGGTATATAAAAAAAAGAAGTATTTAAATAAGTTCTGTTTTTACCTTTCGTACTCCGCCATCTCCTCACAATTCGTTAGGATATACATATGTAAGTGACTCCACTCATCTTGTGATAGGAAGCGTTTCTTCCTTCTCTCAGTCACTCGGCCAACTTGCGAAAACAACTGAGGGACCAACGCGTGATACATGACTCTCTCACCTCTATCATCATGACGAGCAGGACGTCTATTCTTCGTACGAACTTCCCGTGGAAGGTAAGATTGCGCAAACTGTGATGCTTCTTCATTGATACTCTGTGCGACAATAGAACCTTCAACTCTCGCCAAATTTTTGACCTTCTTCTTTAGATGGAACATGTACCGCTCAAAAGGATACATCCAACGAAATTGAACGGGACCACCTAGTTCGGCTTCGCGGGGGAGGTGTAGGGGAAGATGTTCCATAACATCAAAAAAAGACGGCGGAAAGATCTTTTCAAGATTGCAAAGGATCACTGGTATATTGGCATCTAATTTGCGGATCCCCTCAACTGTAAGTGTCCTCGTGCATAAATCCCTAAAGAAAGCACCAACAGCTGCAATAGCTTCGTGGACTGTTTGAGGAAGGAGATGGGTAAAAGCAAATGGAAGAAGCCTCTGCATCACTACATGACAATCATGACTCTTCATTCCCATAAACTTTAGGTTTTGCGAGTCTACGCAGTTACCCAGATTAGCTGCATATCCATCAGTGAATTTAACTTCGTCTTTAATCCACCGGAAAAACGCTCTGACCTTTTCTTTTTGCAATCGGTACGGAGGAAAAGGATATGTGCCATCGGGAAGACGTTCAAGATAATCACGGTTGCAAATCATTGAAACATCCATCCTAGACTTCACATTGTCTTTTGTCTTTCCCGGGACGTTTAACACCGTATTCATGATGTTGTCAAAGAAATTCTTTTCAACATGCATCACATCGAGGTTGTGCCTTAATAAATGATCCTTCCAATACGGGAAATCCCAAAATATACTCTTCTTGTGCCAGTTATGAGCTTCCCCTACACCACAAAGAGGTTCATGCCCATTACCCCCACAATCAGGAGTCCTATCAGCACCAAAATCTCTCAACTGCTCCAATATAGTACGACCGTCTATCTCATCAATTGGAGCATCAACCACTTGGTTATTTTTCTTAAATAATCTTTTAGACCGACGATAGGGGTGGCGGTCCGGTAGAAACCTTCTATGGCAATCAAACCAACATGGCTTTCTTCCATTCCTCAATTGGAAAGCGTCAGTGTCGTCATGGTAAAACGGGCACGATAATCTTCCATGAGTAGTCCATCTAGATAGCATACCGTATGCTGGGAAATCGCTAATAGTCCACATAAGGACCGCACGCATATGGAAATTCTCCCACCGTGAAACATCAAACGCTTCGACACCGTGACTCCATAGCATTTGTAACTCATAAATCAATGGCTGGAGGAATACATCAAGTGATCTCTTCGGATGCTCAGGGCCGGGAATTAGAAGGGAGAGGAATAAAAACTCTCGACGCATGCACACACCAGGGGGCAAATTGTACGGTGTTAGGATTACGGGCCACAAAGAATACTGCCTTCCATGCTTCCCAAATGGGTTGAAACCATCCGTACTTAACCCGAGGTACACATTTCTTGGCTCGTATGCAAAATCCGGATTCAACATTTGAAAATGTTTCCACGCTTTTGCATCTGAAGGATGTGTAGTCTCTCCATCTTGACGATGCTCTGCATGTCATCTCATTTCTTCTGCCGTTCGCGCAGATTGATATAACCTCTTTAACCTTGCTGTCAATGGTAAGTACCACATACGTTTATATGGAATTGGAACTCTGCCACCAGTATCCTGATACCGTGGTTTACAACAAAATCTACATCTTCTCCGGTCTTCGTCTTCTCTCCAATATAGCATACAATTGTCGATGCATACGTCTATCACCTGATACGGCATACCAAGACCAGCTACGAGTTTATGTACCTCGTAGTATGATGCAGGTGCCTGATTATCTTCAGGCAAAATATCCCTCACAAAATCTGCTATCGCATCAACACACTCTTCCGCCAAATTGAAGTCCGTCTTAAGGGTCATCAGTCTACTAGCAGTTGATAAAGGTGAATGTCCGTCTCTACACCCATGATATAATGGCTACTTCCCTGCGTCTAACATTTTCAAAAATCTTCTAGCTTCTTCATTTGGTTCTTCTACTCTATCCTCCCCTATTACGATCGATGGCAAATTCTCTCTAAACGCATCATGAACCATCTCAGCGGTACCTACACCAAAATCTACTTCCGTTCTATGTTCGCCTAAGCTATCCGCAACATATGGTGCACTGCTACTACTACCACCATCATAATTAGTTTCTCCATGATAAAACCAAATTTTGTATCCCGGCATAAAACCATCCCTATACAAGTGATGTCAAACTTGTTCTACCTTAAAATTACGCGAATTGCAACAATTTAAACATGGACATTTTATTACCTTTCGATTCCCGACAACCTCCATGAACTCGCATATACCTCGTGCATAATTTTGAATTAATGCTTTCGACTCCGGATCATACATCTCTTCATCCATCCACGATCTATAATATCTAGAAGATGACATCTCACTCTCTTAACGATTTTTTCTAACAAATGTTTGATTGGAAGTTGTTGTTGTTGTGAGTGAATGAAGATGTGTGGAATCATATATATAAAAACGCTGACCGTAGGAAATCTGTCGGAAAGATAACGGATATAATAACGGCTATAATAACGGCTATTTTTCCGACAGATTTCCTACAGACATTTGAGTGTCTGTAGGAAATCTGTCGGAAATTGTTAACGGCAATTTATTTCCGACAGATTTCCGACAAACCGCCGGCATCTCCTCCGGCGTCGACGTCGGCTAGTTACACCGTCCGACATTCCGAGCGATTTCCGACGGTTTTATTGTCTGTCGGAAATAATTCCGACAGATTTCCGACAGAAGTGAAAAATTTTAGTTTCAGTTTTAAAATATACTAAATTATTTTTGTTAAATTCAAAAATTATTAAAAATTTGTAACTTCAAAAAGTTCTTAGTTTCTAAAAAGTAATTGAAAATGTAAGGTATATAGGGATCTAAATATATGTATTTTAAAACCAATTAAATTTATCAAATAAAAGTTTTTTAAATGTTGGTCGACAAATATATTTAAAATTTTGTTGAATAAATTTCAATAGTTTAGAATAAAACACATAAATGACATATATTACACTTTTGTATGAGAATTGTTTTTGTAACATTGGGTCACAAATAAAAGACTCGTTAGCCTAATCCTTAAAAAAATAAATTAGACTGGTTTTTTTTTTTTTGACAACAAAAAAATTGCACTTTTTGTATAGAAAATTATAACTAGTTTTTTTTACTCCTATCCCAACATTAAACAGCAAATTGCAATGTAATTTTATAAGTTTTATAATGAGAATAAAATTTTATAAGTTTTATAAGTTTTACAATGAGAATAAAATTTAATTATTATTCGAAATTAATGTAATTTTAGAAATTTTGGGATTTTATGGATTTGCTTTTGATTTCTTAAATTTTGTATGTTTTTAACTTGCTTTTGGATTTTTTTATAAACTTATAGATTTTATTTAAAATAATTGCATATTAATCCCAAACTAATAATATTTATAAAAGAACACTAATTTGTAGTTTCTAACATATTTACATATACTTGATGTATGTCACTATGTATTACATAATAGTTTGTGTAGTTTAAAAGACATTTCTATACTTGAGATGGTTTTCAACATATTAGCCAATACTTCGTGTAGCTAAGAATCATTTTTCCTAAAATTAAATCATTTGTTAATAATATATATATATATATAACTAATTTCGATCTAAAATTGATTAATTTCAATATACATAAATCTTTCACTACTAAGTGATAATGATATATATATATATATATTTTTGGAAGATACCTGGTGGATGGAGCATCGCCACGATGCTACTTCTCCTTGCTTAAGGTCATCAATCGGTTCGACTATCGGAATCTCTTTTGATACTTGAACAAATCCTGAACATGCCGTATTGTAACATCCTTTTCCATCTTTACCCTATCAAACTCATATTTAATATATGTACATGTTATTTAATTTAAGGAATTCAGCGTATATATTCCATTTTCATACTCAATTTATGGAAACCAGAAAAACAAAATTGTTCACATACGCACCTTCCAAAATCCATATGACCAAATACGTGCATCGGGAAAAAAAGCTTGGATTTATCTGTCAAAAAAGTTTTCTAGTAGTTTAAAATTATATATGTAGGATTAAATTAATAAAAAAAATTGACAAGAAAATCAATAAAATGTAAAATTTACCATAAGTCCCGCTGAAATAAAATTTACTTGGTTATTCAATCCACTGCCTATGTAAATTTGACTATACGATGCTTGATCTTTTCCGATGTTTAGGTTATATGCATTAAACCAAGCTTCTACACCATGAAATGGACCAATACGTGACCGTACTCCAGCAATCTAAGCCGGTTATTTTAGTGAATTACTCATTATATCTAAAGAAATTTAGGATAATTGAGATGAGCCCTTACATGGAAAGTTGTGAGTTTACGATAAATTTTTTGGTATTTCTCAATACAGGAACCGTTCCATCTGGACATCCTATTACCCTTTTATAGGTTTTGTTGTTTCCAGTTTGATTCTTTATTTCTGGTCTTGCAATTGACGGTTTCATCTTTTTTAAATAATAAATACTATAGTCAATATTTATTTTATTAAAGCAGAAATGTAAGAAACAGATTTCTAAAACTAGCACCTGGATTTTGTGGGTTTTGAGCAAGGGATGATCAAGTCCTGGTTGCTCATAGATATCTATGCAATCGTATGTTACATTTTCACTTATCTGCCAATGATAAAAATGAAAATCACGAGACTTTTATAACAAGAATAAAAACATGCCCACGATATACCCGAGTAACAAATATATGATGCTCAATTATTGAGTATGTACATCAAAATAATGCAAGGGAAAAGTGTGGCTAAAGTTTTTGTTTTTGTTTAAGAGCTGACCTTGAAAGATCTTAGAGGCACTGTACTATGATCACAACGAACAAGGGCTGCTGAGAACAAAATAGGTAAAAGATTCATAACAAGGGCCATCCTAATTCCTTTAGACATTTTGTTTTTTTTGTTTCCTCAAAACTGAAACGACTCAGCTATATATATATATATATAGATATATACATTACAATGTGAAGGAGAGAAAGGTAATAGTATTAGCACTATAATTATTTTATTTTTAGTTAATAAATATTTTGACAAATTAAGGATATAGAAATATTTGACTGAAATTTAGGACATGTTTTATACGAAAATTTTGGGAATCATATTAATAACGAATTTGGCGGGAAGTACAACATCATTAGGGGTCAAACGTATATTTTTGAACTTTATAACGTAAATAATTATTAAATGGAGAAAAGTAATATTTTGACCAAAGATAACTTCTATTAAGTTCGCAAATTAAAACTAAGAAAATGTACTTAAACTTAATGTGTTGACCGTATCTTGTTATGGTAATCTTGTTCTTTTAATGAATATTGAGCCAATAGAGCATGACCAATGGTCACACTTAAGGGTCTAATTAAAGTGTTTAAAGTATAAAAAGTTAATTAAGCTAAGTTTAGGAGATCTAAAAATGGTTTAAAAGATCTAATATTGGATTTTTTGGGGAAAATTAGATCCAATGTTCCAATGTGACGTGGCAGTGTGTGGTTGATCAGAAAAAAAAAATCGGCACAGGAATTTTTTTTTGTTTCTGTGTTTCTCTTCTTCTCTTCTCTCTTCTCCTCGTGTTCTCCGAAGGAGAAGCTTTTGACGATTCCGTTCTCCGTCGAATCGTCAGAAATTTTCGATTTGAGTTCTTAAATCCCTTCGAAACTCTCTGAAATTTGGTCGATTAGCCGTGATGAAAGTCTGAAGGTGAGATTCGGTGGTTCAAATCTACGGTTCATCATCATAATCGCAAAAATTCGGTTCATCTTCATCGCTTCTCAGTTTAAAAGGTTTGTAATCGATGAAACATCTCTCTGCTTTGATAGATCTTTTAGGGTTTGTGGTTATTGAGATTCGGATTTAGAAATTTAGGGATTTTTGTAAACCAAATTAGGGATTTTTGTAAATGAAATTAGGGTTTTTCGAAATTGGGATTCTAGATAGTTGTAATTAGGGTAGTTGTTTATTTCGGATTAGAAGATTTGAAAATTAGGGTTGTTCAACTCCTCCGATTTGATATAATTGTTAGGGTTTTATTTCAGAAATTTGATTTACTTTCCAATCACAATTTAACGGATAAGATTGAAATTAAGGTTCTGCTGGCTGGAAATAATTAAACTTGTGGTTTAAATTTGGGTTTTATTTATGAGAATCAAAGTCAGGATTTGGATTATCTCTGATATGAGTTTCCAATTCTTTTGAGGTTACACCTCTGGAGAAGAAGGCAAAGGGAAGACTGCAGTAGGAAGAGGTATGTTTCTGTTTTCATACTCATTTAGTTTTTTCAAGTTTGCCATATGTTCTAAAATTTGTATTTTCTTTTCTTCAGGTTGTTTGGCTACGATATGAACATGTCTTAGAGAGATTGGACAAGAAATTATTCTTCTTACAAGGTACTACTATTGCTTCTCTTTGTTTATTTATTTTTTCTCTTTGTGATTGAGTTCAAATGTGAGGACTGAGCAGAACAACTGATTTAGATCAATGCAATGATTTTGTTAACTGAGTTGAACTGATTGCTTCTTACCATTGTTTTGTCATTCAAATTGAGTTGAACTGATTGTCATTCAAATTTGTGTACCATTGTTTGCTCATTAAAACTGAGTTCAACTGATATTAATTTTTGTTACGCTTACCATTGAGTTCAACTGAATTAATTCACTCCTTAGAAATGATAATCTTGGCTTTGGTCATTCCCTTGAACTGCTTCTGGTAGTTTAACATTTGATCTGTATTATTTTTTGTGTGAAAAGTGGTAATAAATGCTACTTTAGATTAGTTGTAATTGGTTTAATGGAGTCTTCTTACTTTGTGTAGATCAACTTAATTTAATTTCTTGTGTTTAGTGGTTTTAAAATGTATGTGTGATGAATGGTTTATACCGTTATGAATGCTTGTGATGTGAAATGGTTGTAGATTATTAAGTTCTGAATTGAAAAATGGTTGTAGATTAGGTAAAGAGTACATTTGTAATTGAATGCTTTAATAAATTACAAGAGCTACTTCTGTTAGCTCAGACCTCTTGGTATATAATTAAACCTTTTGGCCGAAACTTTAAACCAGTTCTCTCTTAACCTTTTTTTCCTTCTTCTCTTCCGTTTCCTCTTGTCTTCTCTTCTGTCACCTCTTGTCTTGTCTTCTGTTTCCTCTTCTTTTCTGTTCCCTCTTGTGTTCTCTTTTGTTTTCTCTTCTATTCATAAGTTGAAAGCTAGGATATGGATTCTCCTAATCCATATAGTCAAAGGTCCAACTTTATGGACCTTTTAAATAGCCAAGAGGAAAGCCCTAACCCTCAACAAACTCCTTTTCAATTTTTTTCCCAATCTGTAACTCTTGGATCATCATCACATATTCCAATGTTCACTACTGAGGTAGGTGATGATCCTCCAGAGATTGATGAAGATGATCGAAAAGAGAGAAAGAGATGGAGTAAAGCAGAAGATCTTGTGTTGATCAGTTCATGGTTAAACACCAGTAAGGACACTGTAGTGTAAAATGAGCAAAAGAGTAAAACCTTCTGGAAGCGCATAGCAACAATGTACAATGCTAGTCCTAACATTCCAGCTGATGGGAAGAGAGAGAGTCCAATCACTGCAAGCAGAGGTGGAGGAAGATCAATGATCACGTGTCCAAGTTTTGTGGAGCCTGGGCGGCTGCAAACTGTCCTCCCCAAAGTGGGTTTGGTGACAAAGATTATTTGAAGCTGGCTCACGAAATCTTCTTGTCAGACTACAATGTGAAATTCATGCTTGAGCATTGCTGGCATGAGCTGAAAAATGAGCAGAAGTGGTGTCAAGTCTATAGTGAAAAAGGTGTAAAAGGAGGCAGTTCTAAAAGAAGGAAGTGTGATGATGGTTCTGCTCAATCTGGTAGTTCACAGTTGGTGAACAATGTAGACGATGTTCCTCAGCAATCAGTTGAGGTTAGGCCTCCTGGTGTTAAAGCTGCAAAGGCCAAAATGAAAAGGTCAGTGACCAAGACAACCAATGACCTAGAACAAACCAAAAAGATTGAGAATATTAAAACCGTTTGGGAGATAAAACAACAAGATGCAGCTATCAAAGCAAAGCTTAGTGAGAAAAGCATGCTGGAGAGTCTTCTGGCCAGAACAGTGGCAGAGCCACTGTCAGATTTAGAAGTAGCTCTCAAGAACAAGCTCATAACGGACTTCTTGTCACAGCCTTAGAAAAAGCTGTCATGAATCCGTTAATCTCCGGTGTTTGGTCAACCTGTTCCTGTTCTTGTTCCATGAGTATTTCCTGTGTTTCTAGTGTATGAAATTAGGCGTCTATCAACTCTTGTATGAAATTAGGCTTGTATCAAATCTTGTATGAAATTAGTCTTGTATTAAATGAATGAATTTGCTTCTTTGTATTAGTTTATTTGTGAAAATTGAATCAATTTCATGAATGTGTTATTGTTCTATGTTCTTGTTCCATGTAGTTACTGAAATTGTTTTATTCATATCTGTTCATGGTCCATGTACTCTCTAAAATTGTGTTTTCTCTTTCTGTTTCGCATGTACTTGATGCTGAAGTTGGAGGAGATGATATGGAGAAGATTAGGGAATACGAGGAGATGCATTGCAGATTATATACTTGAGGTTAGTTGTTACTTGTGATGTGTACTTGTACCTAATGAATCCATTATTGTTTTATGCTAATTTGTTTTGATGAAATTGCAGTTATTTGGTTGTATATGTCGGCACAAAGTTTGATTTGGAATCAAAGACAACAAGTCACAGGTTGTTGTCTTCATGCTTCACAAAGTCGGAGTCACTTTATGTTTTGTATCACAAGTTGTATTAATTTTTTGTTCATATGTGTCACATGTTTTGTATCACTTTATCTTTGGTTCTTTGTTACAATAATTTGGACATTGCACCTCTATTATTTATACAAAAAAATTCTTCTGTTTATATTTGTTCAAAGTTCGTTTCCTCTCCTTCTTGTGAAGTAATATTCTTTCTCATTCTTGAATCGTTCTCAAAAACCATAGTTCTTCTCCTCCTCTTTTCTTAAGTAATAAAACTTCTTTTGGTTATGTTAACCAAATCTCTTTCTTGTTAGACGAATCTCTTTCTCTTCTTCTACAAACAAATCTATTTTACAAACCAAACCAAATATAAAATTCCCCCAAATTTTCATACAAATATGGCTTCCTCTTCAAAAGATCTTTTCTCACGAGAACTCGACCAAGAAGTTAATGAATTTATCGACCAACAATTCGATGATTTGTTAAATGATTTTGATGATGTTGAAGAGGCAATCGGACCCAAGAAAAAACGACTTTACATCAACAGAGATCACGAAGAGGGACACGTGCAGTTATGGAATGACTACTTTAGTGACGAACCAACTTACCCACACAATTTATTCCGACGCCGTTTTAGAATGAACCAGCACTTGTTCCTGCATATCGTCAACCGATTCTCAAATGAATTTTTATTCTTTCGACAAAAGAAAGATGCTACTGGAAGGCTTGGTCTCTCTCCACTTCAAAAGTGTACAACTACAATTCGTCTCCTGGCATATGGTGTTGCGGCTGACCAAGTCAACGAATACCTCCGGCTCGGTGGAAGTACTACTCTTCAATGCTTGGAGAAATTTGTCGAAGGAGTAATAATGTTGTTCGGAGAAGAATACCTAAGAAGACCCACAGCAAATGATCTTCAATGATTACTTTATATCGAAAATGAACGGGGATTTCCTGGGATGATAGGAAGTATCGATTGTATGCATTGGGAGTAGAAGAATTGCCCTACGACTTCGAAAGGACAATATTCACGTGGATCTGGAAAACCAACAATCGTTTTAGAGGTTGTTGCTTCATATGATCTGTGGATATGGCACGCATTTTTTGGCGCTCTAGGTACCTTAAACAATATCAATATTCTTCACCGCTCACCCGTTTTTAATGATATCCTTGAAGGTAAAGCTCCAAAAGTGTGTTTCTCTGTGAAAAGAAAGGACTATGATTTGGCTTACTATCTAAGAGATGGTAATTATCCAAAATGGGCTACTTTTATCCAATCCATTCCACTCCCTCAAGATCTAAAAGCATGTTTATTTGTTGAACGTCAAGAAGCTGTCCGAAAAGATGTTGAGCGTGCTTTCGGAGTTTTGCAAGCTTGGTTTGCGATAGTTAAAAATCCAGCTCTTTTTGGGATAAGGCAAAGATAGGTAACATTATCAGAGCTAGTGTTATACTCCACAACATGATTGTAGAAGATGAACGAGCTGCATACACTCAGTATGATGTATCAGAGTTCGTACAAGGAGAAGGAAGTTCAGATGTCGATTTCTCATTTTCTGCTCATAAATGTCCCCCAAATGCCAAACAGTCGAACTCGAATTCGTGATAAAAAGAAACATGAAGACTTGAAAAGGGATTTGATTGAGCATATATGGAAAAAGCAACAACGTCAAGATTAAAAATCACCGTTTTTTCCGTTTATGAGTTGGAAAATTATGTTTAAAAATTATTTTTTCTCATCTATCTTTCTAATTTTGTTAAACTTTTGTATGTGTTAAATATTTTTATGTTTAATAAATTGTTTTATAAAATAAATAAATTTATTAATATTTTATATTTTTATACACCCAACGTTCGGTGTCTCCATTGGAAGTGTCTATAACCGAAAGTGTCTAAAAAATATAAAACTTATTTAATTAATACTTTAGACCCTCATTAATTAGACACTAAAGTGTGACCATTGGTCATGCTAAGTATTGACTCGTGTTTTTAAACATGTGACTTGGCCATTTTGTTTTAAATATATGAAATGATATAGATATAGATGTTACGGTTTTCCTTTTTTTTTTGGAAAATTTTTTTTGGAAATTTTTTTTTTTTGACCAAACCAAGTAGATTATACGTTCCCCTCCGAATAGAGGATTGAGTTCAGGTTACCAGACCGCTCTTTGCCAAAGAGTCGGCTACACCATTTTCTAAACGAGAAATAAAATTAAACGAGATAGATGTAAAGGTCTTCCCAATGCAACGAATGTCGTGGAGAAGAGTCTTCAACTCATTGATAACGTCGTTCGTGTTGAGCAACGTAACAAGAGAGCGGGAGTCCGAAAACATGATGAGGTCTCGATATCCCGCTGAGCTAGCAGCAATTAAGGCCGCTTTCATTGCGAGTGCTTCTGCAATAAGTGCCGAAGCTACGTTCTTACACGAAGCACTCTGTTTTGTGATGATTTTCATGGTCGAATCTCTGAAACACCATCCTAATCCGCTGTCCCTAGACGATGCTATCCATGATGCGTCAATGAAACAAAGGGTGTTGATCGGAGAAGTCGCTGGTTGCACTCTTTCCGGTGGTGCTGCTGATCTTGCAGTCACCGTACTTTGAGCATTATACCAGTTTCGTGCTTCCTTAATCGCTCCTAATACCACATCCTTCGCTGATACCCATCTATTCTCAAAGGTGAGTTGATTCCTTGCCTTCCATAGATGCCAAATTAACCAAGGATATAATGGAGCTTCTGTGAGACCCGTCGGTGGTAAGTTGACTTGTCGTCGGGCCGTACTGAGGAATTGATTAGTCGTGGTTATCGCTGAGTCGGGTTTAAATAGCACCGGTGCCAATGACCAAACTGATTCTGCAAAAGGACAATGCATAATGATATGAAGTTCATCTTCCTCATAGTCGCAATGTTTGCACTTTGCAACGTTTAAAACCCCACGGATCATGAGATTACGACCGACTGCCAACGCTTTATGTTTCAGTTTCCATAGAAAGTTTTTAATTTTTGGAGCTCCATATACATGCTTTCCAATCAAATACTTCTTCCCTACTCGCAGCCACGTTCGCTTTAGTCATAGCATAACCCGATCTCGTCGAATATTGTCCTGACTTCGCAGGCAACCACACAAGTGTATCTTCCATTGGGTATGAACTAAGAATGATACTTGTAATTTGTTCCTCATGATGAGGTAAATATCTACGGATTGCTTCTAGGTCCCAGTTGTTTGAATCTGATAAGATTAAGTCTGCTACCCGCAGCTTGCTTGAGTCTAGTGTTGCTGGTCCAATTGGCTGAGTTGGAGTTGACGTCGAGAGCCACGAATCGTCCCACATCTTTATGTTGCAACCATTCCCTACAATCCAACCAAAACCGCTTTTAAGAACCTCTTTTCCCGCCAAGATTCCTGTCCATCCATGAGATCCATTACTCATATCTGAACTTTCCATGAAGGATGTTAACGGATAATATTTTCCTTTAAGCACTCTCGCCACCAAAGAGTCTGGTTCCATTAATACTCTCCAACTCAGTTTCGCAAAAAGTGCGTAATTGAACTCTTTGATTTCTCTAAACCCGATACCACCTTCGGTAAACGGAAGGGTAAGCGTATCCCATGAGACCCAACTAATCTTTTTTACTCCCGGTTTATCATCCCACTAAAATCTCGTAAGAGCGGATTGGATTTCATTACAAAGGGAAACCGGTAGCTTGAAGCAAGACATTGCATATGATGGTAGTGACGTAAGAACCGCTTTCCAGAGAACTTGTTTCCCGGCCGAGGATAGAAACCGGTTTGACCACCCTATCGCTCTTTGATTAATCCGTTCTACGATGCCGGTAAATACATCTTTCTTTCTTCTCCCGAAGTGTTCGGATAAACCCAAATACTTTCCCATTCCTCCTTCGGTGGGGATACGAAGAAGTCTCTTGACCCCGCCTTTGAGTTCAACCGGTGCCTTGGAGGAAAAGCTCACGGCTGATTTTTTGAGGTTAATCATTTGGCCCGATACCTTCTCGTATTGCTTAAGGATCCTCTCAAGCTCCTTGCAACATCTTGAATTTGTCTTTGTATAGAACATGGTATCATCGGCGAAGAGTAGATGATTAACGGGGATACTTTTGTTCGCTATTTTCACTCCAGGAAGGTTACCATTGGCTTGGGCTCTCACACATAAACCGGAGAGAACTTCCGTACAAAGAATGAATAAGTACGGTGAGAGGGGATCCCCTTGGCGTAGACCCCTAGATGGTACTACTTTACCAAACGGCAAACCATTTATAAGGAACGAATACGTTACCATTCCTACACACTCCATAACCCATCCTATCCATTTGTCGGGAAAGCCAATGCACACTAGGACCTCTTTAAGAAATCCTCATTCGATTCTATCGTATGCTTTGCTCATGTCCATTTTGACCGCTATAAAGCATCTCTTGCTTGCAACCGATGTCTTGAGGTAATTTATGTTACGGTTTTTTTGTGTGAAAATCATGAAATTTGGGTCGTGCATGCTTCATTCAAGTAGTCGATTTAATTGGTTATTGGTGTATGTCAAAACATTTTTGAATTGGATCATTCTTTCGCTGAATCTATGTGATTGAACGAATGGTGATAAATCTGAAAGTATGGTACGATAAAATGTGTATTGGTTCAATGATTTAATTATATGCCCCATCCACATCACAAGCTATTAATGAAGCCACCGATCGGAACCTTAGAATTAGAGAAATTAAACTGTTGTTATTATTAGGCCATTTAGTTATGTTTATATATAGGAGAATTTGGAAAAATAGACAACATTAAACTTTAATACCTTTAGAGCTAATACCCCTATGTATATTTTTGCCATTTTTTACTTATAATATCTTTAAAGAAAATAAAAAATAATTCAAATAAAGAATTTTTAAATTTTTTAAATTTTTAAAAAATCTGAAATATTAAGAAAACATAAATAATAGTCATCTTTATATGTCAAATTTTTTTAAAACTTGAAAAAATGGTTAAAATAATTATATTGTTTTCATCTACAACTACTAAATTTGACATTCTATGTCTACTGGTCGGTAGATGATTAGTTCTAATTGTTCTTATTGCTACCAAATTATGAATACCCATTATATTGTTCTTTATATCTTCTATCAATCTCAGAATATAATTTTTACCATTGTGTCTATTAGGGGCAGAGCCATGAAATTTTTTAAACGGGGGCACCAATAATAAATTAAAAAATATTAAAAGAAAATAATGTCATTTAAAAAAAAATTGTCAAAGAGAATATGAGTTATATTAGGGATTTTTAATAAAAATTGTCATATTAGAGAGTTAATAAAAATAATTTAGAAAAATATTAGTGGGATTCAATACTTTAGTTATTTTTGTGTTGTTAAATGGGTTTAATTTATCTAATTATTTCTTTCGGGCTTGTCTAATATACTTATAGTGCACATTTTTAGGTGAACTTTTTAAAAAAAAAGTGGGTGCACGTGGCCCTTCTTCTTGTAAGGATCCAATATTAGATTTTTTCTGGTTTTAGATACTCAAGAATCCTAAAATTTAATATATTTAATTCTAAAAAGTTTTTAGACACTCGAGGCAGTGTCTCCAATAATCATGCTCTAAGCTTCCTCCGCCCATGTTGTCTATGTAAAACATATTTTCTCGAAAGTTACTTTAATATTTCCTAAATCTGGGATCTAAATATTCTTTAATTATAGCAGTTTTCTAAATAAATTGTATTTAAAATTATGCAATTATTGCATTTTCCTAATTTTATTTAAAATTTTGTTTAACTATTAAAAATTATGTTTTATATTGAATATATTTTACATTATATTTAATAAAGGAAAAAACATAATTCCTTATTTTGTTCAATTACTAAAATTAAATTTAAAATTAAATTATTTTAAAAAATCAGAATTTTGTCATTTTGATTTTAAATATTTCAAAAAATAATGTTAAATATATATTAAAGCAAAATTAAGGGTAATCATGAGTTGTTCAAAAATGAACGTTTAATGGTTTGATTCATCTGAACCGAGTTGTTAACTGAAAAGAAACCTAAATCCTAAATTTCAGAAGATCATACGTTTAAGGATTGATAACTGCATTCATTCTGAACCTCACAAGTTGGGCCATTCAATTATCTTATAAAGGTAAGATCATATGACGAACTTATCTTAGAACTTATAAACATTTATAACCTAGCTAGTTAGGAAATGAGGTTCGCCCTACATAAAGTCTCTCACGGGAACGGGAATCGAGGAGCCGAACCCCATCTTCAATCTCTCATAGAAGCTCTTCGCCGTGTCAATTTTGACTCCACAACGATCTAAGCTTTCATGCCATCGCCTTCTTGGGAGCTCCTCTACTTTCCCGATCTTTCTTGTCCTCCACATGTGACCTTTCACTACAAGAAAACAGCGTGTTTTCCGACGGTTGGCCGACCAAAACGATCCCGTCGGCAATCCGTCATATTTGTCCGAGGGCATTCCGACGGCAACCCACTCCGTCCGTATTCCGTTGGAATACCGTCGGTAAAACCCGACAGAATACCGACGGTTATACGCCGTCGTTAAATTCCGACGGTATTCCGGCGGATTACCGACGGAAATCGGATTTTCCGATGTCGGCAAAGTTTTCAGTGGTCGCCGTGTAAGAACTATTTCCCGACGGCCATATGCCGTCGGAATTACTGACGGAATTCCGTCGGAATTCCTACGGTATTCGATGTCGGCAAAGATTGTGTGGTTGCCAAATCGTCTCCGGTGGCCGATGGGAAATTGTGGGGTGTGATGTCGGGGGTATTGACGGATATCCGACGAAATTCCGACGGGAATATGTTTTATATAAGGTAGCCGAATTCGTCATTCCATCGTATCATAATTTCTTTAAACAAACGAAATTCCAAAGATGAGTTCATATTTTCGGGCATGGATGGATGAGCCAATGACGGATGTGGGCTCGGACTTATTAAGGAACGAATACGCTCAAGGAATATGCGAGTTCATGAATTTACCCAGTAATCTAGAAGCAGCCAAAAAAGGTCAGGATATCAAATGTCCTTGTTCCAATTGTTGTAATAGAATTAGTGTTGCCGTTCATAATGTTTGGACTCACTTATATAGATATGGTTTTAGGCCGGGATATAAGGTTTGGTATTTACATGGAGAAACCAATTATGAATATGGTAGTACTAGTAGCAATGCACCTTATTTTCCAGATACCGTAGGGGAAACGGATACCGTAGGGGAACCTACAGCGGGAGTAGATGTTAGGGTAAGTACGGTGGCGATGGTTAGAGATAATTTTAGAGAGGATTTGCAGTCGGGTGGGTATGATGGTAATAGGGTTGAAGAACCTAATTTAGAATCTCGGAGGTTTTTCAATATGTTAGACGCAGCAAAGCAACCTCTATACAGCGGTTGTAGGGATGGTCATTCACCGCTGTCTTCTGCTACTAGGATGATGAACCTGAAGACTGATTATAATTTGTCCAAAGAATGTGTTGATGCATTCGCCGAGTTCGTGAAAGATGTTTTGCCAGAAGATAACCTGGCCCCAGGATCATACTACGAGGTCCAAAAACTTGTCGCCGGTCTTGGTTTGCCCTACCAGGTTATAGACGTGTGCATCGACAACTGTATGATATACTGGAGAGAAGACGAGAACCGAAAGAAATGTAAATTTTGCCGGAAACCACGGTTCCAGGAGTCAAGTGGCAGGGTGAAGATTCCATTCAAACGGATGTGGTATTTACCCTTAACGGAGAGGTTGAAGAGGTTGTACGAATCAAACCGCACAACTAACGCTATGAGATGGCATGCAGAGCATAATCAAGATAGAGATATCACGCATCCTTCTGATGCGGAAGCGTGGAAACACTTCCAATCCGTATATCCAGCTTTTGCATTTGAACGACAGAATGTATACATAGGCTTATCCACTGATGGTTTCAACCCGTTTGGCAAGCATGGAAGAAAATATTCACTGTGGCCGGTCATCGTAACACCTTACAATTTGCCTCCTTCTATGTGCATGCGGTAAGAGTTCCTGTTTCTCTCAATTCTAGTTCCCAGGCCTGATTATCCAAGACGGTCACTCGATATATTCCTCCAACCATTGATCTATGAGTTGCAGATGTTGTGGGAGCATGGTGTTGAGGTATTTGACATTTCAATCAAGCAGAATTTCAACATGCGAGCGGTTCTTATGTTGACCATAAGCGATTTTCCGGCATACGGTATGTTATCTGGATGGACCACACATGGAAGATTAGCATGTCCTTATTGCCAAGACAATACTACAACATTCCAATTGAAGCACGGAATGAAGACTTCATGGTTCGATTGCTATAGGTATTTTTTACCGGCAAATCATCCATATCGTCGGTCTAAAAGACATTTCAGGAAGAATTTACAAGTGTTACATGGTCCACCTCCTGAGATGGATGGTCGAAGCATATTGGAACAATTGCGAAATTTTGGTGCAGAGCGGACTCCTGAATGTGGGGGTAATGGCCATCACCCCCTCGACGGTTGTGGGGAATATCACAATTGGCACAAGAAGAGTATTTTCTGGGATTTGCCTTACTGGAAAGACCATCTACTGCGGCATAATCTAGATGTCATGCATGTTGAAAAGAATTTCTTTGACAATATCATGAACACCTTATTAAACGTCCCAGGAAAGACCAAAGACAACTGGAAGTCTAGATTCGACTTGCCATTGATTTGTTCGAGGCCATCTCTTCATGTTTTGTCTAATGGTAGATTGCCGATGCCTGCGTACCGGTTAGACGCTAGGCAGAAAGCAGTATTTTTTGAATGGTTCTCAAAATTTTTAAAATTTCCAGACGGCTACGCATCTAATCTACGTAATTGCGTGGATTCGACGGAAGGGAAGTTTATAGGAATGAAGAGTCATGATTGTCATGTCGTGATGCAGCGTCTTCTTCCATTTGCATTTGCATATCTCCTTCCAGAACCAATCCACCAAGCAATTGGAGGTATATTTCTTACTCCCCTTTGTTTATTACTACCATAATATTACTATATATGTAGTAACTTGTTTAATTTTCGTTTATAGGAGTTGGTGCATTCTTCCGCGATTTATGTTCAAGAACGCTTACCGTCCACGGGATACGTAACTTGGAGGACCAGGACGAGATCTCTAAATATGTCGTTAAGAGTTACCATCGAAAACAGAGTTGTTACAAAGACATCTAAGTAAACGTGTAACTACATAAGTATAAAATAAAATTTCACACTATATTAAAACATGGACTATATTGTGACTTAGACCTATTATTAAATTCTAATTATTTCACCAACTACTTGCTCAGGTTTGATGATGTCACATCATCATTTCACCGCATCATCTTACTTCAACCACATGCTCTAAGAGGAAACGCTTTGGCTTCATTGTCGCATCCCAATTTTGTTAGCAATAATTGGACTCACAATGTTCGGACTAGTAGTAAATAAATGAAAACCTAAAGGAAGAGAGAAAGCATAGTTCGCTAACTCATCGGCAAGACGGTTAGCTTCCCTATACACGTGTGAAATGCGGACAATCCAGTCCCTCGATAGAAAGCCATGGCACAATCGTACCAGGAAGGACAATAGATGCGAATCACTTATCCTTATCTTTAAAAAATCCACCACCATCTTTTAATCCACCTCCAATTCCAACTGCGTGATCCTCCTCTCCCAAGCTATCACCAACCCATAGTATACTCCCCACAACTCAGCTAGTGGTGCCAAACATATACCTATATTCAAACCAAATCCTCCACACCAACCTCCTGTATCATGCCTTAGAACCCCGCCAGCCGACGCTAAGCCTGGATTACCACGTGATGCTCCATCAGTATTTAATTTCACCCAATCCTCTCTTGGTGGTATCCACGCGATCATCCTCTCCTCCCTTACACTCCCTTGTGATGCACTCCTCAATAATAGATGAGCATCATTTACCTCTTTGGCAAGGTCTTTAAGAAATCGTACTCTATCACGATATTTCCTATTTGTACCAAAAACATTGTCGCACCTCCATTTCCATCCCCACCATACTGACATCGCAAAAAGCGTAGTCCAGTTTCTCCCTCCCATGACTCCATCATCTCCTAAATTCTCATAAATCCAATCCAAGATAGATTTTCCAAAAAAGAGGTTCTTTTCCGTGAAGGAACAAGGCGATCCCATATTCCAGCCATCGCCGGACAATCTCGCAAAATATGAATAATCGACTCATCTCCACTTTGACAAACCTGACATATGGCCGAAACACAAAGATGTCTCCTATACCGTTCCATGTTTGTCATAAGAGCTCTGTGTACTACTAACCATAGGAAGGCTCAGACTCTTTCCAGAGCTACAAACTTCCACACTCGATCATACAAACTGCTCATATCTTGTCTCGGTCTCATATCCCTGGCCAACATGGAGTATGCTGACGCTACTGTGAATTAACCATTCGAACTAGCTCCCCAAGAGACACGATCCGGACCTCCATACAATGTATTCACCACCACCGAAGCAAGTCTCAGACGTATGTTAGGAGAGACATACGGCTTAATTCTTGTGAGGTCCCAACCAACCCCATCACTCCATAGATCATGAGCACTCACACTTCTCTCTGCCTCAGGGAAGAACGCAACCGTCTCATCAAGTAATGGCGTATCCAAGAGCCACTTGTCTTGCCAGAACCGAACCACATGTCCATTACCAAGAACCCAGCTTAAACCCGGTTTGATCACGTCACGTAAACCCATAGTGATGCTTTTCCATGTCGACGACCAAGTCTTTTCACTACAAGAAAAAAAGGAAAATACCAACGGCCAAATCAGTTGGAAAGTCGTTGGAAAAGTGGTATTTCCAACGGAATTCCGTTGGTAAATTAGTCGTTGGTATTTAGGCGTTGGAAATCTGATCCGTTGGAAAATCGTTGGAAATTTCCAACGGATTTAGCAACGGATATTTTTCGTTGGAAATGTCCAACGGATTTCCAACGGATTATTTCGTTGGAAATTCGTTGGAAATTTCCAACGTATTTCCAACGTAACTTCGTTGCAAATTTCCAACGGATTTTAGTTGCTATTTTCCAACGAATTTCCAACGGATTTTAGTTGGTATTTTCCAACGATTTACCAACGGATTTTAGATGGTATTTTCCAACGACTTTCCAACGGATTTAGTTGGTATTTTCCAACGAGTTAGCAACGGATTTCAGTTGGAAATTTCCATTTTTATTATTATTAAAATTAATTCCAAATAAATTAAATTCTCGGAATTTGTTTTTTTTTTAAAAAAATTTTGGTTCCCAAAACCGAAATTATTCGCAAATATGAAAATTAAAACGTCTCAATAGAGTATTAAAAGTGAAGTACAATAAAAACACAAATTTTGTTCTTAAAACCCGAAACCGTGATCGAAGGTTCTTGAAAAAAAACCGAAAAAGAACATATCATTCAAGTGTCTTGAGATCCATCCAATGTGCCGCCTCCTCCTGGGTTCGACGTCTGTGGGAAGGTCGGAACCTCGATATTCAGCTTCTCGGAAACGACCCCACGAAGCCAGTCGAATTGCGAAGATAGGTTGACCAATTGTTGCTGAGTGTTGCGGTATTGTTCCTGAGTGGTGCGGTATTGTTCCTGAGTTAGCCGGAGCTCATGTTGGGTACTCTCCAATTGTTGAATCGGTACATAACCAACTGGTGGAGAAATTGGCGTCGTCCGCCTAGAGGTTGCGCCGTGGTCGTCTCCGTATGAGCCATATCCGAACCGATATCCCTTCTTGACAGGAACCGTCTGCAATGGTATGTAATTAATATTAAGTTAGTATATTTATTTTGATTTATTAAATAAAAATTGTAAATGAAAGTTATTACTATATATTTACGTATATATACCTCATTGTACAGCTGTTGGATGTCCTCGGGCGTGAGCTCGTTCGAGCATTGTTCCGACCCTTCGGGTTGAGATTGAGCACGTTGGGACTTTAACTCTTCCGCTTTTGCCCTGACATCGGTAATGATCTTCTCGGCTTTTTTGGAAACTAGTTTTCCCGTTTTTTTCGACTTACGGGAAGTCTCCAGGAGAGTGACGATGTCAGGCTCAGCTCCAGTCTCTATGTGCTGAAATATAGGGAAATAGATAATAAATATTAAATAGAAAATAATTGAAATTGAATTGTAATCGGAAACTTGTGTTTGGTGATTAAATACTTACAATTTGATTGGCCAGTCGCTTCATTCCACTCGATCCAAGTGTATGGGTGCCATTACCGTTCTCAATATCGGTCTTCTTGGCTTTTTTGCAACTCTCGCTCTTCATTTTCGACGATTCGGAAGTCCAAAAGTCAATGTACTTCTGTTGAATACCAAGTCCCATCCACACAGGAAACGCCGGCTTGCCCTTTAACCATTTCTCCTTCCATGAATTGACGTAGCCTTTCAGGTTATTCGTCCCAAATTCTTCGAATTCCTTCCGAGCCAGCTCGTCGTAGCGGTGGTCCCAGTTGTACCGTTGCTGCCAGAAAAAAAACCATTAGTAAGTTAAAAATGAGTAATTTTAATTAAATATATAATTGAAAAGTAAATAAATAATTTTTTTGACTTACCGCCAATTTGCTAAACCACTCGTCCCTGACATTAAAGGGGACTTTCGACCAGCTCGGATATGCATCGTGCCAATTCCCATAAAAGATTTTCCGAAGGACTTTGTTTAAGTCGTTCGAGTATCCGAACCTGAAATAAATAACATCAAGTTAGTAAACAAAATAAATAAATTGTAACAGTATGAACATATTATTTCATAGTTCATTAATTTTTTAATTACCATATCTTTTCGGCGTATGGGTTGGTTTTGATCGCGGGATCGAGTCTCGTCAAGTTTTCCCGACTCGGCGCATGGAGGACAGCATAAAGGTCGATATAAGTCTCGGGGTTGTAACAAGAAAATCCAGAGCCACTGAGTCCCTGTGCGGCGGTTGGTTCGGACGAAGACGGAAATTGGGTCGACGTAGGACACGTCGCCGAGCCTTGGGTCGATGTAGAAGGATTCCTTTGAACATTGCCAATGGTGTCGTCGAAAAGCAGATCACGAAGTAGGACGGTATCATCATGAGTCCACTCGGTTGTGTTGTATGCACTATTATCCCTATATTAAAATAAACATTTACTCAATTAATAGTAATGTCCAGCATAAAAAGTAAGGCATATAATTCCGATCCTAAAACTACAAAATAATGTAAACACAAAGTAAAACAACAACAATATTTTTAAAAAAAAAAATTTTAAAAAGGAGCCTTACATGGTTTTCAGCCGGAGGAGTGGAGGAGGGAGACGGTAGGTGTGAGAGGAGGGGAGTGAGTTCGTGCAAATGGGAGAAAAAATTTGGGTGTATATAGTTTCCAATTTTCCAACGTATTTGCAACGGATATTCGTTGGAAATTGTATCCGTTGGAAAATCCGTTGGAAACTATCCGTTGGAAGTCGGTTGGGAATTAAATTTTCCAACGGATCTCAGTTGGAAATCCGATAGAAAATACCAATTCCAACGTATTTCCAACGGAAATATCAGTTATTTATTTATCGAAAATTATCAATTCCAACGTTTTTCCAACGGAAATGTCTTTTTTTATTTCTATAAATTTACCAATTCCAACGTATTTCCAACGAAAATATCGGTTTTTTATTTATCGAAATTTATCACTTCCAACGTATTTCCAACGGAAATATCAGTTTTTATTTATCGAAATTGATCAATTCCAACGTATTTCCAACGGAAATATCATTTTTTTTATTTCTATAAAATTATCAATTCCAACGTATTTCCAACGGAAATATCTTTTTTTTATTTCTAAAAATTATCAATTCCAACGTATTTCCAACGGAAATATCTTTTTTTTATTTCTTAAAATTTCATTAATATTTCATTAATCAGAAATTTCTTTAATATTCGTTGGAAATCCGTTGGAAATGAAAATTTCCAACGGATTTCCGTTGGAAAACAGGAAGAAAATTTATCATTTCCAACAGATTTCCAACGAATATATCTGTTTTTTTTTCTCCAAAATTCATTAATATTTTCCATCATGTGGGTTTGTTTTTAAATTTCCTTCCGTTTCGACATAGTAAATAAATTTCCAACTTTAAAATAAATTTCCGACATTAAAATATAGGGATTCATAGTAAAATAAGTTTCGACATTATAAAAAATTACATATATATCTCATTAACTTGAATCAGAGGAGTAATTTGGTTCCGGTGCGGAGTCTTCATCTGAATCATAGTCACTTAGCTCGTCATCTTCGGACACCCAATCCTCTATAACATCGATCTGTCCATCTACATCTGCTAAAACGGGTTCTTGAAGGGATTGGTCAATCAGAGATAGGTCAGCGGCTGCTAGTTGTTGCAAGGGGTCTTGCTCAGTAAGCCCAACAACCCTTCCCCTCGGGTTTATTTGTTGAACTGTAACCCAAGGATCCCTCTTTTGTGTAACCCGCGGGTATCGGATATAACATACTTGGTCTACTTGAGAAGCTATACAGAACGGCTCATATACAGGTAACTTCTTCGATGTATTCACCTCTGTAACACCGAACTTGGTATGCCTCACACCGACATTGTCAATGGGATTATACCAATCGCAACGAAACATTACGCAACGCAAATTGACTAGTCCAGGGTATTCAACCTCAATGATTTCCTTCAAAATACCATAGTATTCAGTTGAACCAGCGCGAACCAACACGCCATTATTCACAATGACTCGCATCCTACTCGGCGCCTGAACCTGAAACACATATCCACGGGTAAAATATTGTGGATAAGTGGATACATGCATCCCTGGACCTCTAGCTAACTCAACTAGCCAAGTCGGGAACCTTTCACCCAAGTTCATTCGATGAGATACCTGCGTCAACAATGATTTGTCAAATTCGTTAATACACATGTTACTAAATTTATCGTTTTATTGAACCATTTCTTGCTACACTTACATGTCCCTTTAACCACATGCTGAATTTGTCTTCTTTCAAGGCTTCCAACTCCTCGTCAGTTATATGTGGTCGTAAGTTCCTCATACCAGCACAGAACATGCTACAATATACAAGTATACATCTTTCAGTTTAATAGATGGGGAATTATGGAAAATGTTTATATAAGTATCCGTCCAAAAAAACTTGAATTACCTTACGAATGGACCGAGTTCCTCGCAATTCGCAATGATATACTTATGAATGTGTGTGTGCTCCCTCGTGTCTAAGAATCTGTCACCCCTTTTACCGCTAAGGCGCCCTATTTGTTCAAACATATCAGGTACTGCACTCGGATATACTGGCTTTTCCCCCCCATCATCGTAACGGCCTGGTTTTGTTGCCTTAGTTTTAACTGTCCTCGGGAAGTAGTGCGCCGAAAATGCAGTGGTCTCCTCTCTGACTTGCTGAGCCGCTATTGATCCCTCGACCCTGCTGGGGTTCTTGACCTTTTTCTTAAGGTGAAACATGTAGCGTTCGAACGGGTACATCCATCGATACTGAACTGGGCCTCCAAGCTCGAGCTCACGAGGTAGATGTATTGGTAAATGTTCCATAACATCAAAGAACGACGGGGGGAAAATCTTCTCCATGTTGCAAAGAATGATTGGTATTCTTTCTTTCAAATGATTGACACCTGCTTCAGTATGTGTTCTACTGCAAAGATCACGGAAAAATGCACCAACACCGGCTATTGCCTCATGGACATCTTTTTGTAAAAGATGTGTAAAAGCCATAGGCAGTAGTCGCTCCATAAACACATGACAGTCATGGCTCTTCATCCCAGCCAATCGTCCGGCGTGAGAGTCCACGGAGTTCGAAATGTTTGATGCATATCCATCTGGGTACTTCACACAAAACCTCAACCATTCAAAGAATTCCGCCTTTTCATCGCCATCTAGTCTGTATGAGGGTATTGGACCCACACCATCTTGTACATGAAGACTTTCCCGACAACACAATTCTGGGAGATCTAACCGACTCTTCAAGTTATCCTTTGTCTTCCCTTGAACATTGAGCACGGTGTTGATTATGTTGTCAAAAAAATTCTTTTCGACATGCATAACATCTACATTATGTCGTAGCAAATGATCCTTCCAGTAAGGGAGATCCCAGAAGATGCTCTTCTTGTGCCAATGGTGTTTGTCACCGTAACCGGATGCTTTCTTATGGTTGTTTCCTCCACAATCTGCCGTCCGTTCTACCTGTTGCTGGTTTAACTGGTGAAGGAGGGCTTCCCCACTTAACTCTGGCGGTGGTGCCTCTGGTACTGCTCTTTTTTTCCTGAACAACCTTTTGTTTTTACGGTAAGGATGTCGCCTATCAAGAAACCTTCTATGACAATCAAACCAACACGTTTTCCGACCATGTTGGAGCTGAAAAGAATCAGTTTTGTCCCCACAATATGGACACGCCAACTTTCCGTGTGTTGTCCACCCGGACAACATCCCATATGCTGGAAAATCGCTAATAGTCCACAACAACACCGCTCTCATTTGAAAATTCTGTGACCTAGACACATCGAACGCTTCTACACCTTCAGACCATAGAAGTTGTAACTCTTGAACTAGCGGCTGTAGAAAAATATCTAGGGATCGCTTTGGATGATCAGGTCCAGGAATGATAACAGAAAGATAAAGATATTCTCGCTTCATACACAATGACGGTGGCAAGTTGTAAGGCGTCACAATAACTGGCCACAACGAGTACTTTCTTCCCGTCTTCCCAAATGGATTGAACCCATCTATGCATAATCCCAAATAGACGTTTCGACTCTCACGGGCGAAACTCGAATGTAACGCGTTAAAGTGCTTCCACGCTTTTGCATCCGATGGATGGCTAATTTCCCCTTCCGGGTTGTGCTCTGCATGCCATCTCATCGCTTCCGCCGTAACTTCTGCTTGGTATAATCTCTTTAGCCTAGGCGCTATTGGTAAATACCACATACGCTTAAACGGCACTTTGGCTTTCCCTCCAGTAGCCTGATACCTTTCCTTATGACAAATTTTACAACTCGACCTATTCATGTCTGTACCCCAGTAGATCATGCAGTTGTCCCTACACACGTCTATCACTTCACAAGGCATACCCATCCCACCAACCAACCTTTCGACCTCGTCATATGTCTCCGGTGCCAAGTTACCCTCCGGTAAGTAATCTTTGACAAATTCAAGTATTTGATCCACACAATACTCGCTCAAATTGTTATCAGTCTTTATGGCCATCATCCTAGTTGCAGCTGATAGAGCAGAATGACCTTCTTTACAACCTTCATATATAGGACGATTCGCTGCGTTTAACATTTCAAAAAACCTTCTTGCTTCACCAGTTGGTTGATCCTCACTTATATTTGTGTCCATGTTATCTATCCCGGCTTCCCGAAACACTTCATTCACCATTTCTATCGTCCCTATGGCCTCTGTCTCCATTGTTTCCGAGACCACATTGGACTGTATATCTGATCCGGATACATACTCAACACCCGCCTTTCTCCTACGTCTACGCCGTCCGACCAGTTCTACAGTTCCACTAATACTACCTCCACCTAGACTTTCCCCATGAGACAACCAATAGTAGTAACACTGCATAAAGCCGTTTCTATATAAATGCTTCCCTACTACACTAACCTCTAAAATTTCATTATTCTTGCAATTGACACAAGGACAGCACATCAAACCAGTTTCTTGTGGGAGCGGTTGATTGGAAGCAAATGATATGAAATCTCTTAGCCCCTGGTTGAATTCCCTTGTGTTTGTGTTACTGACAGGATCCCATTTATTGTACATCCACGCCCGGGCAATCACAATATTATTCATCGACGACATCCGAAAACCTATTTTAAGAAAATATTGTTGAGAAACAAGTTTTAAAAGTATAGTGGAAAGTGTAAAAGAATGAAAACTAATGGGTTTAGTTATATATATACAAAATCAATTCCAACGGAAATCCGTTGGAAATCAACATATGTTTAATTTTCCAACTAGTTTCCAACGAAACATATTTTTTAATTATTTTAATTTTTTTTAAAGTTTCTAACGCCATTCCAACGGAAATCCGTTGGAAATCAACAACGGTTTAATTTTCCAACTAGTTTCCAACGAAACATATTTTTTAATTATTTAAAAAAAATTTTAATAGTTTCTAACGACATTCCAACGAAAATCCGTTGGAAAATTTTCCAACGGACTGTTTCCGTTGGAAATTCATTGGAAATTTCCAACGAATTTTCCAACGGATTCGGTCGTTGGAAATTTCCAACGGATTTCCAACGGATTCTCTTTCCGTTTCTAATCCGTTGGTAAACCGTTGGAAAACTTTCCAACGGATTTATCCGTTGGAAATTCATCCGTTGGTAATTTCCCATTTTTCTTGTAGTGTTTTTAATACTAACCAATCCGGTTCATAGATTTCTTTGACTTTGTACTTGTGTCGTAACACCTTCGCCCATAAACTCTCTCGGTCATGTAATAAGCGCCATCCAACTTTACTTAAGAGAGCTTTGTTCATTAGTTTTGATGAACGAACACCCAAGCCTCCCTCCTTTTTAGATACACAAACCCGATCCCACGCAATCAAGTGTTGCTTCCTCTTTTCATCCGTACTTCCCCATATGAAAGATCTTGAGATTTTGTCTAATCCCTCCCAAATACTTGCTGGCAATGCAATCGTGCTCATAGCATGAATAGGAATCGAGTATAGCATCATCTTAGTTAGAGTAATCCGGCCAGCTAAACTCAAGAACCGGCCTCTCCAACCCGATAAACGTGACGCAACCCTCTCAAGAACCGGACCAAATGTCTCTTTATTTATCCTCTTCTGTAAAACTGGCATTCCCAAATATTTTCCCAAATCACAAGTGGATTTGATCCTGCTTTCATGGCTGATTCGTTTTGCCAAGTCTCGGTGGACATTCTTAGAGAAAAAAATCTTCGATTTCTCTAAACTCACTTTCTGCCCTGATGCAACAAAAAAAAAGGTCTAATTATATATAATTAGACCTCAAGTTATATATAATTTGTATGCTTCTGGTTCTCTACAATAATCTTCTTTCATTTCCACGCTCACCTTCATATATGGTGGTTGATTAAAAAGAAAACCCAAAATAGATAGACTTTCATCTTCAAACGTTATAAACAAAAATGTAAAACTGAGTTATTAAATATTTCCAAAAAACAATTCTCTCACTAAACGCTTCCCAATCTCTCTCTCACTCTTGAAGAAAAAAAAAAATACTTGACGGCTCTCTCAATCTTTTCTTCACTCCGTAAGTTCCAAATCTCTCATTTTGTTTCCCATGTCATTATATATCAATATCGCTTGAAGAAAATCCAGGAGTTTGTGTTTTTCCTTGTGCAGTTTGGCTTTCTCGTCGTTCATCTGATACTTGGTTTTTCCTCGATTTTTGCTTCACATCCTTATTTGGTATATTTTAGGGTTTTAGTCGGAACAGAGTGATGGATTTGTGAGAGCTTGATGGTTATTGTTAGATCAATGTAGATTTTAGCCATCACTGAACTAGTAAAAAGTATATGCATGGCAGAATAATTTTGGTTTATGTTGTGAGGAATAAGTTGCAATTTTTTTTATGTTTTTCTTCAAATTATTTATCTGTAATTAATTCAAAAAAAAAATTAAAAATTATCCGCATTGGAAGTTTTATAAAATGTCGTGTTATTTGATATTAAAAAGAAGTGACTCTTGTTAAAATATACATAATTTTAGCAAACAAAACAAAATATATACTTACCATATCAATGCGTCACAGATCGTTACTTTGACGAACATTAACTAAAAGGAAAGTGGGCCTGGCCTTACTTTGGTTGCCCGTCAATTTATCTCATCGAGATTTTACCTACCAAACCAAAATTAGTTTAATTCCAAATTCAGAAAATGCTTTCAACCCAACGGAAAATTACCAAACTCTTCCTCCAGCTTCATACTCAATAAATGAATGACACAAAGTACATATTTTAAATAAAATTATGTGTGATGGTTAAACAAATATTTTAATCCAAAAAACGTACATTAGCTATATCAAAAGCCAACATACAAGGAGAATTGGTGTAGATCTTCCATTGCTGCTAGCTCTGGGCACGAAGCAAATATCCGGGAAAATACAGGTATTCGTGATCCGATCCGTATTAAACGGATATTTGATTTTTCGATGTGATCCGATCCGTGAATTTTGGATATCCGGAAATGCGGATATCCGAATTTTTTTTGCTATCCGCGGATATCCGATTCGATCGGTGAAAAATCAAATATCCGAATTTTTTTTAAGATATCCACGATTATCCTATCCGATCCGTTATTATTTTTAATGTTATTTAAATTTTTTTATTTTTTTGTAATTTAATCATCACAAAGATTAAATATTTAGTGAAAATAAATGGGTTAACAATAAAACATAATCA
This sequence comes from Draba incana, assembly GCA_963576765.1. NCBI lineage: Eukaryota > Viridiplantae > Streptophyta > Magnoliopsida > Brassicales > Brassicaceae > Draba > Draba incana. The sequence goes on along the minus strand of OY755212.1, from coordinate 8,157,169 downwards.
TACACATTAGACTTACATGTTACTTTGGCAAAAAAAAAAGACTTACATGTTACTTTATATAAATGACATATGTATTTGTATATATATACGGATCGAATCGGATAATAGTCTTTTTAAAAACATTATTTGTGATTTGCTTTGTGTTTGACGGATCGTCTATTTAAGTATTTGTTTTGCTTCGAAACTTTGCGGATATTTGAATTTTTCGGGTCGAATCAAAACGAATCGCGGATCAAATCGGTTTTAACGGATTTTTTGCCCAGCCCTAATTGTTGCACCTGTTAATGATATTGTGGCCATATATCTTCTAAATGTAATTTTGAATTTAAAAACATTCCTCGTGCATTGCTTACTGAGGTGGACAAATTAGCTAAGCTAGCTAGGAATAGAAATGTATCTTATACTATATCTTGGACTGTTATGTAAAATATTTTGTATAATAAAAGGTTTGAGTTGGCCGGCAAAAAAAAAAAGCTATTTTTTTAATATATCCTTAAGAGAATGGTGAAAGATTAACTCGCCAGAAAACCTATTTGCTTGATTACTTATGTATGTATCCAAAAGACATATCTGAACTGTATGTATCCAAAAGACATATCTGAACTGTATCAATCTCAATTTTGTAGGTAGTGGTAATGGGAAAGCCAGTCAAAGGCCAGATCTCTGAGCTCCCGATAGACTATAGAGCTCTTTGTGTAGTGATTTTTATTTTTGTGATAGTTATTATTATTATTCACTATTTATTCTGGTTTATACACCAGAAATGGGGGATTGAAAGTTCCCAAATCCATGATATAGCAGAAATATAACTTCAACCGTGAGCCATGTAGTCTTTTATAGTCTATGCTTTTATAGTTAATTTATTAAAAAAAATCATGATAATCTTGTAATAAAATAATTATTAATGTTATATAAATTATAGTAATATATGCGTGTCTGGAATTATATTTACTAATTATGAAATTCATACTAGGGAGTTTTTGTTTCGACTGAAAACCCCCAACATTAAGTTGTTAATTAATGCCTAAGTTATCAATTTAAAACGTATCATTTTAATTAGTAGCAAACAACGTCGTTTAAGTCTCCATAGCAAAAAAAAATCAAAGCAAGTGAAAAAGAAAAAATGAAGATTCATGAATTTTTGTCTAGAAACTCCATAGTAAGAAGAACTCTACCTTTTCTTTATCAAAAAGGAAAAAGAATTCTAGCTTTTGCAGTGAATATTGAGAGAAAGAAGAGGACTGTGGAAGTCGGGATTTGTAAGCGACTTATTTTTTATTTTACAAGAAAAAAATTCTAGCTTTTATTTTTCGATTTGCTTTCAAGCCTTATTTATGTTGATTTGTTGTTCGATTTTCGATCGTATAGTTGACTTATGTAACGATTTGCGGATCGCAAAGTTAAGTTTTTTTTGTTTACTTTAAAATATATAAAAAATAATAATATCTGCAATTCAAAAACGAGACCACAAATCCACAATTCCGCTCCTCCTATTTCTACAACACACTCATTGTTCGCCATTGGAAGTTGTTCGCCAATGACATCTCTGTTAGAAGTTTGAATCTATAAATTTTGTTTTCCATAGTTTTGAGGTTTTCAGTTTCTTTTTATGGCTGAGCTTGTTTTTTCTTCTGTCACTGCCATTGACTTCAAGTTTTGTTAGTATTCGGTTCGTAAAATACTAGTAATAGTTTTTTATAGACCTAACAAAATGTTATTTCAAAAAAAAATATATTTGAAAATATAAATTAATCATACAATTATTGTCTTTGTTATCACTTAACTGTATCTATTTTAATATTAAAGTTGATTTTTTGTTATAAACATACAAATATGTTTACAACTTTCATAGAAAACACGATAGATTTATTGATATTGGTGAAATCCAAACAGTTTATAAAAATTAATTAAAACCAAAAACTAAATGTTTGAATTTCAAAAAATTTTAAATTTTATTTTTGTTTTTTGACATTCTAATATATTTATCTATAGAAAAGATGTACCATTGGATATTTGCTAAAACATTTTTTATACATTTAAAAGATTATAATTTTTAAAATATTATAATTCCAAGTTTGACGTAAATTAAAAATCTATAAAAAAATATTGGAGAATGGTGTTGATGTGGGTCATGGCATTCATATTTATAATTTCAATGTCTTTTCCAAATAAGAAGGAAACTTGTGGGGTCAAACTCGAAGGAATCCAGTGGTCTTTGTATGATTACTGTTTTAGCCCTATGATTCTCTCTTCAAAACTCCTTCTTTCTTTTTCTTTAAAAAAGAAAATTTACGGTCACATCCACATATATTTACAATCTCCACTATTTACATCCACATATATCCACATATAATGACAAAAGCTATATAGCCATATTTTGTAGTAAACCAGTTCACATTGTTTGTGAATAATCTTTATATTTGATCTCAAACCTTAAAGAAAAATATAGTTTTTACCTCAAAATATCATCCTCCAAAATAAAACAATTTTCAATAGAGATTTTTATGTTACTATCAATTTCAAAAAAAATTGTGATAAACCATTAGAATTCTAGATTTTTAATCTATAATCTCATAGGTGTTCGGACCGGACGTTGATAATACCATGTTTGAGGCGTAAATCACTCTTTTCAAATGGAGTAGAAATAGTGACTTTGAAAACTATTTCTCAAGTTTCAAAACCACCAGGCCACTAACTAGTTGGTAAAAAATATCTTAAAATTTCAATTTAGCTTTGTATATATGTTTTAAATAATATAATGGTTATGTCGACAAATTTAATTTGGACGGTGACGCTGCCGAGATGATGGATCCTTCTCAATCAGGTATGGAATGAAAAAAATCCATCTTATAAGCTGAGTTACAATCCATCATAAGTTCGTTTTGCTAGCAATGTAGAGACAACACAAGAAAACAGAATATTCTAGTATTATTTTCTAATTTTACTCGTGTCGGAATTTGACTTTGTAAAGATTCATTTACACAATTATTGAAAAATTAATTTTAGATAAGACGATTTTCCTGAATCTCTTATTCTACAAGTTCACAATAATATTAATAATGTTGTGCAGCTTGTGGTTATTCTACTCTTAACACATTTGTATCAACAATTTCAACTCTGCTTAAGCAAATATATCCGAAAGTAGGAGAAAAGAGGAAAAGTGAGAGTTATCCAAAAACGTGCATATACTTATTGAACTAAAATTGTCGTTTTTTTGGTCAAAACATAAAATTTTATTGCTAACGTCAAAATCGTCGACACATTATCAGCTGTTAAAGCTGGCTTAGCTAACGAATCCAACAACATATTGGCATCTCATGATACAAATAAAAAAAATAGCTTCTGAAAATACGAAGCCAACATACTAATCTGGTTGTGGATCTCTGTATTCGATTCTTTTTTTCGAAGAAGGTTAATTAAAACCAACAAATCCAAATACACGTGCAAGCATTTCACACCCTTTCCTTGAGTTATCTTGAGGGCTTGAATCATCGCCCACGTCTCTGCCTCTATGGCCGAGTGTACATAACTGAAATTATCGTTAAAATAAATATAAATCGTAAACAAATGAATGGCAATACGACAAGGATCAAATTTTTTATTTTTTTTTGTCCACACGACAAGGATCAAATTATTGAGCAAATAATTCTCCATAGTATACACTGACTCTAAATGGTACCATGGTTCTACTGACACCATTCGTTTAATGGTTCTACTGTCAGTTTAATGGTTCTACTATCAGTTTAATGGTTATACTGACCGTTTTTGTCTCTAGAATAATTCTGCAATTGGTATAATGGTTCTACTGACTATTTAACTTTCTTTTATTCTGCCAGATTCTGCTAAAAATTTAATTATTTTACCAGATATTTAATCATTCTGCTATTACTATTAAGAGCCACTATTTCGATTTAACTGAAAATAATGTATTAAAAAGTGTGAAGGCTTTTGGTGTGGAGGCACTGACTTTTTCTTTGTATTTTATTCCACTTTATTTACAAATATTTATATCATTAAACATTTATTGGAGAGATTGTTGGTTATGATTGATGAGGTCATTCTGGCCATCAGTATTCAACTTGTGATTTAATAATATATATAAAAACTAAAAAGCATAACCTTAATTTAGAAGACATGTCACGTGATCTCACACAAAAATCTTATAATCCCACAACCACCAAGTTGTATAGGTGGGCAACTTTTTGTTTTCTATTTTGAATGTATAAACTTCTTTGCACATCACGGTTTTGGATTTTGAAATCTAAAGCCGTATTTTGTATATACTAATAACCAATTAGAGCGGATTTGACTAAACTATCATCTTTCGTTACTCGAATCGCATGTCATTAGTCGTACATTTTGCATGTTAAAACATCTCCCTATTTTTTGGATTTTTGTTTATTGTAATTTACGTATTGCTTAGGTTGTGATAAATCCGATGAAAACGAGATTGTGGTACTTATATAATGTTGACTAATGTTCTTTAATCGTATATGACATTTTAACTTAACTACACTAACGAACACTAAATCTAAAGTTATACACCTAACCATGAATTTTTTGTTCACACAACACTAGAGAAAGGGTGAGCACGACAAAGACACATCAAAGTTTCATGAAGGCCGCTAACTAGGTTTACCTGCAAAGTTTTTAAAAAAAAAGAGTTAGATCATTGTTGCGTTTCCACGTTAAGGTGAAGGTAAGACTCGTAGTAACTACTCTTTGTGGTAATTTCATGCTTTCCTTTGTTCGATATTGATTGTCTTGTTGGATTTTTTCGTTATCACGATTATTCAGTTATTGCATCGCTGCATCGCATTACCTTGTTAGATGTTTACGATTGTCGTGTATGTAAAAAAGGGTATGTTGAAATGAGGAATTATGTCCTTTGTATGGCCTTTGTGATATGATAAATTCTAGAGTCTAACCAGTTAGTGTTCGCAATGTGTTTATGGTTATTATAAGTTACTATATAATGTGTGCTCCTAGATCCTTTGTGGTCGAGACAAGTGACTAGACCATATGTAATCGAAAATGGTGCACTGATCATTCGTCGTGACGTGTATGATTGGTTGATATACTTGTATAATGAACATAAGACATGGGATGCAATGTCTGCTAGACCATAATGATTATTGGTTAGTAAATACTAAATATTAAATAACTACTTGAGGATTGGTCTATTTTTTTGTTTAAAAGATTCGTTGTTCATGCCTCTTAGTCTTTTTAAATGCAGGCATGTAATGTATAGGTTTCAGGAATAGGTTAATAATTGGAGTTAAACGTAAGAGACGAGTAACATGTTATGGTGTATTTAATATTTCGGATTTTTGAGAGAATCTGTATTTTGTAAACACAAGAAATATAGATATCCTATATAGTCTAGTGGTAGATATAGAAAACTCTGTGACAGCTATGACTATACCTAATTTAAACCCCGTTTTTGTAACACATGATTCAATGTTAAAACTATAACATTCACAAAAGTCTAAACCAAAATTTTGGTATCGCACAGAAAAGAGAATTTCCATCAAATAGTTCGAAGCTCTCTTAGGGTATGTGCATTGGAGACTTTATGCATAATTGTCTAAAAAAATTTTAAAATTAAATATACTCCCTCCGTTCTCAAAAGATTGATGTTGTAGAAAAAACAAATATTTCTAAAATATTGATTTTTTACATTCTCAATACATTATTAATGAAAAAATAATGATGAATTGTAAATTCCAAGACACATTAATTGATTTTATTGAAGTACTATTGGTTTAGAATCAGAGGAAATTGTTTAGTACAAAGAACAAGACATTTATAACTAAGATTTAATGTGTTTTCTTAATAGTTGTGAAAATTCTACAACATCAATCTTTTGAGAACGGAAAGAGTATTAAATTTAGAACACTTGAGTGTCTAAAACCAGAAAAAGATCTACTGGATCTTTTTCTGGTTTTAGACACTAAGTGTAATATGACATCAATATCTATCTTTTTATTTGGCATAGGTCAATCTTGACCCCTGAAGTGTGGAACTTATTAGACTTTTGACCTCATTTTCCTAATCCCCTACTTCAAAAATGGACCGGTATAAAGTAAGTATATAGCATTCTATTTCATTTACCAAACTCCAAAGAAAAATTTTAAAAAAAAGGGAAAAAATTCTTGGTCATTTTCTGAATCTTTGAAAAAAGAAATTCAATAATTGTAGGGAGGAAAATAAAAGAAGGTTTGTATTTGGAGATGCCATTTAAGCCAAGCGTCGCTGTCAAAACCCCCCACAATTATTGAAAGTGGGTCTCTCATTTTCCACTTCTTATTAATTTCATTTCCCAAAATTCTCTGAATTTATAACCAAATAATTGAAAATGTATATACAATTCCACAACGTACCTTTTTTCCTAACAAGACACGTTTATTTAAGGGGAAAAATTAATAAATAGGAATTTCAACAACTTTTTTTTTTGAAACTTAATTTCAACAACTTAATGCATAAACTCTACCGACTATTAACCTAGACCAGATCAAGGCACAATTAAGAAATTTTCTGGCTTAGCAAAGTGATTTTCATTACATTTTAGAAGGATGTTTAGCTTGAGGTTTCTTCAACTATGCCGACTTTAATATCTATTTTCAGTAGTAGTTTTTTAAAAGAAGAATATTTCCTTGAATAGGGAAATTAACATGACGCCAAGAGCTTGGAGACCTTCACTCATTTCTCTACTTTACTAGTATATATTTTAGAATAAAGAAAGAAAGAAATTAAATTTGAAATTGACAAACGTATTCGTATAAGTTTCAAAAAAAAAAAAAATACAAACGTATTCATATCATCATTAAATTGATCATATAGATGTCTAGTTTACCAAATAAATAATTGCCCATAAGTTCATAATCGATTAAAATCACCACCACTCATAAGAACTAACAACTAAAATCGATTTCCAATAGTATAATAATTTGAACTAAAATGTCCAGTAATATAAGATCAATCAATCTATAGAAGCATCTTTTTATCACTAAATCCATTGTTGGAATTGGAATCTCTCATCCTGATTTTGTAGGGAGAAAATGCTAGAATAATAAATTTGAATCATTAAACAACTAGATCATATTTTATTAGTCATAATCAATCCGATTCATAAGTAAGGTTGATCGATTAATAATGTATACTTTACTAAAAGAGCGAGAGAGAGCAAATGAGGAAGCAAACTATATAAAATTTACTACTTACACATCTTTAATTATTCATAATTCATTTTCTACATATGGGTATTTTAATTTTGATCATCAGATAATAATCAAAAAAAAAGAGAAACCCTAATTTTCTTCTTTTTCTTCTTGATACTTGCAAAAGACTATATATAAAAAAGGTGAAAATTACAAATCATACCCAAAGAGCTCCAACTTGGACCAACTTAGGAACAAGATTACCACTTAGATGTAAAGCAACAAGTGACTCAAGACCTCCGACACACTCACGGCCAATGAAAACCGCCGGCGGCGGAGCAACGATGGAGACTCCACCGGAATATTCTTCTTCAAGAGCCGTGTGGAGAGAGGAAACCTCGTGGTCATCAAGCTCAATAACGGTTGGGATCACTCCAATTGTTGCAAGAAGTCTTTTCATGACGTGGCACATACAACAAGAAGATCTGCTAAAGATGATCACTGGATGCTCCGATATTAGCCGTCGGATCTTGGCTTCCGTTGATTCTTCTTCGTCGATGGAGAGAGAAGTAGACGAGGTTTGAGAAGGAAGAGTAAGGTCTAAGGAAACGATGTCGTTTGAGAAACGTTCTAAGCCTAAATCTTGCATCATAGTAGCAATTAGAGAGAAAAGGAGACGTAGAGAGGTTTTTCAAGAGGAAGAAGTGGTTTTTGTATTTGTATATATAGAAAGAATCAAAAGGAGCTTAAAAACAAGAAAAGGAATCATAAGAGATAAATAATACAAATAATTAGTATTTTTGTTTTAGGGGGGAAATAAATAAATAAAAGGAATAAAATAAGAAGAGAATTATTGAGGAAAGGAAAAGGAAAGGACAAATAATGGGGAGGGGAAGAAGGGAGTGGTGTATGTGGTTGCTTACATCACAAAGTACTGTCTCGTGATGTGTTTCATTTGCTTTAAAATAAAATAAAATTTATACATTTATTTTTGTATTTTTGGAGAGTTTATATAATTTTGATGATGGAAGTGAAATGCATGGGAGTTCCAAAACCCACGCGCTAGATTTTATTGCCGATGTTGACCTTTTCAATTGGGGAAAAGAGAATGTAAAAAGTATTGGAGTTAAGTTTTGATATTTCATAATAAATGTAGGATTTATGGAACGTGACTCTCCCGGTCTCCCCTATGTGCTGGGAAGCAGAGGCCCGTGAATTAAATATGTGTCTCATACGTTTTGTATCCCTATAATGTTATTGGTCGGGCATATTTTGTTTCTTCATTCGTTTGGTTAACCCTCGAAATCTACTTCGAACATGAAGTTTATGAAACGGCAGCAGAAAAATATATTAAGAACTTTGATTTCTTTTTCTTTTTTTTGAAATTTAAGAACTTTGATTTGTGTTTGTGTAATATGTACTATTGAGAACAGTTTGACCAACCCACCTCTAGTGTTGGACAAATATATAGCATATCTATTTTGGGAAAACTAGTATATTCAATCCGTTTCATAATTACCATATATTTGTGATCCGTTTTGCAACTGAAAATTTCAGATTTGAAAAAAGAGTTCGATTTGAATTTCTATCTATTGTGTCATGCCCTAAATAATTCAATTCAAACCATAATGTCTAAGTTGTATTAGGCTGCAATTGATTATTAACGTAATTTTTTATGTCATTGCCGAATGAAGTAAAGAAGATAATTGCTATAACGAAAAAAGATTATATACGAACATATTCTTCATCATAAAACCAAGAAAATGATGGCTTTTTTTTTTGTCACAAACACATTCTATTACAGATTACATAAAATATATTTTTTTATTTGATTATAATTTTACTTGTTTTTCTTATTATATGTTCATACGGTATATGCATATTGTGGAGCTTTCAAGCCCATGTCCAATTCTCCTATTAGTATGATATTGTTCGTTTTGGTTCCACCAGGCAAACTCGGCACAAATTTATCTTTCGGCTCTTTCCCAAAAAACTTCATACTAATCGGAGTTAGACACTACTTATATATTAGACTATCTTTGTCTAAATTTCGGATGTGAGACTTAGTTTGCTATCTTAACACATATATTATATATATTTTTTCATTTGATTTCGAAACTATTTGTGATTACACTTTTTTAAGTCCAATACAAATAAGCTGTATTGCATATGTTTTGTGCTTACACTTTTACTATTACGAAAAAGCATTAAGCATTATGTTTACATATTATTTGAGCTTACACTTTTGCTATCATGCAAAGCATGAAGCATTATGTTTTCATAATAATTTTATCAAAAATATATACATTTTTGTGGACCAACTCCAACGCTTCTTATATTGATATTCTGATGTTGTCTATTCTGTCATCACGAAAGCTGCTTGAGACTATTTTGTCTCCAAGAAAACTCGCAATTTAGGTTATCAAATGTTATTTAAACTTATCGAACATATACTAAAATCGTTTAGAAAATTTTGTAGGAATTTGCACAGGTTTTAACCAATTTTAATCTCTATTAAACAACCTAGTGACAATTCCTTTGCCTAGGATCTAGGGTTTGTAAACAATGAATCTACAAGAACGGATCTCGAATATACCTGGAGATTATGCAGCGGAAGATTGTCAGGTTATCGAGATCTGTAGCGCATCAAATGATGCGCCTCTACGGTTAGTCCACACACACACAAACTGGAATCCGCAGGGATGCTAGTGTCTGGAATCGGATCTCTCAGGGAATCCTACGTTTCAGAGGCGGCTATGGACTTAAGGCTTCTCCGGTTTTCGTGCCTCATATCCTATATATAGGCACGAGCCAAAAACCTAATTAACCAGTAAATAAACCGGCTCAAATTAAGTCATTAAACCGAAATCCCTATTTCGATTATTGGCCCGTGTCGATCGACACCACTCTATAGTGTCGATCGACACCTCCTCTAAAACATGATTCTTATGTGTATCAAATACACATCATTTGATCATTACATTAATGATCATTCCCACATAAAGTAAATCCAGTTTGCTTAGGTGTGTGACCCTGTAGGATCATATAATACTAGCAATGAGTTCATAACTCATAGATCATCAGCGGCTTCTAGCAAAACGTCATGACCACCTAGTATCACATGAATGTCTGATCTCGACAGTACAACTATCACTTGAGTGAATACAAGTGTGATTTCAGGACATTCCCAACAATCTCCCACTTGTACTGGAATCAACTATTCCCATAATCCCTTCGTCTCTATATCTCGATATGGCATAAGGCAAGAACCGTGTCATCCTTATTACAGCCAATATCACGTTCATCGAACTCCGATTTATACTGATTAAAAGCAAACGACTGACAATCACCTCGTTTGAGCGCGGCCACGCATTTCTCAGTATCAAATCTTCGATGGGCCCTGAGATATTTATCTCCTGTTATATATGAGGGACAATTCCCATCTTGTTCCATCCCTGTTCCTTCACACACTTCATGATACGCCCAATCAATGCCTTTATAGTCACCTGTTACGGATAACGTTTGACAAAGTCAAAGCGGACCAATTCATATGCAAGAAATCATGATGAACTCAGGTCTAAGGACTATACTCTATAGTTGTAATGAGAACCTCTTATGACACTTATATAACTATCCTGTAGAGTTCTCATTAGCAGGTCATGTCCGATCATATGTTCTCTAACATATATCTATGTGATTGACTTTAATACTCTTATTAATGACTCCATGAAACTTAGTCATCAGTCACCTCACATACCAGTCTCACGCGGTTGTCAGTGTCCCACTTTAACAACCTTGACCAGGGACTAATATAATCTATGTCATTTATCACTTATAGGGTTTCATGATCAAGTCCTCAACTTGATGACCTATAAAATGCCATAAATTACTTTGGGACTATTATTCAATTATCCAATAATCAAATAATACATGAAACAATTTCATTATGACATAACCAAAGTATGTCCACATGAATATCATAACATAACTAAATCCATTACAACTCCCACTAGAATCAAGATCACATCTTAATATATCTAATACCTACAGCAGGAGGGTGAAACTCATGCTTAGGTCGTGGGAGAGGCTGCGGAGCTCTGCTTGGAACCCTTTCCAATAAACCGCAGACTTCGGTGCTCTGCTTGGAACCCTTTCCAACAAACCGCACCGCCATATAAACACAAGACATAACCAGAATCCGACCGGAAATCGTCTTTGTCCGTCTAACCACTCTCAACAAAAACCATTACTTCCTCAGTTCACCAAGCTCCTATCCTTAGTATTCCTCAAATACTTGAGAATATTCTTGGTAACTGTCCAGTGACTTTCACATGGATCATATTGGTATCTACTCGTCTTGCTTAAAACACAAGCAATATTTGGACGAGTGCAGGTCATGGCATTCATGATAGATTCCACTGCATACGCCTGGGAATCCTACTCAAACGTTCTTGCTCAACCAGTATCTAGAGACATTGCATCTTGCCAAGATTAATGCCATGAGACATTGGTATGAGGCCCTTCTTGGAATCATGCATACTGAACCTGTCCAAGACCTTATCACCATAAGCATCTTGACACGATCCAATTAGCCTACCCAATCTATCTCTATAGATTCTTATTCCAAGAATTCATGCGGCTACTCCCATGCCTTTTATTGAAAAATAACTTCCTAGTCAAGTTTCTAAAACTAAAGCAACAGAACGTTATTTCCGAGAAGAAGTATGTCATCTACATACATAACGAGAAATGCAACTACATGCCCACTAGTCTTCATGTAAACACATGGTTCCTCTTCGTTCCTGATGAAGTCAAACCTTTTTGACAGCTTTATCAAAACGAAGATTTCAACTCTGTTATGCTTGCTTCAATCCATAAATGGATCAATGAAGCTTGCATTCTTTCCCAGCATTATTAGGATCTGTGAAACCTCAGGTTGTGTCATGTACACATCCTCTTCGAGAATTCCATCAAGGAAAACTGTTTTTCACATCCATCTGCCAAATCTCATCACCATGATAAATGGCAGTTGCTAAGATAATCCGAATGATTTTAAGCATAGCGACTGGGGAATAGGTCTCTTCATAGTCATACCATGAATTTGCTTGAAACCTTCAGCCACCAACCTAGCTTTGAATATCTGGATATTCCCATTTCGGATCTAGCGGCTCCAAGCCACTTATCGGAGTCCTGGCCCAACACTGCTTCTTCAAAATTCGCAGGCTCGTCATTGTCAATAATCAACAAGTCATGACAATCGGTCACAAGAAATCCATATCTCTCGTGATCGTTACGAATCCTTTCGGATCTGCGAACTTCAGGCACCACAGGTGTAGGTTCTACAACTCTTTGCAGATCCAGCTACTGCTCTTCCTTAACAGGTCGAGTAGTCTCATGTGATTTTCGAACATCTTCGATTTGTACTTCACTCCCATTGTTCTTCTTGGAAAGACAATCTTTCTCAAGAAAACATTGTTCTTAGCAACAAACACTTTGTTTTCAGAACTGTTGTAGAAGTAGAAAGCCTTGGTTCCCTTAGGATAACCAACGAAGTAGCACTTATCGGATTTGGGTGCGAGCTTATCAGATATGAAATTTTACATAAGCCTCACAATCCCAAATTTTCAGAAAAGACAAACTTGGAACATTTCCAATCCACATCACATGTGGTGTCTTTGCAACTAATTTTAATGGAACCCTATTTAGTGTAAACGCAAACATTTCTAGAGTGTATCCCTAAAAGACATAATGGAAGATCTTTGTGACTCATCATTGATCGAACCATATCCAATAAGGTCCGATTCCTCCTCGCAGAAACTCCATTCCATTGGGGCGTTCCAGTAGGAGTGAGCTGTGAAATAATTCCACACTCTCTCAGATGATCACTTAACTCTTGACTTAAGTATTCTCCTCCGCGATCTGATCGAAGAGCTATAATACTTTTGCCAATTTGATTATGTACTTCATTCAGTAACTCCTTGAACTTTTCAAAGGATTTCGGCTTGTGACTCATTAGATGAACATAGCCATGCCTACTGAAGTCATCAATAAAGTATTGAAAATTTCCTCTAGCACTGGTGCCCATCGGGCCGCACACATCTGTATGTATAAGGCCCAATAATTCGTTGGCCTTTTCATTTAGTTTGATAAAATGGGCCTTAATCATTTTGTCCAACAGCAGGATTCTCATTTCTCACATGATTCACAATCAAGTGAGTCCAGAAGCCCATCACTATGGAGCTTCAGAATCCGATGTGGCCCAAAATGACAATGCTAGAGAACTGTTTTGTGTTTATGTTATAGACAAGCATAGATTGGTTTAAGACATAAAACCCATTCTCTAATGGGGTGCTACCATAGAATATATCATTAAGATCAAAAGAGCAACATTTGTCTTTTATCAAAATAAAATCATTCAAAATCATACAAGGAAATGAAATGACATTTCTGCTCATAGCAGGTACATAATAGCAATTATTTAGTTTCTAAAACCAAGCCTGAAGGCGACTACAAATGGAAACTTCCTACAGCTAATGCAGCAACTCTTGCTTCATTCCTGTCGAGTATCTCCACTTGTCCCTTCTTCAACGTTCTACTGTTGCTCAGGTCCTGCATATTTCAATAAATATGAGCACCACAACCGGTATCTAATACCCATAAGATAGAACTTGAAATAACATAAATACCTGAAGAAGAAGTCTCATACATCTTCATCATTTCCAAAGTATCTTCCATGTATTTCTTGCATTTTCTCCTCCAATGCCTTGGCTCCCCACAGTAGTTGCATGTATCATCATCAGATGGGCCAGACTTGGGTTTAGAGGGAGACTCGGGCTTATCCTGATTCACAATCTGGACGGCCTTTCTCTCACCCTTGTCTTTACCAGGTTTCTCAAACCTTTTGCCCTTCTTGATGTTAAGCTCAGCTGTCTTGAGCATGTCATGCAACTCAGTCTACGTCTTCGTTAAGCCATTCTTGATGTAGTTCTTGATGAACTTATCATAGCTCGACGGCAGTGACTGCAGAATGATGTCAGTAGCCAACTCTTGGCTAATGGGAAAATCCAGTCTCCTCTGGTTATCAATATAACCCATCATCTTTATGACATGAGGACTCACTGAAGCATCCTTTGGTAGCTTGCACTCAACTAGAGATTTAACCGTCTGGTATCTCTCAGTTCGAGTCTGCTCCTGAAACATCGCTTTCAGGCTAGTGATCATCTCGATGGGCGACGCCACATTCTCACATTGCTTCTGCAAGTTAGAGTTCATGGTAGCCAACATCAGACAACGCACATCGACCACATCATAGTAATGCTTATTCCAAGCATCATATATTGCATGTGAATCATTGGACCTTAGTTTCTCAGGGAGAACTTTCTCAAGGACGTAGTCTTTTCTCTCCTGCTTGAGAACGATTCTCAAGTTCCGATACCAATCAAGGAAATTAGATCCATTTAACTTGTCCTTCTCAAGGACGGATCTCAACGAGAAAGAGTTCTGATTAGACATAACTGTAATAAGAAAAGGAAAAATTCAGTTATGATATTCAGGAAATGAGAAATCTTAACAATTAAGAAAACTCGCATTATATTCAAATTTCACCAAAACCCGAGCGAGCCACTGGCTGTCACTCAAATCTTAGCTATATAGGTAAGCAACACTTTGCTAATCATATCCAATATGACTCTTGGTTGTGGATAAGACATCTTATGTTTTATCCATCTGATGTCTATGGGCTCAGAACTTCTGATAGCTCACTCAAGTAAACCAATCTCTTCAGTCATGTAATAGCTGATGCCATACACTGCAAGCCCATCAACACAATTACCTACTGCCTTACTCATGTAACTGCGGACACCTTGCACTGCAAGCCTATCACGCAATGAAACGAGTCTTGAAAGCTGACAAGATCGGGAAGACATCCAGAACACTTGATATTTAGTTGAGGAACAAAACTTTTAATCCTAACACATATCCAATATGCATTCAGGAAGCCAATCTCATTAAATCTGGTTTGGTTATTTGATTTCAGGTTCACCAACCCACAATCTTTATAGGCTGTCGATCGACACTACCTTAGTGTCGATCGACACTCACCTTTCTGGAACAGTTCTTTGACAACCGATCAATCAAATTGAACCGGTTTCGATAACCGATAGAACCAATTTTGATAACCGGTCAGTGTCGATCGACACAACATTTGTATCGATCGACATTGACTAACCAAATTTAATTTTCTATAACCGGTCAATCCAATTGACCGAATCGATAACCGGTCAATCCAATTGAACCGGGTCGATAATTGGCCTCTGTCGATCGACATAACATTTGTGTCGATCTATGCTAACCAATCCAAATCAATTTTGCGATAACCGGTCAATCCAATTGAACCGGATCGATAACCGGTCAATCTAATTGAACCGGGTCGATAACCGGTCGGTGTCGATCGACACAACATTTGTATCGATCGACACTAACCAACTCGCAATAAACCGCAATAAGCCGGTTTAATTGATTTCTAACCAAGTACGATAACCGATTCAATCCAATTGAACTGGTTAACCACTCACAAGGCAGAGACGACAGTGTCGATCGACACAACCATTGTGTCGATCGACACCGTTAGGTTTTTTATGCCGTGAAGAACAATTTTGACAAAACAATTTTGCAAAGCCGTGTCGATCGACACAACCATTTTGTCGATCGACATGAACGATTCTGGTGCCCGAGAAGAGCAATTTCAACAAAATAACAATTTTGATTCGACTGAAAATTGATCCTATACATCACATGTATCAATCTGAATTCTATAATTCAATAACGTTCTAGTGATTCAAAGTTAAACCCAAAGGCTCTGATACCACTGTAGGAATTTGCACAGGTTTTAACCAATTTTAATCTCTATTAAACAACCTAGTGACAATTCCTTTGCCTAGGATCTAGGGTTTGTAAACAATGAATCTACAAGAACGGATCTCGAATATACCTGGAGATTATGCAGCGGAAGATTGTCAGGTTATCGAGATCTGTAGCGCATCAAATGATGCGCCTCTACGGTTAGTCCACACACACACAAACTGGAATCCGCAGGGATGCTAGTGCCTGGAATCGGATCTCTTAGGGAATCCTACGTTTCAGAGGCGGCTATGGACTTAAGGCTTCTCCGGTTTTTGTGCCTTATATCCTATATATAGGCACGAGCCAAAAACCTAATTGACCAGTAAATAAACCGGCTCAAATTAAGTCATTAAACCGAAATCCCTATTTCGATTATTGGCCCGTGTCGATCGACACCACTCTATAGTGTCGATCGACACCTCCTCTAAAACATGATTCTTATGTGTATCAAATACACATCATTTGATCATTACATTAATGATCATTCCCACATAAAGTAAATCCAGTTTGCTTAGGTGTGTGACCCTGTAGGATCATATAATACTAGCAATGAGTTCATAACTCATAGATCATCAGCGGCTTCTAGCAAAACGTCATGACCACCTAGTATCACATGAATGTCTGATCTCGACAGTACAACTATCACTAGAGTGAATACAAGTGTGATTTCAGGACATTCCCAACAAATTTGTCTTCATGTGGAAAAACCTTCTAGATGACAATTTCTCTTAAAAACATGACAAGAAAATATCAATTGCAAAGGGTTTTTTTTTTTTTTATCAAAGGGTAAATTTCATTAAACCGGATTTGTCTAGACCATCGGATTCAACATTTTTCTCTCTAGAAACAAAATCAAACTCAAGATTCAGATCGGAGGTGAGCTGATGAATATGTTGGAGGATCTCAAAGATCTCCAATTTCTGATTCTTTGTGTTGGTAAAAGTGATGAGTGATTGGAAATCTGAGTGTACATGAATCGATTTGAAACCCAGCGATTTTGCATGGCTCAGGGCTTCTCGAATCGCCAAAGCTTCCACCATTAAAAGGAAGATAGTGTTGAATTTTGCTGCAACTCCTTGAGTGATCGTTTGTCCCTCGGGGGTCTTGAAGATCCATCCAAGTCCAGAGATCCAAGTCCAGAGATTTGATTGCTTTCCTTTCAGGCTGTATCTGTGAAGCAGGTAATGGTTTATGGATCCGTCGATTTAGAACCTTGATGTGGAGCTTTTTTCCTTTGTGATCAGATCAGTCGATTGGCTGGAGAGCCATTCTTGACCATCACAGAGGGCCATGGTGATTGTTTCAACCGGAGAGATTTGGAAGCTGTTGAAGATGGCTTTTGCAAGTGTTTTAACTCTGATTTCATATCAATGGTTTCATCTAAGAGTATTGCATCTCTGAAAGGATCTAGGTCCAAGACTTTCCTGGCAAAGGCACAGTGAAAGAAGAGGTGTGAGGCGGTTTCTAGGGAGCCACATCTGATGCATGTTGATTGGGTTGTCAAGCCTTTTGTGGGCAGTTGTTCTCTGATGGAAAGAGATTCATTCAGAATAGTTTCAGTTTTGGTTATGTGAGCAGATTCCAAATTTCAGAGTTCCATTTAAAAGAAGGATCTTGAGTTCCTGTTTGGGGCTGATGAGGAATCTCTTCCTTTGTCGTATGATAGCCAGAATTTGTCTTGTATGAACCAGAAGAAGTACCTAACCAGACATAGCAGTCCTTAGCATTGAGAACACTTGGTTGAATATGCAGAATGTCCTGTTTATAGCTAGGTAGGAGCTCCTTGATCTTCCCCAGGTCCATTCAATGGTATTGGCATGGAAAAGGACAGCAACCACTAGATCCTTTGTATCTTCTTCTGGTGGACCAATTGGTCATACATGTGTATGTAGAGATAATCATGGTTCACTCCATATCTTTGTAGATTTGCAATTCCTAATGATTTTGCCCATTTACGATAGTAACAGCTCTTTGCCTATCAATATACCTTTCAAGCCATAAGAGGCAAAGTTTGGGGTGGTGCTGTCCAGGAAGCGAAAGCAATGGAAGTATTTCCCTTAGGATTCTAGAAAGTAAGCTCTGAGGGTTTTGGAGGATTCTCCAACTTAATTTTGCCAATAAGGCATCATTGAACTGTTGAATAACTCTGAAGCCTAGCCTTCCTTAGCTTTTACTCCTGGTAAGTTTCTCCTAAGAAAGCCAACATATCTTCATTTGATCCATTTTTGTATCCCACCAAAACCTAGTTAATACTGATTGAATTATTTTGTAAAGGCTGAGTGGGAGTCTGAAGCAAGACACTGTATATGTGGGGATTGCTGAGAGGTCTGACTTTAGTAACATCATTTTGCCTGCAGTGGATAAGAACTTTGATGACCAACTTATAGCTATCCACTATAAGGCTAAACATATCTTTTTTTCCTTCTTCTAAAGTGCTCAGGGAGCCCCAAGTATTTTCCTAATCCTGATTCTCTTGTTATATTGAGTTCCAGCTTGACCTTTCCTTTATTTCTTCAAGTGTTTTGGAGGAGAAAGTAATGGCAGACTTCTGGCATTTAATCATCTGACTTGAGCTTTCTTCATGCTGTTAGAGTATTTTCTTCAGAGCTTGACAACTATGTTTATTTGTTTTGTAGAAAAACATAGTGTCATCAACGAAGAGAAGGTGCTTGAGTGTAGGGCTTTGTCTTGCAACTCTAATACTAGATAAGTTTCCATTCTCCTGAGCTTTCTTGCATAAACATGAGAGAACCTCACTGCATAGAATAAATAGGTAGGGGACAAGGGGTCACCTTGTCTTATGCCTCTTGATGGATTAATTTCTCCTTTCACAATTTCATTCAGTAGGAAGGTGTATGAGACTGTAAATACACATTGCATGATCCAATTGATTCATTTGGAATGGAAACCTAGCTTGTGTAGTATTGCTTGAATAAAATCCCATTTAATTCTATCATATGCATTGCTCATGTTTGTCTTAACAGCCATACAACATCTTTTTTTGGCTGCAGATGTTTTCAAGAAGTGCAAATTTTCATGAGTAATGAGGACATTGTCTGTGATGGCTCTCCCTTAGAAAAAAGTCGACTAATTTTTTGATACCAATTCTTGAAGCACAGGTTGAAGTCTCCTAGAAAGAATTTTTGAAATAACCATGAAATATAAATTACATAGGGTTATAGGTCTGTATTCAGCAATAGACTTGGGGCTTTTAACCTTAGGTATAAGTCTGATGGTTCTCGGTAGTGTACCAGAATTAAAGATGTTTTGAACTTCTCTGATCATTGTAGGACCAATAATTTGCCAGTTGGCTTAGAGGAAACTAGTTAAAAAACCATCAGGCCATGGTGCCTTATAAGTATGATTGGAGAACATTGCCTCTTTGATTTCTTTTGGGGTTGGAGCTATGATGAGCTTGTTGTTTGTTTCCTCAGAGATAGAAGGAACTAGAGCTTTCTCAACTACATTGGTGTTCCTTCCAGTTTGTGAGGTAAAGATGGTGTTGAGATAAGAATTGATGACTTATGAAATATTTTCTTCCTCATAGACTGGTTCTTCTTCTTGTTCTTGTACTAGCGTGGAAGAATCTAGTGTTTCTGTCTCCCAAATTGAGTCAGAGTTATTTGCTTCTCTGCTTCCAGAAGGCTTCCTCATCTGCATATGCCTTAGCCAGAGCAGCAATGATGGATTGAATAAGGCCAGTCTAAGATTGAGGGTTTGACATAGTTGCATCCAGTTCCAGCTTTTTCTTTTCTATAGCTTTTTGACAATTCCTATGTTGATTCATGTTCCATAGGATGATTACTCTTCTACAGCTGGTGATTTTCTCCTCCATTGAGAGGGTACTCTCTACATTCCATGTAGTAGCCACTAGCTTTTTAACCTCTTTATTGTTCTTCAGTCTTCTATCGAATCTAAAGAGCCCTTTTGATTTTTGTATTTTGTTTGAGAAATAGGAGATAATGGGCCTGTGATCAGAGCCTTCAAACCACAAGTACTTGTATCTGGCTACTGGGAGCTTCTCCATCCATGCACAGTTAGCCATTGCTTTGTCTAGCCTACAGAAGACAGTGTGATCATTTATGTTTCTTCTCTAAGAGAGAAAGTTGCCAGAATGTTGTAGATCATAGAGATTAGTCTGAGAGAGGAAGGTTTTAAAATTCACAAAGGTAGCTTCAACTCTGGTAGGTCCTCCCATTTTTTCTCCATTATCCGATATTTCTTTAAAATCACCTGTGAGAAACCAAGGTTCTTGTCAAAGATTACCCATCTCAGTGAGCTCATTTCAGACCTTTGTTTTCTTAGAGTGGTCAGCTTCTCCGTAGACAAAGGTGGAGTAGAAGGTGGAGCCCTTGTAGTGAATAAAGGTGTCAATATAGTTGTGATTTAACCTTTGAATGGTGAGTTCTAACCTCTTGTTTCCACAGTAGTGTTAATCCTCCTCTTCCATGACCATGAGGAGAGACCAAGAAGCTTGAATCATATCCCAGAGGAGTTAGGGAATAATTAACATTGTTATCTTGGTTTTTTATTTCAGAGAGAAACATGATATCAAGAAAGATTTTAGACCTAATATCCTTGAGCTGCTGGATTGTTGTGGGGGTCCCTAAACCACAACAATTCCAGCTCAGTGCTACTAAAAAAAAGCAGTTGGAGGGTTTGGAAAATTCATTCTCTCATTTGGTTTTCTTTTGATAGCAAGGATGATGGTCTGTCTAGATGGTTGGTGACTTGTTGAAGCAGCTAAAGTTCCAGTGAGTGTATTGTTCTCCTTACTATAAGGGATGTTAGTTGTTCTTTATGCTTTTCTCCTAGGAGAGTTCTGAATCTGATTGAAACTCATCTTCTTTGTGTTTGCTCCAAGTAAGATTTGTGGACTATTAACATCCTTTTTTTTCCTTTCCGTGTTCTTTGCAAAATGAGGTATGCCACTGCATTTCATTGTTAAGCTATCCGCTTGGGGGACGGTTTCAGATGGTATTGGGATATCAGAGGAGATAGTAGCCTGATGGGCTGCAGTAGTTGCTGCTAGAATGTTTCTTGCAGTCTCCGCCATCATTCCTACCTTTTCTCCCTGGTAAAATCTTTGTTCCATTGTAGCTATTTCAACTGGGTTAGGAGTAGTCATGTATTGCAGTGTAACTTCCTTGAGCTGTCCCATTATTTGTTCTATGGTAGGGATAGCTGGAAGGGGAGGGAGATATATTTGATCAAGAGAAGATGCGAGGTTCCTTTCCAGTAGGGGCCTTCTGCTCTGAGAAGAGTCATCAACTTCTTGACTGAGGTTCTCTCTTTGATATTTTTCTCTCCATTGGAACCTAGCTTGTCTTGGAGGAGGTGGATGTCTTTTGTTAGTCAAGTTATTCCTTAGATCAGAATCTTCCCTTCGTGGTGTAATTGCTTTGTAAGTTCCTTCAACTTTGTGTGAGGAGGACCTATTTGACTCTCTGATGGGAGAGTAGTCCCTAGTTCTAGGGTTATGGTCCCTAGAGTTGCTTTGCTTTCTATAGGAAACCCTTTCTCCGAAAAGTCTACCATATTTATCTTGCCTTTGAGCATACTCTTTTTGGGTTGCAGGGGATCTGTAGAGATTTGACTCCCTGCGTGTGGGAGGGGATATGCTCCTGTGTTTTGGTGTTGGTTGCCTCTCTTATGGCTTTGGGTGAGCTAGAGCAGTTGGGCAGTCTTTCTTTTCATGGGTGAGTCTGTTGCATCTCAGACAATGTTTTTCCAATCTTTCGTAGACTAGACTTAATGGGCATTCAACATCTCTAAAAATTTCTAGGATAGTTTCTTTTATGAGTGGTTGTAGGCCATCCACTGTAACTCTGATCTTAGCTGTGGTTTTTATGAGTTCAGAGCCTTCGTACCTACCAAGAGCTTTCACAAACTTTTCTAATTGTTCCTCTTTCTAGTAATGAAGAGGGATACCTTGGAGCTGGATCCATGAGGGTATTTAAGATGGGAACAATGTTTTCGGCTTGGTTTGATGGTAAAACCGGCTACTTAAAAACCAGTAGAAATCCGGAAAACCCCGCTATTAACCTGCGAACCAGTTGGTCGAACCAGTGATTTAGGTTTTGAAAAAACCCTAAAACTTGAATTATAGGGTTTTTTTTACTTGTTGATATAGGTTTGTTTTGACTTGTTGATATATGTGATATGTAATTTTTTTGATCTTGATGATGAAGACTTCACTATGCCACCTAGAGAATTTGAAGGAGATGAAGCTGTTCCTAGAAACTGTTGGATGATGTGATGCACCATCATATAAATATGGCATTCATGATTTACAATTATATTTTTGTGGTTTAATTTCAGTTTTGAATGTTCACTTATGGTTATTGTTAGACATCTCATACTTTTTGATATTAGTATTATTTTTTCTTCAACTTTATAAGCTAAAGAGTTTTATTCTTTGGTTTTTGAATCAAAGATGAAAATTTTTTAAAACTTTGTTGTGTTTTACAATTACGGTATAACTTTTTTTATGTATTTACAAAACTAAGATATATATATATATATATATATATATATATAAGTTTAATAACCTATTC
Organism: Draba incana; assembly: GCA_963576765.1. Lineage (NCBI taxonomy): Eukaryota > Viridiplantae > Streptophyta > Magnoliopsida > Brassicales > Brassicaceae > Draba > Draba incana. The sequence continues at coordinate 8,134,551 of OY755212.1, read as the reverse complement.
ACCCGTGGTTGACCCACAGTTGGACCAATGACCCGGTGATCTGATAGAGAGTCCGGTTCGATGTCTGGGTCGGGTTTAGAAACATTGGATGGGAAGGATGTATCTATGACAGGTTCCCATCTGTGGATGATGAGCATCCAGTTTGCGAAGTGATACGGCCTGTTTGTCTAGGACCTTTTGAAGATCTTCCTCATAGTCAAACATGAACTAGAAGCAGCCATGTCCAAGGTCAGAGCCAATAGTTTTTCCTCTTAGGTTCCATCTTTTAGGCATGAAGGGTATCATAGACCAGAGTCTTTGGGCTTTTGGGTTTGTGAGCCTCCCTATGAGTGTGAGGTTGTTCTCCTCCACTAGATAAGAGGTATTTATGGAGGAAGTTTTGATTCTTAGTTTTTGTGGAAATGTTGAGTTATCTTTCATGATTCCTTTTCCTTTCTCTGCAGATGTGTAGCGGTGGTTCATTGTGGTTGTGTTGGAAATTGAGATCAGGAGTAGCTTCTGAAGAGGTTGCGAGAGACACAGTTTGAACTGTTTGGGTTGAAGATCAGGTGGTTCTCCTCTACTAATTGCAAAGGGTTACAAGTCTAATTTATCATCTAAACTGAATCAACTTAGAAAGTTATCATCTCAATTTTTTTCGGGTACGTAAAATCAAATTCCCGTACTTCACTTTTTCGCAGAAACGATAGTACCACTTGCCCTAGCGGATCCGAACCAAGCTAGAATACATTTTGGCGACAAATAAGTAAATACTTCTAAATAGAGAAAGAGAAAGTATGAATGGTGTGGAAATAAATGAAATGGAGCCCAATTTGAAACGGACATTAGAGAGATGTGGTTATACGAGTACCGTTGATGGTGTTCTCTTCAACTTCGTGTCTGCCACATGTGGTCACGTAAGCCCATCTCTAATTAAAATACAAATGTAATAATAACTAAGTTTGTTTAACTTTTCTTTTCAATTTTTCGGTGGATCCATTTTCTTTTGTTGTGATATCTTCATAGTCTTTTTATAATGTCCATCAGGATCATGACGTATACTTTTATATTGGTCTCACCTAAAACATTATGTCCTAAGATTCTATATGTAAGATTCCATTTCCATCCATATTCCAATTTAATTTTTTTTTAAACGAATCTTATTTAATGATTCGAAAGAAATTTTAGTGCGTTTGCGGTAGATTTGTATAGTTAAATACCTGCATTTTACACCTACCCACAGAGTTCTCCCTAACCGACTAAATAAATATGGTATATTATCAATGGTTAAGATGTTGTAATTACATAATTGTATCTATGTATATTCAAGTCTTAAAGTTTGTGACAAAAAAAAAGTCTCAAAGTTTAGAAAGTTCCAAATTAAAAAAAGAAAGAAAGAAGCTTTCGTAAAGATTTCAAACGATATGATATTTATCTGATATCCTGAAATATCCATAACAATATAGTTAAGAAATAATAACATAAAATTACAACAAGCAAAAAAATTAAAACTATTGGAAAAAACTATGAGTGAATAGGCGTGGTTGGTTATGCTTGTGTTTGAATTCATATTTACATATGCAGTGATAGTGTGATCAGAGCTTGAATCGGGAAGAATTGTACTCGTGTGAATAGTAGATGAGTGAGGTACATATACTTATAACCGGAAGAGACATGATTGGTGTGTTTGTGGAATAAATGAGAGGAATAAAAGAGAAGAAAAGAGAAGAAAAGAGAAAACGGGAAGAATTTTTTCTTCTTCTAAAAATAAGTTGGAATATTTACTCTACTTTTTGGTGAAAGTAGAAGAAATTTTTTTTCACTCAGTTCACTTTGACTGGTATAAAATGGGAAGAATATAAATATTTTCTTTTCTTCAGTCATATCCTTATTTATTTTTGTTATTGTTAATATTATGTATTATGACAAACAGGGTTGTTATTTTAAAAGATAAAATTTATTTATAGCAGATTTATTCCATCGGGAATTCTCTTCCATCAATTTATTTAAAGGAGTATGCCTCCATATACACTTTGTTCTTTTTACTCACACGGAAGTGGATTAATTGAATTGTCATGTTATTCAAAAGTAAAAGAAACGACAAGGAACCAAAAAAAAATAACATAAGCAAAAGTTGATGGTCGAAAACATTCTAAATAAAAAACCAACGATCGTGATTCTAAGAAAGATATAAAATATCTAGGTTCTTTGCATCAATTTCAAATGTAAATATGTGGTATAATAAGAAACAAGAAAAAGAAAACAGATGATGGCCCCGGATAAAATAAATGGATGGATCATATGGATAACCAAGAAACAAATTACTAAGTAAATTAACAAGGAAACCAATATGTGCTTCGTCACTGCCACAAATCACGAACCTAGAAAGAACCAACACCATTGAACGATTTCTAAACACCCACAAAATGCAAACCCGAACCAAAAATAAAGTCACAAAACCAAAGCAAAAATGAATCCCCATCATAGTTCTTCCAAATCAACCACTAAAAAAAATCCTTCTATCGCTGAAGTTCTCGAAGTGAATATTCAATGTTTTTTAAAATTTGATGCTCTAAATATTAATCGTACATAGGATTTTTCGTTTCCATATCCGATTCAGAATGTGGTGGGATGCAAATAGCTATCCACCATAAAATATCACGCGGATGGAGATTTGAACATTTATAAATCAAAACTTGTGACCAATTGATTTTGCATTAACTATGAATTAATATCTCTAATAACCTATTGGTCTAGTAACTAATTTGATTTAAAGAATATACAGTCAAGAAGCCAATTTACTTATCGGAAAATAATTGCCAATTACACATAGTATATGTATCATAAGTTATCGGAAAATAATTGCCAAGTTTTGCGGCAAGCATCAAAGGATGAAGCTATACAGATGAAACTCTAGACTAGCGGGCCAGGATGGTGCGGTCCCTGGTGAGGAAAACAAAGGGCAGGAACGCGATTGACCAATATTGAGCATGAATCTTGAACCGGTGTTTGGATTTCGGGTGAACCAAATTAGGGCATGTGCATTGGAGACTTTATGAATAAGTGTCTAAAATTTTTTTGATCTTTTTCTGGTTTTAGACACTCAAGTGTCCTAAATTTAATATATTTAATTTTAAAAAGTTTTTAGTCACTTATTCATAAAGTTTCCAATGCACATGTCCTTAAGTTCCATGAAATATAGAGATCTTATTAGACTTTTTCGAAATCAATTCATGTATTTGGTAATACCATTATTAACAAAGAAAAGTTGGAAGTAAAATGTGACTTAATATTATTCCTTAAATTTTTGTTATTGATCCCAAATGGGCAAACTTTTCATTATCTTGATCTGACAGATCACAAGATAATTGGAAGCAAAAAGAATTTGCATTTCGCAAAAATATACAAAAGAAATAAAAGAACAAAGAAAGAGTAGGTTAGTTTCTCTTTTCTTCTAACCTACTCTTTCTTGTTTAATACGTCAAATAAGTAAATGCGTGTGTTTTAGCATTTTACAGCCCTAGGACTTGGAATTCCCATGTATGCTAAGCGTGGAGAGACTCTCAATTTCGGACTCGGCCTCGGAGATGGAATTGGTCCGTAAGAAGTAGCTGGTGAAACCCGAGGGGAGAGACTAACTTGCTCCAATGCTTGTGCTTGTAGCTCCATTGGGTAATCTCTAACACACCCAATTCTTGGACCAACTCCACTTGACCATTTACAAGATAATCTCTTCGCGGGATCAAACACCCGTCTCGCTCTCTCATCTTGCTCTGAAGGCATCTCAACTTCTTTTGAGACTTCCTTTGGTTCTTCTTCTTCGTCCGCAGTTGATTTGAATGACGAATATTCCTCATTCACCGCACATCTCTGCAAATTCAGATTACGCACTCGTGAATAAAACCATTCTCTTGATACCAAGAACACGAAATGAATTAAATATTTTTTCATTTCTTTACCTTAACATTGGTGAGATCAACATTGTGTTCCTCCAAGAAACTTATGAACTCTTTGAAGTTTTCTTCTGTTGGGAGATAGTGACCACTATATGGCCATATAGCCTCAAGGATCCCATCTCGGGCGACCAATCTTCCTGCAGCCGTTGTGGCGCCTCCGGATAAGAAACTCGAGTGCTGGAAAACGCCTTTCTTTTTATTCCCTACGTATAAGGTTCTAGTCGTGCTAAGTACGAAAATCGACTTTGATTCTTCAGTTGAATTGATCAGAGTCATGCTCTGTTTATACAATAGTCTCCCATCTTCCACTATCACTTCATAAGCTTCTCTCTCCATCTATAGGTTTAAAAGAAACACATACCATAATGAGTAATCAAGAAGGTAACTAGTATTGTCGAGTCGGGATGGGTAAAAAAGAACTTACTGGTCCGAGATATCGAATGCATTGTTTTTGAAGATCAATTCTTGGGTGTTTTTCAAGATTTACATCTTTACCGTCTCCTATATCCAACCTATAGTTTCAAATGAGTGGAAACAGAGTTTAGAACAGATTCAAACACACATAAAGATCTAAAGGTGGATTTTGAAATTTTTGAGACTAACCAGTAAAAGAATGGTTGTAAGCTCTTGCTCTCCGACCATACTTCGTAATAGAAGTGCAAGTTGTGGCCATAACGATGACGCGGGTCAATCTGTTAAATACAAGAGAAGAACAATTAGCTAAAATTCACAAAATTCAACCAAATTCATATATATGTTTCTCCACAAGCCATATCAATTGTCTTTGATAAGAACGTACAAAAGAGAGGTCATGAGGACTTACAGCTTCAAGCCAATGTTGGAGAGCTAGTTTCTGAGCCTTTTCATCTTTTGATAAGCCTTTCCCAACCTAACAAAAGTGAAACCCACATTGGTTTTCTATAATAAAGAGATATATACATCTACTTATAATACCTTGACTAAAAGTAAATAGAGCAAATGATGTTATACCTTAGCAGCTCGTTTTTTAGCTCGAGACCATTTCGAAACAGCGGTTTCATGTTTCTCTTCTTCAAAGAAAGACACAGAGCTCAAGTTCAAAGCTGCAGCATCCAGAGTTTTCCACCTACAACATTTCAAGCAAGAAAAGCAAGAAATTAGATTAAACATCTTTCAAAAACATTAACAAGAAGAAACATCCATTAAGTAACTCACCATAGCTCCTCAACCACAACCGCACAATCCGCTAAGTTCCTTCTTGTTCGATAACTCTTATACACCTTTTGTAGCGTAGTCGCAGCTGCGTCAAGCTCGGTGACTGGTCTAGGTGAGAAGAACACAAAAGGCTCAGGCACAGTAACTGTAGGCTTCTTTATTTGGATTCTCTCACAGTTTCTTCCATTTAAAGTGTTATGTGTTGACTTCTTTGTCTCAAGAACCTCAAACTCTAAATCAGTCTTGGTCTCTTTAGGAATCTCCCAGCTGTTGAAACTCAAAGACCGCTCCATAGTTTTACTCTTGTGTGTATTATTATTGTCTATCTTGAAACTGTTGGTTCTTGATGTCAAAGTTCCTTCTTTAAGATTGGAGGTAAAGCAGCCAACTTCAAGACCCATGGTCACAATAAAGAAAGATACTTCCAAGAATATATTCAATATAGAATTCCCCTGCACACATCAATCCAGATCAGTATCTACCTTCTCTTAAATTAATTAAAACAATCGTCGTCGTATTAAATATAGCTGTACCAACCAATTGGTAAAAAAAATCTCATTCAGGCATTTTACCTTGTAAGCATGAAATAGAAGAAACGTTCCTTGTTGTTAAATGATCAGTGTTGGACCGTTGGTCTTTGTTTTGCAAGAAATTAATGGTTAGCAACAAACTGAGAAACTTGAAAGAATGAGAAGATAAAAAAATGAAATTTTTATTCTTTTGGAGAAAACCAAACGAGAGAAATGAATATGAATATGACCAACATGTTCGTTGAAGAAGGCTTATATATATATTATGTCGGCGAAGAAGACTTATATGTAAATGTGTAGTAGTGTGGGTAGTTGAAGAAGACTAGTAATAGTGTAAAAAAGTCTTGATTTTACAAAATCGTTGAATGTCAAAAAGATTCAAACTTGGCGTGTCTGAAAAACATAAACATTTGAAAATTATAAAGAAGGAGGCTAGAAAACAAGAGGATTTATGATGGAGGCTAGTGAAGGGTAAGTTCATAGAAGTTATTGAGAAAAGGACAATACACACATTCAACAATTTCCTTCTTATTTAATGTTAGCAAAATGATGCAATTATGATAGTATGAGTTTGATTTTTCCGATAGCAATATCTAGCAACTAGTCATTTTATAGTTTAATATGGTCTTAAATAAGATTTTTCTTTTTTGGGTTAAAGATGGTCTTAAGAATGTTCTATTTTTCTATTCGTTTGTATAATTGAGGTTATTTGTAAATCTTAAAAATCTTCCAAATCCATAAATACTCATTGCGTAATCAAATACTTTTTGGTTACATATAATATAATAGATATGGTTGTAAATGTGTGTGTGTTTTTTTAAAGGAGGTCTTAAGAATGTTAGGTTTTTTTGTTTTTTTGTTTGTGTATTTGAGTTGATTTATGTAAATTCAAAAACCTACGAATTTGACTTTTTTGCCTTTGTATTTTTGACTTACACAAATCTTTCAAATCCATTGAAATTCACCGTGTAATCAAACTTTTACGTAAATTTTTAGTAATGAATAACATTTAGTTTTAACTAAGATTTTAAAATCATTAAACGAATATCATAAACAAAAAATCACTACAAGCAAAAGATTTAATTTAGATTTTAGTATCAATAATTCAACAACATGTGATTTTGCTTAACTTTCAAAATCACTTCAAGTCAGTAAACTAATAGTCCCACTTAATCACCCTACTCTTAATACGTTATGCTATGTCTTTAAGTATGTTGTGTTGAACGGTTGATATCTTTGTCGTGACCCGTGAGTTGTCGTCGCGTGCGGGTAACGCCGGTTTGTCTATAGTGCATGTGGTTATATTGCATTTGTTACCATTGACTTTCGTGGAAACATTTCTAGTTTTTGAAGTTGGAGACTTTGAAAGATAAGGTCCAAAATATAGCTTGATGACTTTCAATAATTTATTGCTCTTCCACGTAAGTAATGCATGATTCTCGCAAACCCTTTTACCAAGTCTAAAGAATTTGGATCCTTTTCGATCGAGTAAAGGCAAAAATTGTTCTAGACAAAAAATGAATTTAGTTGCATACTTTGTTAAAGAGGGTAATGCATGTACATCTACCGTGAATCCATGGCCGTGCTTACCAAATGTTGGAAAAGGCATTTACCTAGGATCCAGATCATTTTTAATTTTGTTTAATTTTATTTTTTTCAAAACAGAGGCATTATTAATAGAAAGGAGTTCCATCATAAATATTACTAGAGAGGCTATTAGGACACTTTAAACTCTACTAAGCACACACAAACATAGGGTAATTAATTTAGATTGTTTTAAATTATAAAACCAAACGAACAACTTAAGAGAGAATGAAACTCTTGTCTTCTTTTCAGATTCTTGGCTTTAGGTGACCTTCATTAGCAAGCTTGAAGGTATGTGCTTGTTTAGTAGCTGCCTTGGTTGAAGAAAGTCCTGCCATAAAATGCTCTCTGACTTGAGGAGTAGTGAAAGGGAACCAATTGTTGACCATTGATCCAGATCATATTAAGAACCCTAATTGCCGAAAATATTATTTATAATCTAATGGTTAAAGTAAAATAAAGATTTTATATTAAATTCTTTAATCCCAAGTTCAAACCACTTTCATGCTAAGAGAAGATCTTCTATTTTTTTCATTAGTTTCATCAATCATTTTACTAACACTAATAATCATTTAAATTTAGAAGACTATATATTATCGTTAGAAAAATATGTAGAAAAAAGTTTTATTTTAAAATTCGCCTCAGCTCCTAAAAGCCTGGGCACGACATTGTGTGAATCATGCTATTTCTATATGTAAAAAAAATTCATACATAGATATTATTGTAGATTGAAAATAGTTTATTTGTCAATTTATTTATTGTGTCAAAATCTATCAATAATGTGTGACAATGTTGTCTGCATATCTAAGCAAACATTTTGTATGTTGTGTTGCAACTGAGAGGCGTTGGTAAAATAATGTTTTAAGTTTATATTTATTTGAGAATTCCAATAATGTTTGACAAAAAAAAAAAATAATACAGTTCAAAACAAAACAAAAAACTCTCATCAGACTCTTTCTCCTCTAATTTAAACCAATCTTTCTCTTCAAAATCTATTAACGAATTGTTTGGGTAAATGAGTGGCTGGATGTTGTGCCTAACTTTCTCTCTCATTTTCTCCACAAACTAGCTAGCTACTCTTTCAATTCTCGAAACTTGTATTCAATCAAAAGCAGAGGGAATTTCACTAAAGGATCATAGGTTCAATAACCATAAAAAAAAAATTTAAACTAACAAAGTAACCAAAATTAGCATACGTGTCAAAATCTTAGCCCTTAAATTTTTGGGGTTTTGGTTATTTTGTTAGTTTTAATTTTATTTTTGGTTAATAACCAAATTAACCCTTTCACTAATTGGTTCTTTGTCAACGAGTCCTGGTTTGGGTAGTTTAATAATAACAACATTGGGCTTGATTATCGAAATAGACCCATCTTTTATTATTGGACATGGGCCTAATTTAATCTCCTGGTTTACTCGGCGAAGGAACCTTGCTCTTTCTTTGAGTCGGAAAAGTGAGAGGCAAATCGGAGAAGAAGAAGTGTTCGAGTGTAATCGATGTCGACGATATACGTGCTAGAACCACCGACGAAGGGAAAGGTCGTCGTGAATACAACTCATGGTCCAATCGACGTCGAGCTATGGCCAAAGGAAGCGCCTAAATCCGTACGGAACTTCATTCAACTATGTCTCGAAGGTTACTTCGATGACACCATCTTCCACCGTGTTATTCCCGGATTTCTCGTTCAAGGCGGCGATCCCACCGGCTCCGGCACCGGTAATTTCTCTGATTTTGTCTTAGGGTTAGTCAATTTCCTTCGAATTGTTCGCTCGATTAGGTTTAATTGAATTTTGATGTGTAAACAGGTGGAGAAAGTATATATGGAGGTGTTTTTGCTGATGAGTTTCACTCGAGATTGAGATTTAACCACCGTGGAATTGTAGCTATGGCTAATGCGAGCACACCGAATTCTAATGGTAGTCAGTTCTTTTTCACTTTGGATAAGACTGATTGGCTTGATAAGAAGCATACTATCTTTGGGAAGGTAAGGAAATTGGTATTTTTTTATTTGTTCAACTATTCTTGCCTAGTTCTTGATCTTGTTTTCGGATTTTTTTAGGTAACGGGTGATTCAATCTATAATCTTTTAAGACTAGGAGAGGTAGATACAGGTAAAGATGACCGTCCTCTGGATCCTGCTCCAAAAATATTATCTGTTGAGGTAAGAGTTTGTGCATACTGTATCTATTGTAGTGTTCAATACTTGGTTTTTGTGTGTTTTAATCCTCTACGTTCCTTCGATAGGTTTTGTGGAATCCTTTTGAAGATATTGTTCCCAGAATGTTAGCAAAGACATCACAAGAACCTGTGGTTGAAGTCAAGGAGCCTCAAAAGAAGCCTGTGAAGTAAGATGTTATACATAGACAATCGAGAATTTTAGCTATATCTTTGCTTTTAACTGATCTGTGAGATTTTTCCTTTTGCTAACAGGAAATTGAATTTGCTGTCATTCGGAGAGGAAGCTGAGGAAGAGGAGAAGGAACTGGCTGCTGTAAAGCAAAAGATAAAGAGCAGTCATGATGTGTTGAACGATCCTCGACTTTTAAAGGCAGAAGTTGCAAATAAAGAAAGGGTAATAATTCAATTTATCGTGTTTTTGGTGTTTACGTTTCCCTTCTTTTATTCCTTCTTGTGTGTGTTAGTGTAGGCTAATCTGTAAAAGAAAACTGAAGCGGGTTAGTTTATATTCAGTGTTGTGAAGAGCTATAGTATTTTTCCTCCTAGTTGCTATATGTGTTGACACATATCGTTCTTTAACTGTGTTGCTGTGTACTATGTCTAGCTGTCAATCTTGGGCATTAGCCGAAAAATTAGAGATTTATATTATGGTATCTTTGGCTTAAAAAGAATTTAGGACTTGCTGATGTATATTGAAACCCATTTTGTATATTTCAGAATGCACCTGAGTCGAAGGAGGCACTTTCTGTGCGAGAAACCCTGAGTTCTAAGAAAGAAGCGGCTCAAAAAGATAAAAGCATGTCTGATGATGACGATGACGATGATGATGAGGATGAGAATAAATTTGATGCGAAGATGAGGAATCAAGTGCTTAGCAGAAGGAAAGAGATGGGAGATGCACCTTCAAAACCAACTCAGAAAAAGAGTAATTAGAATTCTTTCTCTCTCTGTATTGTTTATATTTTCTCTAGTTGTTTCTGTACGTTCTAATTAGATTTCCTTGTGATTGTATTTCTTAACAGAGAGCTCTAGCGTGAAAATCCGTGAAGAGTCTAATCAAAGGTATAATGACACCCACAATGCTACACTATCGTCTCTGTATCATTTGCATTCTATGTTTTGTGGCTAAGTCAATATAACTGTCTCATGTTTTGTGTGTTAGGGTGGACAAACAAATAGTTCTTATTTCACTTGATCAAGTCATTGACTCATTAAAGTTGATATTTACAGGTCTGATGCTGTAAGTAGTGAGGACGAGAAACCACGGATGGAAAAGTTATCCTTGAAAAAAAAAGGTATAGGTTCAGAAGCCAAAGCCGAACGAATGGAGAAAGGAGACGTTGATTTACAGCTCTACAACGCTTCTGAACGCACCCGGCAGTTACGCAAGTTGAAAAAGCGGAGACTGCAAGGAAATGAGGATGCTGTGAGTTGTTTACGAGAATCACTAGCTTAAATTCTAAACAAATTTTCTTATTCAAACTTTACTCTCATTTCCTCGTTTAATCAAATCAGTGTGAAGTAAAATATAATTTTGTTTCTTTGAAGACAATTTATTAGCTAATCAATTCATTGTTTCCTTGCTTTTCAGGTGTTGGCAAAGCTGGAGAAGTTTAAGCAGTCCATTTCTGCAAAACCGTTTACCTCGAGTAGCGAACCAGTAGACGATAAAGAAGAAGATGTCTCTGATTGGAAGAGAGTAAAGCTCAAGTTTGGACCCGAGCATGGCAAGGTAAGTCTTTAAAGTTTCATCTCACTTGAGCGAGTATCTAATGGATCGTTCCCTTTCTTTATTGGTTACCATTATATTGAAATTCCAAGTCCAAAGGATAGATAGATGTTTTGTATCTTGTGGAGTACCTGAAAAAAATGTGAAACTGTCTTGCAGGATAAAATGCGCAAAGATGATCCAGACGCGTATGTTGTGGTCGACCCTCTTCTTGAAAAAGGAAAAGAAAAGTTCAACAGAATGCAAGCCAAACAAAAACGACGAGAACGGGAATGGTCAGGAAAATCTCTTGCCTAAGAGTTTTGGAATCTTACGAATTCGATTTTCTTGCTTTTGTTTGATTCTTAAGATGACCGTTCAATGCCAAATGCTCTCGAGTAAACTCAGATACATACAGAGACATGAACATCTTAAATAGGTCACAAACTCCCTTTAATGTGTTAATAGATGTTTTGTAGAAAACTCAAATATCAATCCTTACAATTTGACCACCATTAGACGCAATCACAACTAACTATCAAAGGGCTTGTACTATAGAAGTCGATGGTTCGACATTTTTCATATGCCAAACGAATAGTTAAGGGACCTATATTTATTTGTGTTTTGTAATTAGGTTGTCAAATCTATGTTTGTGAATGTGAAATCAATAAATTCCCCAAATTTATAATAAAATATGTGGTAGAAAGGATTCTGGCATGTCTTGCTATTAAAAGTGATGTTTCATATTTCACGGATGGTGTCGACAATGGCTCTTTGCTAATAAACTACTAATAAAAGAAATTTTTTGAGTTGGTATTTCTTCAATATTTTACGTAAAATACAACAAGAAGAAAACACCAAAACATCTTTTTTAACTCTCTTTTCTTTCATTTCTTGTTTGTGGGCACAAGCTCGTTTTGTATCCTTCTCAAAGAGCTCTCCTTTATTTATTATTAAAATATACGTATATACTATATATATTTAGACGACAACACTAGTATATATACTCAAGCAACAAAAATAACACTAGTCTATGTATATAACTTTGATTGCTGTTTTCTTTAATGTAGCATGGTTGTTTATTGCTTTTTCAGAGAATGAACCAAAGAGTTATTCCTGCAAATAATAACGTTACTTGTTTATATACTTTATATACACACAATTTAAAACAGCGTGCGTAACATACGAATAGTGAATCTTCTGCACTCGCATGTGTAACATTCAATTCAGCAACAAAAGTACAAAACCCCACTTGGCCTTTTTATCTCCTTTAATCGACCCTAAATTTTTTGATGAACTAAATTCCAAAAACATTTACGCTTTTTAAAACAAAGTATAAAAATCTCAGCCATTAACGTGATGCCACGTAAGTCAAGGAAAACTGGACAAAACACTTTTTAACTCTCTTTTTTTTGTTTGTGAATTTCATTGTCTCTAATTATGATTACAACGCAGCATTCCGACGGTTTGGGGACCTCCCTCTTACAGCTAGCCACTACCTTTCTCTCTCTCCTTGTAAAGAAAATAGATTACACTTTAAACCCAAGAAAATAATAATACATTTTTGCTACTTTTTTTGTTTATAGTTTACAGAGATTTCTCCACTCATTCATATACCCAAAAAAGAAAAACATCAAAAAACGTCTCTACCTAATTTTTGTCCCTAATTAATGACTTGAAATGAAATTTTAAGGCTATGATTGGTTAAACTCGAAAGAGTAGACATTTCTGATTTCAGGTATGTTTATTGATCGGTAAATGAAGGTGGAATTTATCATCATCATCATCAGTTATATATAAGTACATTATGTTGACAAATGGTTAGAAAACTATATGAAATTGATGTAAAATGATATTAGAAACACTACATGAATCAAATCATGATAGCAACATAAATGTTATAAGTAGAGAGACTAATCCGAGTAATAAAAAAACTACACAATCAATTAGGATTATACAAATTTTTACTCTAAATTACATGAATTCGTAGTTTTAACTAACTAGGAAAGATGAGTTTTAACTATTTAAACTGTTTCAATGACTTCAACTAACTAGAAGAGAAGCAGGAAAAGTATAAAATTTAATGAATTTAAACATGAGAAATTGGCTTGTACATCAACAAATTTTCGGTTAATTGGCCATATGACAATGCACTGCTCAAACTTTCATAATCCCAAAAATACCCTTACTTTCTCAAACTTTCTCTCAATCTCTCTCTCTCTCCCATCCCTCTCTCTCATCTCTTCTTCACCTCTTCTCCATTGAAACTCCTCTTCACCTCCACCACCATAATCTCGATCCTCCTCTTTCGCCGCATCGTCCTCCGCTTCTAAGCCGGTAGCTCCGTGGACTTCAATCACCAAATACCTCTGTTTTTCCTTCACCTCCTCCACCGTTTGAGCCTCCTCCCCGTGATTCTTCTCCGCGACCAGAATCAACTGAATCTCCTCCGCGAAGAGTCGATTCGGTTTAGGGTATAGTTTATGTGGTTTGGGGATTGGAGTTAGGATGTAGTACTTAAGATTTTTGCATTTGGGTTAATAAATGCATTTGGGCTGATAAATACACAATTAGGGTATAGTTTTAATAAATACATTTGGGTGAAATATGAATCAACTTTATATTTTTCAGGGTAAGTGTTTAGATTCATCATAATAAAAATTGATACTACTAAGATACTTGTAAACAAAGAAAAAAACATGGAAGCAGAGAAACAATCGAACAGAAATTAGGTGGAGAGACTGAGAGGAGCATAGAAAATGGTGATTAAAGAGAGAAGGTTATAATTGGTTTTAACCACGTCCATTGTGTAAAACTGAGTCGAGTTTCGAATCTTCGTTGACATACAATTAATTAATAAACAATTCTTTGTTTTCTAGCTAAATCACTCTTTAAACATTTATACACAAATTTAAATAAGTTAATAACTACACAAATCTTTGACATAACAGTAACTAATTTAAAATGTTTTTTTCTAAAAAACAAAACATCTCTATTTTTTGTGAAATTAAATTTTAGATAAATAATTTTCTAATTTTAAAACAGAAGCTGAAAAGGATAAAATTTAATGAATTAAATACTTTTTATATGTAGAAGCTTTTTTAATTCAATTATTTGACTAAAAGGTTTATTAATGTTTTTATACCTATATGTATGGAGTTCGAATCCCGAAAAACGCAAATTAATGAAAGCAATATTTACAGAAAATTTTTAAGGTATAATAAGGAGAGTCTGTATAATAGTTTTCATTTGTAATAATTCATAAATATAAATATAGATGATTAAAAAGAAAATACTCATTATATTATCATCAAACCCAAACGAATCCTATGTGCGTGTGAGAACCACGATCCAATAACGAGGCTAAAATCTTCAGCTTCGTTGTATCACGAACCTCATTAAATTCCAATTATACCCTTGACCGCGACACTCACTCCCTCCATCTCTCCAAACAAACATATATATATCTGAAACATTATTACCACGCGCATTCTTCAGCGCGTGCGCCTGACAATAATCGTTAAGTAACTTTTTATCCGCCAATAATCAAATAAAGAAAAAAAAAAATCTGAATCTTTCCCTGATATACAGAATGCCATTTCGGTATAAAATCGACACGTGTCCCTTACAGGTTCGTTCTCGAGGGTACAATAGTCAAATCACATCGTCTCCCACCATCATCATCTCTCTTTAAGAATTTCCAGAGCGAGAGAGTGAGAGAAGAGAGAGAGAGGTACTTTTTTCCTTTTTCCATAGTCGTTCTCGTCGAGAGACTTATTCATACACATAAAACGAAGAAGACGAAGAAGAAGAAGACTAGAGAGAGAGAAGATGGAGGATATACAAGAGGAAGAGAACGGTACAGACGAAGAGGTGTTAGGATCGAGCTTGACGATGGAGAAAGTGGCGGCTGCGAAGCAATACATCGAGAATCACTATAGAGCTCAGACTAAGAACATTCAGGAGAGGAAAGAGAGGTACGAAGTCGTCTCTCTCGTTTTTTTTTCCCTAATTTGCTTTTTTCGCTCAGAGAGATTTGAGATTTGGAATATCGATTTTGAATTTGGATACATTGTTTTAGGGAAAATTTAGTTTGTGTAGCTCTTAATTTCTCTTTGATCCTGGTTTTAGTCATTTGGTGGCTAAGGGAAGGAATAATCCGGCTTAGTTGTGTGTGAAGCAACCAAATATCTCTATCTGTTAGTAATTCTTGATTTTAGTGGTGGTTAGTGAAGTTTAGGTTTCAAGATGGTTAAATTTATGTGTTCTTCATTACTATGATTGATCTGACTATAAGGAAACTATAGGAGATGTGATAATGCGTAATTAGACCCCTTCGTTATCATTTTCGAGTGTTTTTCGTTTCGTTCGGTTTGGTCGAAAGGTTTTATGTATGGCTTTACCTAGTGAAGGAAGCATAAGAATGTTTATGTTGAATTTTGTAGTCGAATCCTCTATGCTGCTATTATGAGTCAAGACATAATTCACTCCTACAACTTCTGCTGGAACAATTTATCTCTAAAGGATAGAAGCAATTGAATTTAGTGTTCATAGGTGCATGTCTTTTCGTTTTCAGTGGTCTCGGGTATTATCAGAACTCGGTTTAGTAGTTTTTATCAAAATGCGTTGATAGGTTAGATCGTAAAATAGTTGCCACAGGTTAATCAAAGTCATTCTTTTAACATTTTAGTACAAGATTCTTGCAACGGATTTCTCCTTGCTTTACTTAAAAAATACATCCATGTCTGATCCTTTGTTTTAGCTTCAGCATTTCTCTTCTTACAAGAAAGTATAATACACTATTAAAACCATTAAAGCTGCTTGTGTTAATAGTATTGTTTGATTTCTTGCAGACGGTGGATATTGGAAAGAAAGTTAGCTTCATCTGGAGTGCCAAAGGAGGAGCAGATCACCATGATTAAAGATTTGGAGAGAAAGGAGACTGAATTTATGAGGCTTAAAAGGAACAAGATAAGTGTTGATGACTTTGAGCTTTTGACAATCATCGGAAGAGGTGCTTTTGGTGAGGTTTGTACAACTGAATACTATATGTGCCTTTTATTTTCTTACACATTCTTGCTGCTCGAGCATAAACAACTTAACCGGGATACATTTTTTTTTTTATTCCGTTCATTAATAATGATTATGGTACTTCTAATCTTAAAAATACTTTAAACTAACTTGCAGGTTCGCTTATGTCGAGAGAGAAAGTCTGGAAATATTTATGCTATGAAGAAGTTAAAGAAATCTGAAATGGTCATGAGAGGACAGGTAAAATTCATAAACAGTTGGACTAGTGTGCTTAAAATTCGTAAACTTCCTTGGCTACTATTGTTCGGTAGAGCTTAAAGTTAATCTTATATGTCATTACGAGCTTGACGGTAATGATATCTGGCATTATCTTTTCTCTGTGTGTATGACCGTATGTTGAAAAGTTAACAATTATTGGCTGTCTTGGGTTAAGTTTCTATAAGTTCAACCAAGACCTCAAATATTATGGCTCAATTTTAGATGTAGGCATATGCCAACATATCAAATAACAAGCACACTGATTGTACTATTTTCTCTGACTATGTTTGTGATTTTCTCTGGTTCACGCACATGGCTCTTTCTCTTTATAATGTCTGATTAAATTAATGTACATTTTGTAGGTGGAACATGTCAGAGCTGAGAGAAACCTGTTGGCTGAGGTTGCAAGCCATTATATAGTGAAACTCTACTATTCATTTCAGGATGCTGAGTATTTATATTTGATTATGGAATATCTCCCTGGTGGTGATATGATGACTTTGCTCATGAGGGAGGATACATTACGGGAAGATGTTGCCAAATTTTATATTGCTCAAAGTGTCCTGGCCATTGAATCCATACACAGATACAACTACATTCATAGGTGGGTTTTGAAAATTACCTAATTTGCAAGCTTTTACTGCAAACAGTGATGTGTGCGAATATCTTGATTAGCCTCCTGGTTTTTCACTCTCTTTGCAGGGATATCAAACCTGACAACCTTCTTTTGGACAAAGATGGACACATGAAACTCTCGGACTTTGGGCTTTGTAAGCCTCTTGATTGTAGGACTTTACCTTCAATTCAGGAGAATAGGGCCACCGATGATGAAGCTGTTACAGAACCAATGGATGTTGATCGATGTTTTCCCGACACTGATAACAAAAGAAGCTGGCGCAGTCCCCTGGAACAACTTCAGCATTGGCAGATGAATCGCAGAAAACTAGTATGTCCCCCTCACCGCTTCTATTGTAGTTTTACTCTATTTCTATGATTCCTGTATATACCAAATGTGACCGGAGCATGTAGATAGACAAATCAACTGGGAAATAATGATAACTAAACATGGGATATTCTTCATATCGGAAAGAACACTTTTCAAACTTTCATCACCTCTACTGTCTGTTGATAAATTGTCATGGTAAAGACTGGAGATATTGCTCTCTGATTGCTTTTTCCTTTTCTGAAAGGCATTTTCGACTGTGGGAACACCTGACTATATTGCTCCTGAAGTTTTGCTGAAGAAAGGATATGGCATGGAATGTGATTGGTTAGTTGTTTTCTTAATTTTTTTTTGTCAATTTCAGAATGAACTATTACAACGGTGCATGTCTTCATCCTCTTTGGTAGTGCTTAAGCTGTTTAAATTTCTCGGTAGTAACCATTTGTACAAGTTGATAAAAGTCTTTTTTCATTTGTCATTCTGGAACTTTCTATAACCTCCTGTGCTGGTGTTTATTTTACCTTTGAAATATTTTTATTGTCTCTTAGGTGGTCATTAGGTGCAATTATGTACGAAATGCTCGTTGGGTATCCTCCTTTTTATGCAGATGACCCAATATCGACATGCAGAAAGGTATTACATTTTGCTGTTATGTTCACTATCCAGTGAGTTTGCTCTGTGAAAAGTTTCAAACACTCAACCTTAAAGAATTTGACTGGTGTCATACTGAACTGAATAGGGTGTCAAGTTATTTCAAAGGCCACAGTTTTGCCAGTTTATGTATTTCCGAGTTAGCAAAATGTTAAAATCTCATGTCCATTTTTTTCATATACTTTTGTCAACTATGCATTGCTTTGGTGGGTAGATTTCCGTGGTCAATTTCTGTATAAGTCCTTTATGGATGCATAAAAGAAAACTAGACATTTGTATGATTCGGTGAACACGTTAATGAAGTCTTAATTCTTTCTGCTAGATTGTCCATTGGAAAAATCATTTGAAATTTCCTGAGGATGCTAAGTTGTCATCCGAGGCCAAAGATCTTATATGCAGGCTGCTGTGCAATGTTGACCATCGGCTTGGCACTGGAGGAGGAGCCCAGCAAATCAAGGTAAGGATGTTCCATGAGAAGATTTAGTAGTACTTGTGATAAGCTTCGCTCCTTTCCTTTAGTAACTTGTACCTTAAACTTGCATCAGGAACATCCTTGGTTCAAGGATGTTGTGTGGGAAAAGCTCTATCAAATGAAGGCTGCTTACAAACCAGAAGTGAATGACGAGCTAGATACACAAAACTTTATGAAGTTTGATGAAGTATGCCGTAAATTCTTCCTTTTCATTTTCTTGCATTATTTGAAAAATGTTTTCTGGAAAGTTGGACTTCATTCATATTACTTTAAGAGCTATCATAACTTATAGTCTTATACCAGTATTAAGGCTCTGCATAAATTATAATTTCCTAAATTCAGTTTAATGTGACTGGTTCATATCTTATTTTGCACTGTATACTGATCATATCTATTTAGTTTCACTATGTCACTTAACATGTGATAATGGTGATAATGTATACTGCCTTAATAAGCAAATGTGTGGATGATATATATTCTACTTTAGTGGGCTGATTCTCTTAAAACACATTGGTATAATATGAATTGATCTATTTTGTCAATAGTTTGCATAAAGTTCTCATTGATGAAGAATATCCCATTGATCCATTTAGGATATTTTTTGGCGACGAAATAACATTTCTATGGATTGTTTGTAATAATTCTTATCATGTGTGAGGGTCTTACTGAATTTTCTTTATATAATCTCAGGTGAATTCTCCTGCACCTGAAAGAACTAGATCGGGTACCTCTAGAAAGGTATGAAATTATCATCAATGTTTTCATTATCCAGTGGGTTTATTTGCAAAGAATTGTGAATGATGTTGATACTCTAAACCATAGTAATGTTGCTGCTGAAGTAATGGTTATAAGAAGGCATCATCAAACGCTGTTGCTCGACAAATATTTTCATCTAAAATGAAACCTGTTTTCTTTAGATGTTGCACTTTTGAGTGACACATCCTTTTTCCATTTTGTGCAGCATATTGCTCCCAAAGATTTAAGTTTTGTTGGTTACACATACAAGAACTTTGACGCTGTGAAAGGGTTGCGTCATTCACTTGGTACATTCAAAAGCCCATACTATTATTAAATCATTTTCATCCTCAAACCTTGACTCCATTTGTTCTAGTCAATTAGGAAGAATCTGACTCATTTCTTTTCCAACTCTGTAGAGATGGCAAGAACTATGTCTCTGGATCGATCACCAGGTAAGCTATGTTTTCATTGTTGGCAAAATACATGCTTCTTTCTTTTTGCCATTTTGCATGTTCAGATATCATAAACACTCTAGTATCACTTGTACATTGAAAAAAGTGAAAACTGATCAGAATGGAAACTGTGTGCAGATGAGGTGATGCCTGTGGAGCGGATAACCGGAGAAACAGCAGAGGCACAGATGGTTTCATCCATGGATGATCCAATGATAATTTGAAAAAAAAACCCAACAAGAGAGAAGATCCAAGATATATCCTTGTCTTCCTCAGGTTAGAAAAGTTCATCTCAAGATTTTCTATTAAAAAAAAAAAATATGTGCAGCAAGCCTAGAAGTTAAAAAGAAGAAGATGAAAAATGGTTTGAGTAGAAATGAGAATGAATAGTATCGCCTTTCCTGATGATTCTGTCTGTGTATTAGAAGAAGAAGAAGGAAAGGAAAAAGGGATTAGAGGATTTGAGTTTTTAAGTCTTTGTGTTATTTGTAAAAGCTGCCCAGGTTGGCTGTAGTAATGTTGCCTTCTCTAGTGGCAGTTTTACTCTATAACATCTTTTTTTAATTTTTACCTTTTTACCTCTGTCTGTGTATCAAACTTTTTTTATTTATAAATTTGAAGACCCACCAAAGAGTGAGGACTTTTTAGAGTGTATATTAATTTGAGTTTTATTGGGACTAATGATTTCTGACAAAACTTGGATATACTAGAGGAGTTTGATGTACTCAACTCAAGTTATGAATTCCTCTGTTAGTAATATGGTAATTTTGTGCACATAGCTTTGATGAACGAGTAAGAGTCCAGACTCCAAAACTTGAAACTACAACATGAGCTCTACACTAAGGAAAGGACTTTGGCTTTATGAGATGTAGCAAATAGTCAATCTCACTGATCTCTTTCATGTGATTATGTTTTAATTAAAACCTTATGGAATTGAAAACCAAAAAGTTGATGTTAGTAATAGTCAAAAATGTAATTAGAAAGATAAATATACGACATATTAAATCTTAAAAATAATGGTAGATATTCAAGGATAAGCCTCCCTTGATAGTTAAAAAGCTTGAATGAAAGCCTAAAAAGTTTTTAGTTACTCCGTGTTTCGATCAACCTAGTAGGTTCGGCCCAACTGAAACCGTCGGATGGATAAGAAGGCACATTCCAAACGCAACCGTTGACGACGCGATGATGAAGGCGAACAGAAGGAAGGCGCCACCCCGTACCGAGGCGGACTTGGAGGCGATTAAGTACTACTATCGACGATTGGCTGAATCCACCCGTGATTGTGATTTGTGACTTTTCCCGACGATTCGATTGTAATCTCCTACTTCTGTATTTGGTTTTCTGATCTCAGGGGTTCGACATCGAGGGATTGGTGATACCAAAAGGAGTCGTTCCATTGCCTTAGAACTTATGACGCCAAGGTCAAGCTTTATGCATCGTTACAATATGTTGTTCGGGAAAAACTTGGAGCTCTCGGGCATTAAGCGATTCAACATGCTATGTAAGACTCCGGCCTATTACTGCATAACTCTGGATGCGTTCGATCCTTCTACCCCTAGTGAGAAGATGGTTTTTGAGGTTAAAGTGTATGAAGAGTCCTTACGTCTGAGGTGTAATATTGCTCGACCTCAAGGTAAATCTGAATCTTTGCCTGACTCATGTGTTGTGGTATTATTTTACTGATTAATCATATTTTGCATTAAGGCACCAAGCAATCATCAGCCTCAACATGTCACTCCCACTTTTACGACGTTGGGTTGCCTGAGTGGCCGTCTTCAGAGGATGCTTTCCAGGATACCGAACGTTTCTACGAGCTCAAAGAATCTGAGCTTCAAGAGCACAGTTGGATCAGCCTCTATATGGAGCTTGCATTTCAGAATCAAACAAGCACACTTAATTACGTAAGTTTTATATCAATGAGTATTACTCTAGTTGGTATTGCACATGCGGTTTTTGTTTCATTCCTGCAGAAAGATTTTTCTCGCTTGCACATTGTGAAAGCCGTGATAGAAACCAAGGAGTCTCTGGAGTCCCCAGAAGAGAGACTCAAGGCCAAACATGCCTCCGTCTACATATGGTTTATCAACATGTTCACGCCCAGGATTCGTATGCTTCGTTGGCCTACAAGCTGCAAAGTCATCGTTACAAGAGACTTGGATGATTCTACAGGGGAATTGTTTCTCCGCAGTACCGGCTGGGCTGAAGAAGAAGCTGATGAGTCTACTATAGACTTGATTCTCCGCACTAGGGGCGACCAAACACTGATGAGTGTCAACAAGGAGGCATTCAAGAAAGTGTAAATGAGCATACTGAGCTCGAGGAAGTGGGAGCAAGGAGGCGTTCAACCAGAAAACGTAAGCCCATTCAGAGGTTTCTTGGCTAAAGGGAGAGAAGGCTTGGTCTCTCTCTCTGTTTCCGTTTCCGTTTCCGTTACTCCAAATAAATATGTGGGAGTTGTTGGTCTTGTTCACCACTTCTTCATCGTACTTCTTAATTATTTTCGCATATGTAAACGAGATAAGTCAAAACATTTGTGTTATTTGTTTAGATGAGACGATGAGCTTATATGAATGGTAATTTGTGCCCTTTTGACATGTTTTTTGTGTATGGTAAGTGTGTTTGAGTACTGGTTGTGAATACACTAAGAAAATTAACTTGTCTGCTCCATTGATCCGTACATCTGCCGTCCTGTAATGACTCTGTCCAAATGTTTCCCTTGCTTCCCTCTAGTCAAGCAAAAACGTTACCACACACCGAAACAAAACCCACCATAATAAATTGGTTCTTGAGCTATTCCTGAATCGGTTTGAGAATTCACCTTCAAATCCTCCAATCTAGCTTTCATTTGTTCCTTGATACAAAGTTTCAGTTTTCTTCAACAAAAAGATCACAACAGCCTTTACAAGTCTCGGAATTAAATCAAGAAACAACCATTTCATTGACTAGGGTAACTAAATGGTCTTATATATCTGTCAGGAAACAAAGTCGGATAAATATTTTTCTAGTCTTTTTTTATCTCATTGATCAACACATATATGAATAAGTATAACATCAGGAAAGAAAGAAAATGTGTTTCTGATTTTTTTAATCTAAAACTAAGTATAGTATCGATTACATTTTGGAAATAAGACCAATAGGAAAATGGATAATGATATTTATTAAGGAAAACTGAATAACGATACTAGTTTAATAATTAATTAATCCAACATGGATAATAATGCAGTTATAAATATAAAACGAAAAGAAGTAAAAATCAAAAACTAAGAAAGATTTTTCTCACTTGCACATTGTGAAAGCGGTGATAGAAAATGGCTGGGTTGAAGAAGAAGCTGATGATGCTACAATAGACTTGATGCTCCGCACTAGCGGTTGTCCTGATGAGAGTCAACCAGTAAGGTTTTCAACCAGAAAACGCAAGCCCATTCAAATGTTTATGAGCTAAATTAAGGGAGACTTGGTTTTTTTTCCATCGTACTTCGTCTCTTTGGAATTAGATTAGGGTTTTATGTTTTGTTTAAAAGTTCCTAATTGCCTTTGTAAATCTTTGCCTTACTCTTGACTAATCTCAAAGATAATTCAACAACAAACATATGCAACAGGGTACGAAAAAAGAGAGAGGATATTATTAGTATCCATATTTTTCTTCCCACGTTAAAAGAAATCATATTATTTCCCAAGTTATGTTCTTAAAGTATTAAGTATTGAACTAAAACATCATTATATACATTATCTAATAATGTAATCTCGAAAATACAAATGGCTCATGTATTAAGAAAGTGTCTAGCATGTATGCCTATATAAGCTCATTTCTCCATTTATTGTAATTCATATAATTTTTTCGGAAAATGAAAGAGAGAATTTTCTCACCATTGAAGTTTGAACTTCGTTTAATTGACTTTTCTATTGTGTGTATTCCTTTAAAAAGCAATTGATATATTTGTCTTTGTGAATTTCGACCCATTCAAGTACTAGGCTTTGAAACCTTATGATCATTGGTGTGATTCTAAGTCTTATATCATAAATATTCACCACATCAAACCGGCTACTAAAAACATCAAACTATAAAAACTGGATACTTCTTTTGGCTCGATTTCATCTGCTCCAAAGTCCGAATCAAACCCTTGAGTGATTCATCAAGGCCGGTTTGACGATCTTTCACCATCAAATTCTCCCCAACATCAGCTGGTGTTATCTCCGTCTCTTCTAGCAAAGACTTGATCATTCCAAACAAGAGATGTGAACCAAGA
This sequence comes from Draba incana, assembly GCA_963576765.1. Lineage (NCBI taxonomy): Eukaryota > Viridiplantae > Streptophyta > Magnoliopsida > Brassicales > Brassicaceae > Draba > Draba incana. The sequence continues at coordinate 8,110,632 of OY755212.1, read as the reverse complement.
TTCAGATAGTTCTTGGCAAGAATCTTGAATGCACTGAATGTGCAATATATATGACAATTGTATATGCATATCCATCCGACCCCTTCTGATCAGAGCTTGGTCAAGTTTTCCCAAGTGATTTGTCGTAAACACAAGGATTCGCTCTTGTCCACAAGCTGACCAAATCCCATCTATAAAGTTTAATAAGCCAGAGAGTGTCACCGCACTCTTCTTCCCTTCTGTATCTTCTTTCTTGCCTTCGTCTTTATCTTTCCTCTCTCCCGTGAGGTCCAAGGAACAATCTATATCCTCAATCACAATGATCGACTTACTTGTCGTCGCTATCAACAGCTTATTCAACTCCCAATTGTTATTTATCGAGGTTAGCTCAATATTATAGATACTATACTTCATAAGATTCGCCATTGTCGCGATCATAGTTGACTTACCTGTCCCTGGAGGTCCGTATAACAAATAGCCCCTCTTCCAGGCTTTTCCAATTTTGTCATAATACTTTTTGCCATCTTTAAACGCCAAAAGATCACTCATAATCTCATCTTTCTTCTCAGGATCCATCGCCAAAGTCTCAAACGTTGCTGGATGCTCGAAATCGATGCTACTCCACATATATTTCATCATCCTCCAATTCAAACTTGGATTATTCATAAACAGCTTAACCTTCTTCTTCCTTTCCTCGATCGATTTCCCTTCTTCCACAACATAGCTAAGATAAGACCCAGTCACAACCTCCCAGTCACTTCTATCGAAAGTAAGCCTACAAATATTCCTCCCTTTAGGGCATTTTAGCAACTCCCACAACATCTTCACACCTTCATACTCCTCCTCAATTGTATCATCATCGCGTTTCAAATCCAAAGACTTAGTTTCCTTCACTTGGCTCCCCTTGAGATTCTTTACTTCAGAGTTAACTTTTGCACCAAGGTAGGTCTTGATGGCAGAGTATGCGTAGTTGTATCTATTCTCCTCGATTTCTCTGAACCTGATCTGAGTGTAAGGCGAGAACAAACTAAGGATCTTGTCCAAAAATTTCTTGAAAAAGGGTAACCGTTGGATTGCATTGAAGAACAGCTGCTGGATCGTGATCTTGAACTGTCGAGGAAAGTAACACTTGAGAGTTTTCAATAAGAAGAAGACACCTGCGATGTTTGATCCAATTCTCGTAATTTATCTTCTAACATCAGCTTCACGATCGATCCCATAGTTTTGTTAATGAAGCTTTTTTTTTATATATTTTAATTATCTTCTCTTGTTGGAGTTGTGAGAGAAACAAAGAAACGTTAAAGCTTTTAGAATATCAAAAGATAACTAGCGACTAGGTTTCCGAGATCTATATTTATAGTTTAAAGGCCTAACAAATTTGTAAAAAGGAAATTGCTTTATTCTAATCTACAAAGGAAAAACTAAATAATTCCTAAAGAAGTAATTTTCCAATCGCACGATTTGCTTCATTAACTTATTTCAAAAGAAGGTATGAAATTTTATTTTTCTGGACATAAATAATCAAGCCTGTTTTTCAAGGTTTCTTCACATGTAGTTTTTCTATTTTTTGGTTAATTGTTTTCCATTATTTTTTAGCTCTTCTTCTATATAAGCTTGTTGAGATAGCTTCTTCCTAGAGAGAGAGAGAGATTAGTTTTGTAACCTATTTGATTTTAGTGGAAGTTAAAAATCAAGAGACTATATTCCGCCCGTAGTGGTAGTTAAAGGTTACCAATTTGCTTGTGTTCTAGTCTAGATAATTCTTGGTCAAACAATAGGTGATATTCTCGGAAAAACGACCTATTTCCCCCTTTATACTTTCATATGACAACTAATGCACCCAAAGTTTGAACTTCTGTCTAATTGTCCACAAAATCAAAATTTAACGCATATTTCCTCCCCAAGTCGAAATTAAATTTAAGTTTCTCCCTAAATTGAAAGTTCAAATTCAAAAACCACATATATCGAATTAGTATTGGTTTGTTGTATACCAATTGACTATTAACCAGTTTAAAAAAAAACAAAATCGGTTTTAAACTGTATTACAATCCGATTTCATGTTGTAAACCAGACTAAAACCCGATTAAACCCCATTATCTAATACCCACCCACCCAAAAACATAACCTCTTTAAACTCAAAACTCCCAAACACGTGAATAACCCTAAAAGCTTCAAAATCAAAATTTCTGAACTTTAACAACATTATCGCAGCACTCTGATCGGTGATGACACTCGAACCTGTGGCGATATTCGAGTACGATTCAGATGGAGAAAATCGGCGGGAACGGAATGAGTTCAATATCGAGCAGGCAGTTCTCGATTTTAACGACGAACCTTCAATTATGCATAATGTCTATCCTGATACAGAGAGTGAAGATGGAGAAAAAGTTCAGAGGACATCTAGGAGGCGTAACGATAATCACAGAGACAATATATGCAGAGATGAGATTCGCAGAGGTGATGGCATCTTGTATAAAGGACAATCGTTCATCAATGGAGTTGCCTTTAAAGAGGCTGTTCTCCATTACGCTTTGCAAAGTGCCCGGAATCTGAGGCAATACAAGTACGATAAAAAGAGAATCGGTTATAAATGTTTAGGTGGTGGCAAAGATAATCGTTGTTCTTGGCGTATCTTATGTTATGCTATGACCGATTATGTAAAGAGAATCGGTTACTCTTTTTTACAGCTTTGTGTATAAGAAGCAATTAGGACTTTTTTTTAATGCTTCTTATGTTATGCTATGACCGATTATGTAATGATCTTGACTTTGTCTATTTTGTTCAAGCATTCACTTAAGAAACAAATTTCTATGTTTTTGTTTTTAGAAACACATAGAACCATGGAACATCTTCTTAGTCTTATTCGGACAAATGGAATACAAACCAAACTCAACCTAGAAGCTTACTACAAACAACAATGAACACACATCCTAAACAAGAAATTAGCATCATATTCTTCATGTTAAAATTGGTTTTAACCAATGCTTCATCATCTTCTCATTCTCCACCACGTAACACTCTTCCTCTTTGTCTTTTTCTTGATGCTCCGGACACAGACATTGCTTATGCTCATTTGAATCAAAACCTACAAAAACATAAACATAAAATTTTTCAAACGAATCGAACACAGAGAAAAATACGAGGAGGATCCATACATACAAAAAAATAAATCGAACTCGAAACTTTTGAACAACAGATTGAGTTCTTAAAACCGCCGACGAGAAAAGAAAACATTGTCAACATAAACAGAGAGATAGAGAAATATTTACAGGCCAACCGATCCATGTTTGGGCATGAGTTTCCCATTCCGACGGCATAAAGAACCCGTGTTCCCTTCGGCGATTCTATCGTCTCCTCCATTTCTCGCTCGAATAATCTTTGTATTAGAAAAAAATTCCATCACCACGAATCTTGAAATCGAAACCGCTAAAACTTGAAATCAACTGAGATAGAGTATGCAATTGAAGAATAATTCCCAGTCACCGACTTACAGTATTCTCATAGTGGTCGATTTTGGTAATTCTCGAGTTAGGGTTCCTAGATTTTTCAATTGGGGATTTTGTATTTCTAATTCGAAATGTCAGATTTTGAATTCGTGCATGGAATGGGTATTTGAAAACAACATGGGTCGGGTTTTTCTCCATTCGGTTTAAGTTCGGGTTACAATTCGGTTTACTTGATGGTTTATATGATTTTGGTTCTGGTTACGTTATAACCAAGAAATTTTGATTGGTGGAGAAATAAGATTAAAACTTCCATCCTGTGGACAATTAGACAGAAGCCCAAACTCTGGGTACATTGGTTGTTATATGAAAGTATAGAGGGGGAAATAGGTCGTTTATCCGATATTCTCACATATTCTAAAAGAGAAATTATAATGTCTATTAGTGTAGAATTGCGCACAGCGCGCATCAATACAACAATAGCTATAACAAGTAAACAGGTCGATGAAGGCGTGCAAGCTCTGATGTCAAACTCCAAGAACCATAAAAGGTTGATCGGCTTGGACATGATATCAGTGACTACAAGACCACCAAGAAAAGGAATAGAAACCTCAATCGTTGCCCTCCAGCTCTGTGATGAAAGCCAGTGCCTTATAGTCAGGCTTCCTCACTTCAAGGAGTCCTTCCATGGCCCACCAAGATCTCTCTACAACTTCCTCAGCTTGCCGAGTTTTACCTTTGTAGGTTTTGGAATCAAAGATGCATTGGCTAGTCTAAGGCAAGAATACGGGTTTGTGTGCAAGAATGCACTCGAGGCTGGACCTTCTGGGTCGCCTAAACTGATTCATTCGGTGAATAATGTGCTTAGGACGATGCATATACCACCAATGCATTGTATCTCGGGTAGTACTTGGTGCCTCCATGGTAATCTCACAGAGGAATTTATCAAGTTTGCTGTCTCAAATGCTCATGCTGCTTTTCGAATTGGGGACATAATTCATTCTTGAAACTTCATTTGTTTTTGGTTCGCTTAGCCTTCTTGATATGTCTTCCTTCGATTTTATTTATCTTTGCTTTGCTTCTTCTTGTGTTAACGGATTTATATAATTCAAACGTAATGTTAATCTTCCTACGTTTACCGGGTTTTAGTCACGAGTAGAAAACAAACCTAGAAAAGCAAACTTTATTTATTGATAGCGAGTCCAAAGTTTGAAAAAAGAGCTTTAAAATTCAGAGTTGAGAAGATGAAACAAAAACATTGAACACGATGAGCACAGTCACGGATGATTTATTAAGTCAAATTCTGAAGAATAAAACTGAGTTAAAAAAACTTTTAGTTTTGAGAGAGCTTAGCAACAAGCTGTGTGAGATTATCTTCCTTCTTAATACTCTCCACCCAGTTGGCGTTAATATGAACCCTTTCAATGCTCTGCTTCAAGGTTCTTGCCATCGAAGGCTTTGATCTCGTCGCAAAAAACTCCTCCACTTCTTTCGCTTTCTCAAACGACGCAAACTGAGACAATGAACATAATTACAGAAAATCAATTAATGCCAGTCAAAGGATCAAGAGCTGTTTTTAAGTGTTTTTTTAAGAAGAACAAACCGGAGATACGACTGCACTTATGAAGCGTGTAATGAGAAATCCTGAACCCCATGTCGCTCCAATATACTCCCACTTCTCCTGTAGCCATTTCCAGGCTACTTCACGTCCTTCCCAACTTACACCGGAAAGTCCATAAAGCGCATCTTGATTACGGACCTGGAAAAAATAAGAACCCCGTTTCAACACCAAATCTTTCAAGCCTAATGATACAGAACTGAAAGCAAAATCCATATATATATACCTCATCAGACAATACAAAGTTAAGAATATCTAGAACTATCACGGGGTCTGGACAAGATGCTAAAGAACCTACAAAACCATAAAGGTAATGTCAGTACTTGGATGACAATTTTCTATTTTATTTATTCTCTGGCGATTACCTAAAATTCGTGTTTTCTCCTGGCTGAGGTCTGTTTCTCTATAAACTCTCAGAAGAGACTCAAAACCAGATTTGTCTGACTTGTTGGCTCTCTGCATTACAGCAACATAAGCAGCCTGCATAACACAAAACCCATACAGAAATTAATAAAAAGATACAATGTTCCAATTTCAAAGCGTAATTGGGTTCTATAATAAGAAACAAACCCTTCTAAGGTCAGGAGGCAGAAGCGAAGTGTTCCTATCAGCCACGAATGCATCAAATCTGCGGATTGCTTCCTTTAGTGTCTCACCATGCCCAAACACAGCAAGTGCAGTTAGAACTTCCCCTCTCAGCATAGCATCTAGATGGCTCTCGCCTTGTTTAGGATCCCAACCAAGTTTCCTGTAGGAGTATTGATTATTGAAACGACATTGAGTTCTTCTTTATTTGGTGCATAGAACATAAAACTAAAGACAAGGTTTTGATGTTGGTAAGTCTAAATTCTGTATATGCGTAAAGTAGCTTACCCAGCAGCAAATTGGAAAACGCCAATGAAAAAATGTTTAATTGCAGACATCAGTTCTACATTTGCATCTGCTGCAATCTTCACAACTTTGTAGCTTATCTGTATGGAAGAAGAGTAAGAGCTCCATGTAATTATGGACCAGGGAAGATTACAGGCAAAGATGGCAGATCCTTACAGTAATGAGGTTTGAAAGCACAGTATAGTCAAGTTCTTTCTTGTAAGCACTTGTCAAAGTAAGCAAAGAGGCCAGAGACTGTTGGCGGGCCATAGAAAGTGCAAAAGAGTCATCCAAAATACCTGCAAAATAAAAAGTAGGATGTTTCATTTATACCAGAATTACATAACGTCAATTAGAAAACAAAAGTTTGCAAGGTTAATTTACCAAATCTATCGATAGGGGTCAAGCTTTGGCTCTCTGTTGCATTTCTGAGTCCGGCCGCAAGGCTGTCATCATATTTCACCCTGTAGAATCCAGCCTGATCAACATTGATTTTTATCCAAGAACAAGTCGCATTGTTTGTGCCACTACCAATGGAGCAGCCCAATAATTCCTTTAGATCATATGCTCCAGATTTGGATTCTAATAAGAAGTTTTTGCGCTTGTCATATGAACCACAGCACAAGGTTACTGGCACAATCCATTGTCCTTCCCCAGGCGAACCGCTTGATAAGAAACGAGACTGTAGTTTTAAAATGAATTTAGTTAGTCAATCATGCACAATATATCATAATGAATCTCCAACATTAGTGCCATTTTAAAAGGGGTAGAAGTTGACATTCAGCAAGGGAAATATGTCTAAGAACCTGTTCGAGTTCCAATTTTCCATCTTTAATTTTGGCTGAGACGACAGGATATCCCATTTGCTTTGTCCAAGAACTCATAAGCTTGTTCACAGGTTCTCCTGACCCCCCTTCCAAGGCAGACCATAAGTCTTCTGTCTTGGCGTTTGAGTAAGCGTGATTTTTAATGTAGGTCGCAAGCGACTTCTGCTCAGCAAAGCCATACAAGAAGAGTTAAAACAATTTGAGACATTAAAATTAAAAGAAAATGCTGCATACTGTACATGCACAATGTAAGAAGATAGAAGCTGCAATTCTCATAACTTGATTTGTTTTTCTAAAACATCATAACAATTGTGACTGATTGAACCAGAGCTTGTATTAACCTAATTTCTGTAAATAATAGCTTTTCTTTCTTGCCTAATCGACACAAAGCAAGCTGGATATAATACATGATTATTTACACATCCATGTACTTATCAATGCTTTCACCTAAAAAGAGTTAATTAAGGTGCATTTGATCCTTATCAATAATTTTAGATATTCAGCTGTCTACACATTACAAAGTACATGTAACCAGTGGATTATTCTTGTCCGTTATCCTGATAAGTATGTGCACAGACAACTGAATTCACAATGGTCAAAGCAAGGATGACAAATCTCATGCACAGATATAATTATCAGAGCGCAATAGTCCTGTCATTGTTTTTCTAACAGAAAAGAAAATGTGCAAGAGAAAAACCTGAAAAACTTCAGCACCAAGATAGCTTTGCAGCATGCGGATGACAGATGCACCCTTCCTGTAGCTTATTGCATCAAATATTTCGTCAATTTCAGCAGCATGATTAACCTCCACCTGAGGAAATTGTCAGACTTATGATAAATAGGTAATAGGGTATCTATGGTATCTATGGTATTGATAGTTGATTACAAAAAAAAAAGCACTAAGCATTTCGTAATATAGACATTGATTTTGGTTACCTCTATTGGGTGAGACTCCTCAAGCCCATCTAGCCTTAGACCCTCAGTAGATTCATCTAAAAACTGGGTCCAGATTTTCCATTCAGGGAACAAACTATCAGTGGCCAAGTAGCTTACCTGAAACCGATAAGGAGTAAAACTTACATTCACAGCAAAACTCAAAGTCGTTATTCATACAAAGACCTAAATTTGCAATTTACCCAAGTAGCAAAACCCTCGTTCAGCCATAGATGAGTCCACCACTCCATAGTGACAAGATTGCCAAACCACTGGTGGGCAAGTTCATGGGCAACTACAGTAGCAACCTAGCGGCAGAAATTAACTGCTTTAGATATTTACATATAAGAGCACCGAAAAAAAAATCCTCTAGAGAATAAAAAGACATGTTTGCAGTACCCTCTGCTTGTTAGAAGCTGCTGAATGTTGCTCATCATAGAGAAGAGCTGTTTCACGGTATGTAACTAAACCATAATTCTCCATAGCTCCAGCAGCAAAATCTGGTATCGCAATCATATCCATTTTGGGAAGGGGATATGGGACGGCAAAGTACCTACAAGAATGATTCGAGTTATTTTAAACGAGTACGAACAAGCGAATCTATGATACAACCAGCAAAAGAAGTTCAGAAATATGAATGCACATAAAATGTCAAAGAAGAACCTACTCTTTGAACAGATCCAATGTCTTTGCACCAACATGCAACGCAAATTTCCCATGGTCGGCTTTGCCCACTTGACAGTATACTCTGACTTTAATACCTGCGCAATAGATGAAACTTGCTTTAGAGCTTCTGGGATTGACTAAACGTGAGGTGGACAAAATGAATTTTTAATTTACCATCGGATGTATGATCTTCCACGTAGTCAAACAAACCAACAACAAATGCTACCAAATACGTAGACATAATTGGTGACTCTTGATATGAGACAATCTTCAGATTCCCATTCACTTTTTCATCAATGACAGGCATATTGGAGAGAGCCACTAAATCCTTTGGCACTTCTAGTGTAATCTTAAAAGTAGCCTGTTACACAAAGCGTGAATAAAAAAGACTACGGAAAACAGAATACCGAAGAGGAAGAACAGATGGAAACCTTGCAAGCAGGCTCATCCCAACATGGGAAACACCTCCTAGCATCAGCTGGTTCAAATTGAGTAACCGCCATATTCTTCTTCTCACCATTATGTTCATACGAACTACGCCAAACGAAAAACAACATAGTTCGAGAATTAACTTATATTGTATCTAAATTTCTACGTGTACCAAAGATAAGAAACTCAATACTTTACCTTCTATAGAACCCCTTCATTTTGTCATTTAATGTTCCATTAAAACTTAATTTGAGAACTCCCACTCCATGTGGAAGAATCTCACTAAACTCCAACACCAAAATCTCATCCTCTTCAAACAGAGAAACTTTTGGAGCTACTACTGCCTGCTTAACAACGAAAATCAAATCCAAAATTCTCAACTCGAAAACCTAATCACGAAAGTATCTATATCTGGCTAATTTCCCATCGACCAAAAGCACAAAGACCGTAATTCCAATCGCATTATCGGAATCCGAATTCAAATCATCACAAACAAACAAACGAAAAACTCGATCGGATCGGAAAATACCTTAGAGGAAGTAAAAGGAGTGAAAGAAACAGAGGAATCGTTGACGGAGAGATCAGCTGCGTTGAGAACAATGAAACGAGTATCGGCGACTATATCTAGGTCAATAGCGACGGTTCCGGCGAAAGTACAGGCGACGAGGTCGGGATTGAGACGGAGATCGTATTTCTTAGGGACGGCGAATTTGGGAAGACGAGGCTGACCTTTGAACTCATCCATTTTTCTTAAACTTGTGTTGATGATTTTTTTTTTCTGTTTTTTCCTCTCCTTTATATATAAAAGAAAAGTGAAAGAGAAAGTGTTTTCTGCAATGTTTTGAAAACCGGACCGGACCGGGGGTCGGACCGGATTAAACCGGGAACCGGCCACTGGTCCGGTTCGGATCAATATAAAAACCCACCTATGATCAAACCGGATATCAAATCGGGTTGAACAGGCAAAAAACCGGAAATCGGTATTGAACCGGAACCGCATCAAACCGGGTTTAATAATTTTTTTATTAATTTTTTGTTTTTTCATTTTGTTTTTTTTTATTTATAAGTTTTATGTCAAAATTTTTGATAAAACTAATGAAATATTAAACTTTTTCCATATAAAATATTTTAAAATTATAAAATGCGTAAAAATTTAGACCAAAACGCTTATATTTGCTACAATTGTGTTAGTAATTATAATTTAGTTTTATTTTGCTATTGATTTTTTTTTTTTATATAAATATTTGAAATGATTGAAATGTTTTATTTGATATTTGGATAGATATAGACATATAAATAGAAAAAAATATAAGACCAAATATATATAAGCTAATATTTTTAAAAAACTATTAAATTTGGTTGAACCCGGTTCGATCCGGTTAGACCATATTAACCCACGACCCGAAATGTTTTCTGGTTCAGTCGCGGGTCCAGTTTTAAAAACATTGGTTTTCTGGTTGGCCACGCGAGAGATGATGATGCGTATCACATGTGATTCCGATTTTACGTGACGTTAGCTACTTATTAAAATTTACAAGTAAAAAAGCCTTTATGACGTCAAAAGAAAAAAAGGAACTAAAAAGCCTTTATTATGGCCCAAATTATCTCCTCAAACCAGCTAAACCATAAATTAGTGAAAATTTTCAATTAGGCTTTCTCTCTCCTTTAGAAATTTCTCTCGCTTCTCTCTAGGTAAAAAAAGATAAATCGTTGATTCCTCCGTCCGACGCCGGATTAGCCGGCGTCGTGGCGTGTAAATTTTTAAGTTTAGTTTGTTTTTTCCTTTGTTGTATTTTCCGATCTTTGATCAGAGTCGGGTTCCGGCTTGACCGGATTTTATCTTCCGTTTAGCGGATTTCACTTTCCGTTTATCGGATTTCACTTTCCGTTTATCGGATATATTTTCCGGCTAGACCGGATGAGTGCTTTATTCTCTTTTATAGGTTCCGGTAGTGGCAATTTAAAATCTTTTTCACCTTTTTATGGTACCTGTCAATCCAAGGTCGGGAGTAGAATCTCCCCATAAATTCTTCTATTTAGAGGCTTTATTCAAAGGTGATAGAGGATGTTTGGCCATGTGAAAGGCGATCGGTGGTGATTTTATCGGTGGTAAGAAGATTTTAAATGGAGCCATGCTTGGATTATTCCTATAAAGAGATTTATGGTAAAACTTCAAAGCTACGGTGGTGGATTGGGAAGAGATGAGGCGGTGGTCCGGCGTGTTCATGTTCATGCATGTTCCTCCTTTCTTCTTTACTCAAATTGTAAACACGTGTTTTCACGTATGTCCACGTGTAATGTTGCTTTGACTTTTACCATGTAATGTTTGCCTTATCAATATATAATGTTGCCGACAAAAAAAAAACATAAATTAGTGGATTTCTGAATTCGATTTAAACATTTTCTATATTTTTTTTCAAAGCTTTTCCCAACGTTTGTTTGTATGAAATTTCTCAAACTGAAATGAACATTTTTAAAGATAATTGTCCTTGAATTCCATAAATCCATCCGGTTAATGATGTTTTGGTCCGAGAAAATGTAAACAATTAACGGGCTTAACCACGGAATACCGGGTTTAACCGTACTTTTTACAAAATTGTGATGTTTTCAAAACGACGGTGTTTTTTTCCTTGCTTAGGGTTTTTTTTCATCATTGAAACGGCAGCGTTTAGTTTTCTGACTAGCTTCGTCATCGTTTGGTATTTCATTACCGGTTCTGGGTCTAAAGTCCAACACAGAGAGTTTCAACGTGAGACATAGTGCTCATCACAATCTCGTGATTTACGGATCTTTATTTTTTCCACTCTAATCAATATAAAATTTGAACTAATCAAGGTAAATTTGAAAACTTTTTAATTTCTAGTTCTGGGTATTCAAATTCCTATTGTTGTTCGAGGCTTGATACATTAATAGTTGCTTATTATATGATTTTGTTACTTTTTTCCCATTCTCTTTTAATTATGTTTGATTATACTTCTCTGTTTGTGATTTGAGTAATGGACCTTGTGTTATAATTTTATTGCCATTTTTTGTAAGATTGATATAAAACTTTATGAATTATAGTAGATGGAATTTCAAATTTGCTAAAGCTGACAAATTATTAGTGATTTGCAACAACAATGGGTTTACTGAAGAAAGATAAGAAAACTTCTGCTCACTCCTCTACTTCGCCTTGCGCCGATTTACGAAACGCTTACCACAATTGCTTCAATAAGTAAGTTTTAGTCTCTTTTTCAATCCAAAATTTGATACTTTGTGTTACAATGTCTTAGCTTTATTGTCAGTACAGACTATTTAGGTTTCTTTAGTTGCTATAGGGTTTAGCTATAGTGAACCAAATGGCGTTGTTTTCGATCTTTTAGCAGTTTTTTTGGATTTATGTTTCTATCTAGAGAAGCCTTAAAGTTGCATCTTTTTTCTTGATTTTTGGTTTGAATCTTGCAGATGGTACTCGGAGAAGTTTGTGAAAGGGCAATGGGATAAAGAAGAGTGTGTTGCTGAATGGAAAAAGTACCGAGGCTGTCTCTCGGTAAACTCATCCCTCGACAATTCTTCTTCAGCTCGATTCGTGTTGTTTCGTGTTCTGAGTTTTTGTTTTCGGTTTTTGTGTATTCAAACAGAAGCATATAGATGGTAAGCTTCTAACGCGCATTTTGGAGGTAGATGGTGAGCTGAATCCAACAAAGCAATCTGATTCATAAGAAAACAGTTGATGCTTAATGTTTTTTAATAACATTTTCACTTTGAAATAAATTAATATTCGTTATGCAATTTTTTTGGTAGGAGACCATAAAAATACATTGAATTAGGAAAGACAACCAAAGTAGAATGAGGTTGTTGTTTTCTTTTATTTGAACCACACAAAGAGAGAAATAAAAAGAAGATATTATCATTTCTTCTTGAAGAGGAAGTGTGAAACCATCCACTCTCCTCCATTGTTGTATCCGAAAAGCTCGGCAACAGCGATGAAGAAGGTTCTCCAATAAACCATCCACTTCACTGCTTCCTCTTTCCCATAAGTCATTTCCATTATCTGCTTTACTGCAACTATCTCCTTATCCATTCTCTTTAGCCACTCTTCACTACAAAGTAACAAACATCACAAGATTATTATCATTTTCTTTCTTGCTTATCACAACAATTTGATAAGAGTTTTTACCTTGTTTGTGCATAATGCTTCCCGTTAACGAGCCAGTGATCCACAATCGAAACATCTTCCTGAACATAAATTGATATGTTTGGAAAATTGAGAATGAAACAAGAAACAAACATGGTAAGTTATAATGTATATTACTTGGAAATAGAGGAGAAGATTCGCCGATGGCATTGTTCCTCCGCTGAAGAAGTATCTTGTGATCCAGTCGTCGTCATTCACATCCTATAGTGATCAATATAATCACAAAGATTGCATTATAACCAACCAAAATTGGGGAAGTAATTAATTTAATCAAATTTGACATTGTATATACCTCAAAGTGGTAAGCAAGAGTCTTGTGACAGAAATAGTGAACAAACAGAAGACTATCTTCCTTCATCCAATTTCCTATTTTCTTCAGAAGCTCTCCATAATTTTTCATATGCTAATACACAAATCCAAATAGAGAACACCAAAGATAAACAAAACCACACCTCAATTAAACATATAATGAAATTCTTTATAATCCAAACCTCAAACATTTCGATGGAGAATATTCGATCGTATTTCCCTTCATGCTCAAAAGTGCTAATATCCGCAACAATTATTTCGATATTCTGAAGCCCGAGTTTCCTTTCAAAACATGACAATCAAAGAAATAATTTATACATAATCGTTTACTTATATACTAGAACTTAAAGCTTTGGATGTAACTAATTACCGGGATTGCTCATCGATAAATGCTTTCTGTGTTTTTGAGTTGCATACACCGGTTAGCTTGCATTTGCTATATTTCCGAGCGATGTACAAAGCCAAAGATCCCCAGCCACATCCGACATCGAGAACAGTTTGTCCATCTTCCACTTTAGCTCTTTCACAATATAGAGCCAACATTGCTTCCTCTGCATCTTCTAAGCTACTTGAACTTTTTGGGAAATAACAAGAGCTGTATTTCTTGTTTCTTCCAAGAACAAGTTCGAAGAAAGCTGTTGGTAATTCATAGTGTTGAGTCTTCGGTTTCTCGGTCTTGATCGCTATAGGCATCTCCTTTATAGCTGAAAATATGTCATTCATAAGAGATTTATACATTATCAAATTCGAGTGACTAACTCTATGGATATCTCGCTATAGCTCAAGTATATGAAACATTATGGTAACATTGACCTTTACGAAGGCAAGATGCAAAATCTCATGAACAAAACTATCATATAATTAAGAACTTGAATTAGTCTTATATGCTTAATGACCGGAGATCCAATTAACAAAATAACTCTTAATATGTAAAATTTGTAATAATATTAAAAAATGAAAGAAGATAAAATATTTGTGTTCGAGAATCTCTCAACAACAATATCCAAACTAGAAAGATATATATATATATATATATATATATATATATATATATACTCGACATTTCTTTTTGATAACACACACTTAAAACAAAAAAACCATCATTTCATGAAGTAATAATCTTACTGACAAAATCATAGTACTGTAGGAGCATTAAAGTCGTCATGTCACAAATGAATCTAAACCACAAAAGCAAAAAGCCATGGTACGTTTGTTGTGACAGTTGTGTTACACAAAACACAATCACCCAATTCAATTATAAATTAAGAACTTAAAGAAAAAGAAAAGATTTGAATAATTGAGTTTGAGTCACTTACATTTGACGAAACTGAGGAGATCGGAGAGTTGTAGCTCCGCCGTGGGTTTGTAACCGGACCGGAGTCGACCGGCGAGAAGCAGCCGCGTAAACCGCCGTATGAGAATATCTGGTAACAGATTCTTCTCCAACAACGTCAAAACCGCCTTCACCGAAACGCCATAAGCTACGTCCATTATCTTCTCCATTTCTCTCTCTCTGGCCTCTTTTTTTTTTATGACTCTTGAGTTTTTTTTTCCCCTGGATAAGGAAACAAAAGATTTGTATATATAGGCACATCATTGTTAGTTACGTGTATTACCATATTTAATGACGGAACTAATTTTAAGATTTCAGAAAAATGGTCCCAATGAACTTATCTTTTTGTATTCGCCCGTGGTCAACTAATCGGATTTTTTTTTAGTTCTAGACCTTCTAGTTCACTCTTATATCTTTATGATATTCATAGTAAATATGTAAATAACTTTACTTATTTAACCATAGAAAGTTTAACTAAAAGATAACCCAAATTTTGCAAGCTTTAACTAAAATATTTCTCGTATCTTGCAAAACAATTTTATTCAATGAAATAACATGCTATAGAGTAAAAGAGCTAGCATTTAATTTTAAAACCCATTTTATTGAGTAAAATGCTAGCCTTTGATTAAAAAAACATGCTATTGAGTAAAAAACATGAATCAATCACATGTATATTATACATGTAAATTTGAGCTAATAAAATAGTGCATCAAATGTAAAACTAATAACTTAATTAGATCAATCTATGTATTTGTGGCTATCCAATTTATGAACGAGTATGGAGTATCCAAACTTTTTAAAACCGGATATCTACTTTTTTCCCAATATTTCGAACCAATCCACAAATATTTAAAGGACAAATACATGTGTAGTGTTTGTATGATCATTCAAATTGAAATATGGTATAGGACGAATACAATACAGAGTGGAATAATGGTACGAAGCAACTTGTTATCGTTTCATAATCAATAGTTATTGTTAGGATTAGGAAAAAAATAAGGGTGCATGTAAAATGCTTCAGAGTTGTTCGTCATGCTAACCCATTTTAGAAAAAAACAAGGGTGCATTAACCCATTTTAAAAACTAAATTTTCAGAATTTTCGTTTGTAAACATTTCTTGTCCTTATTTGATAACCAGTCAAGGAGGTCGAATATAATTTTTCAAGTTAGTTGATTTCATTATAAATTTATAACTGATAGAATAAATTAATTATTTAACTTTTAGTGATTGGCAAAATTATAACACATCGCATTATCAATATGTTCTTATGTTAATCGTACCAACATCCTAAATTGAATTAATTAAGACCAACTCTTAAGTTTTTTATTTATTTTTAAAATTAGGATGGCCACTACATAGTTCATGCTCTAATTAAGTTCATAATTCGATAGTTCAATATGTTCTTATATTAATCGACAGTTTACCAACTTTATTGTTTTTTCAATTAATCAGTAACCACAACATCCAGTTGTATTTATTTTTCCGGGGGGCCTAGTCCTTATTTATTAATTATCGATTTTGGTCCAAAACGATTTTATTCTTTTAATACTAACAGTACGGTCCCATCATCAACCGATCATTCACCACCATCATCGAAATATATTTTCTGCTTCGAATGGTGACATAAAATAGAACGGTGCAGATCAAGAATTTGTGCGGTGCGGTACAACTGCAGATCGTGCGGTTTGCAGAACGAGTGCGATTTTGTGTATAAAAGCGGAACGCAATAAAGTTTGATTAGTGAAAAAAATAATATGCGGTTCAAAACAGTTGTTTGATTGGTGAAAAACGATAAAAGCGGTTTGAATAATGTTTAAAATTAGTGTTTTAATAACTAATACCCAATTTTTAAATATATGGTTTACAAAATATACTTTTGACAAGTAAATAGTTTTAGTTTTATAAGAAATTTTGTTTTAATCATTTTAACGGAATAACAATACATTAAAATAAAAAATAAAAATACAAAACAAGATTAAAAAAAAAAGAAATTAGAATCGTATACAAATATTTAAAATATAAATATTTCAAAAACGTCACGTTTGGTAAGTTAGTTTATAAGAATAACATTATGAGTTGTCAGTTTTTCAAATTACCATTCATTAAAAAAAAATAAACACCTAAAATTATAAACTTTAAAAGGGGTTTTGACCCCAACAAACCTTAAAATCTCAAACTTTAATTTTTTTTGACCTTAATAAACCATAAACCCTTAAAAAAGGGTAACATAAATAGCTAATCCAAATGTAAGTGAAATAATTTAAAGCATTTTACAAAAAAAAAAAAGTTATTAAAATGGCAATTTTTAATCTTTCTTTTTAAAATATTGTTTCTTAGATTACTGAAATAGTTTAAAGAAAATTAACTATGAGAAAAACAAAATAAAAATAAAAATTGTGATTCTTACTTCTATTCAAAATATGTACAGTGTATTCCTTATAGTAAACATGTATACATATTTATTCTATCTTGTACACATCTCCAAAATATGTTACAGTGTTTCTCCTTATAGCATTAACCATCTTAGCTAATAAAATTTACGTTTGTATATATATATATATATTATAATTAAGAGAAAAGCAAAAAAACCGCACACACGGTAATAGAACCGCACCTATTTGGATGTGCACCAACCTCAATGTGCGGATCAACAAATTTCTTCATGTTTTGTACCGCACAAAGCATTTTCATTTTATCTTTATTTTAAATTTATTGACAGCACTACATCTATTGAATTTGTTAATTGGCAACATGAAAGGCGGTTTTAGAAAGATGCTCAAAACTGCACCGCACTATGGTCCTCCAATCAAAGCCTAATACTCAAAACTTATTCCATTGAAAAGTTAAATTTTGATAGAGAAAATCAACATACACATTCATGCTTTTGGCTATTTTGATATAATCTGAATCCACAATTATCTACAACTAAAGATACGATTAACGAATGAATTTTTAACTTAAACTAATTTGAAAAAAAAAAATCATTTACGTGTTGAATCTGTATGCTAAATTTGAAACTTACCCTTCTGCACTTTCAAACGCTAATTAACCTAACTCGGTTCATAATTTCAAGATTTAAGATTTACAGTTTGTTTGATTCTGGGGCAAGTTTACCTGGATTTTGATGAAAATTTGCTAAAAAAAATCAATTGATTTGCTACAAAAAACCAATTGATTTGCTAAAAAGAAAATAATCATTGGCTTAGACTTTAAATTCTAAAATTATTTTAACTAGACTATAACCATTGTTGAAATAATTAGGCATTGCATGTTATAGTTAAACTAGGATATTGACAAATATTAACGATCTTCTAGACCATTCTTGATTCTTAAGTAATCATATCTTCATTATTTCCATAATCTTTGTAGGTCATCATTCAACCTCGGTCAATCTCGACCTCTGTCTCCCAATACCCCCACCGTTGGGTTAAATCAGTTGCAACACCCGGTCGTCGGGTCATCATCGACTTTATACCCAGTCGTAGGGTCAAAAGTGGCTATAACACCAAGCCGTTGGGCCATCGACATTTATACTCGGTCGTGGAGTCATCTTCGTGGCGTTTATACCCGAACATAGGGTTCAACGGCTTTTATACTCTGCCGTAAAGTCATCAGTGAAAGATATATCATCATCGTAGTAGAATATCTCTATCGTTTTCATCGTCCGATCAGCATCGTATCCGTCGGAATCATCGCACAAGTTAACCATCTTCATCCTCGAGAAGATCATGTGAGCACACTTGAAGCATCGACATAGTATAACTCACGGTTAAGAAAAACAAGTGAAATCAATTGACCAAAACACAAGCTTTTGATCGTAAATCTTGTGCTCTCAAAAAAAAAAAAAAAACCAGCATATGCTAGCAAATAAAAAATCATCATGGTCCATCATGGACCGAACCAACAACGTAACAAGATTGTCATGTCTCTTCTTCTTCTTGTCTTTCTCTTTTTTTTTTTTTATCGATCAAAACTAAAATCCAAACAAAACCAAACAAAACTTTAATTAAAATATTAAAAAGAAAATCCCAACGAAAAGATCGAAGAAATCAAGGTCAAAGAAAAAGATGGAATCGATAAAAATAATATAGAACACTTCTTTTTATTTTTTAGATAGCGGAAGCAAACGAAAATCCTAACCCAAAGGAATTGGATCAAGGCTCTGATACCATGATAGATTGATGAGAGTAAGAACACAAAAGTATTTGAGAAGAATTATATTAGACTCTCATCCGAATAATGGTAAAAGTTACAATGGTTTATATAGAGAACTAATTTCCTAAATCTAGGTAAATAATATCTTTACATAATAGCGAATTTCCTAAACTAGGATATTGACAAATATTAACGACCCTCTAGATCTTTCTTGATTCTTAACATATCTTCATTATTTTTATAATCTTCGTTGGTCATCTTGATCGTTCAATCTCGGTTAATCTCGACCTCTCGATCTTCCAATAAACTCCTTAAAATGGCTGAAAGGAATTTTCGAAATTGACTAATAGTTGATGGAATGATTTGCATCCCAAACTCTTTGAACCCTATCCACATTATGACACATTTTTTTTCTTTTTGTTATTGTTGTTAGCTAAGTATTGTACCTAGCGAATGGAGTTACATTCACCAGTTTATGATTCCAAGTTAAAGTAATTGAGAGATAAGGTTGCACTAAGAATCTTCCTAGTCTAAGACAAGTAAAATTAACTAGTTTTTTTTGTTGAGAAAGAAATCTCAATGTAGGAGAAAACACAAATTTTAACGATCATGTAAGGTTTCCAAAATCGAAACAAAAGCCAAACCGTTTGAGATACATACTCAAAACGATGCATTCTAAAGCTTGTTTCCTAATAACGCTACAAGAAGACTCCAAATTTTGTTACCTTTTACAAGAAGATTTTCAACCTACCATTCTTTGGAAGTGATATACAGCAATAATCGTTGTTACCAAATCCAATTCCCCATGAATTTTGAACCATTAAAAATTCAATTTCACTATTTGTGATGTCTCTCCCTATAACAAACATAACATGATAATCTATCTTTTCTGTCCGAACATGTGGTACACGATAAATCCCCTACAAAAATAATTAGTTACACAAATTTTATATAAATATTATACATTAACTATTTTTTTCATGTCATAAGAAAGATAATTTTTATATCATTCCAATGTACTGGAGTTTATCAGTCTCCAACACAATTCCTAATGTAACTGTTTTTTTTGTTTATCACAAAAGGAATTTCATTCAGACATTAGAACCGGAAACATTAAACATAATTGGATGTATTCTTTATTATGCACTCTTTGAAGATGTGAGACTCAATTGATTCAACGCTCATAAGGTATGGTGGTTCTTCTTCTTTGCTTGTGGATTGGCTTTGTATTTATATATTGAAGGCCATAGATCTACTCAACAATTAACCTGTTCATTCAACTTGTGTTTAGGATGATGCACCGCGTAACAATGGGAAGTTTTGTTTAGTCACTACTTCTTGCTCGATCAAAGGTAACTTGAAAGCTTGTCTAAATCTGTTTGTGAGTCTCTACTAGGCCATTAACTTATGAGCCTACTTGCTTTTCACAATCTTTTTATGTGCACAAGTAAGTGTTTGTTCCTCCGTAAATGTTTGCTTGTTGTTTCTTGTAGGTTCTCAAGAAAAAAACTACATAATAGGACCAAAATGTTGTAGATGGCTTCTATACTAGTGTGATACCTACTTGGCTAGAGCTTGATGATGCACTTAGAGGAACAAAAAAAAGCAACTACACCACTGTGAAGTGCAACAGATTTCCCTTATGAGACAAGAATTATCTTTGTGTTAATGTTACTTATTTGTTATTTAATTACAGAGTTTCAAATATGCAAAAGATCAAATGGCTTTATCTATATGCTCAAGTTGCAGCATACACTGAGTGGTACATTAAGATGGTGAGGATCAGAGCCTAGAGAGAGTTGTGTTTCAACCAAGCTTTGTTTTGTTTGGTCTCTTCTCTCAAACCATGCTTTGTTTTGTTTTGTAGTAGGAACAAACCGGAGAAAGCTTGGTTGACTAAGTTCCACTACTAACAAAGAGATTGGTATGTTCCACTTGACCATGGGATACTCCTGAATAAAAGTAAAACATAAATGGGATGTATATAAAAAACGTAAGTAAAACATAAACGAGATGTATATAGGAAAAGTAATTCGAACTAAGTTTTGTTTTGATCTTACCGGCATTTTTAGATCGTCTATTTATATCCTAGTGAACATCTCAATGCTCCCTATCTTCCAAATCTTGATATAATGTTCATTTCCAACAGCTATGTAGTCATTGGAAATTTCCATACAATTCATCCTAGCATTACTAATCCCCTCATAGGTTCTTTTCCATTTAAAAGTGTCTTATTCCACCACTTTATCATATGTTCAACAAAATAATCTGCAAACAATGACACTAAGTTGTTAAAACTGTGAAAACAAAAACAAGAGCTTAATCAAAATAACTAGTCAAGTCACCTCTTTCCATTTCTGCTAAGCTTAATAAAGCCAGCATTGCCAAAGCCAGTACGCAAGGCATCACCTTGTTCATTACATCGTATCTTTATTTTTCTAACAAAGCCTTGCATATCTGATGCAAATACTTACTATAATACAAAAACACATTCAACTTAGTTTCAAGGAGAATAATTACACAACATTACCAATACAAATAGGATTGGAGACTTACATCTTGGTGCACAACAAGAGAAGTCAAACCTATTTGATGACTCAAATACCAAACAAGTGACCCTTTTGAAGCATTCCATTCTTTTATGCATTTGTCTTCTCCACAGGTAATTATTCTCAACTCTCCTTGGCAAGTATAGAACACTATATCCCTTACTTGACCACAATGAACCGAAATCTAACAAAAACAACTTTGTTTTCTTAACAGCATGTTTTGCTAATATATGAATGAATACATTGATACAAACCTCAAGATGATTCTTTGTAGGATTTTTAGCCTCATACTTGAAAGTATAAACTAAACCTTCATGGAAACCCACAGCTAGATCACGTAAATAGATATCCAGTTACTACACCTTCATGGAAAAAATAAAATATTTACTTGTTGTGTTACCATATATTCACTACAAGAAAACACCCCCATTTGCAACGGCAAGTTTCGTCGCAAATTCGTTGCAAAATGGGTATTTGCGACGATTTTGCGACGTTTTGTCGTTTGTCGCAACTAGCTCGTCGCAAACCAAAAATCGTCGCAAAATCGTCGCAACTATATCGATAGTCGCAAAACCGTCGCTAATTTTGCGACGATTTTGCGACTTAATATTTTGCGACGTTTTTGCGACTGAATATATTTGCGACGAAATAGCATCGGTTTTACGTGGTAAAAGTTAGCATCGGTTTTGCGACGACTAGTACTTGCAACGGTTTTGCAGCTATTTTTGGCGACGATTTTGCGAGTAATATTTTGCGATATGTTTGCGTCATACCGGATTGCGACGCAATTGCGGCTATTATTTGCGACGGTTTTGCGACGATTTTTGATGTGATTTATAAAAAAAAAAATTTCGAAAATTAAATAATTTATAATTAAAAAAAAAAATTTCTAAAATATTTAAATTTATTTATAAAAACATAAAATAAAAATAAAGTTTTACATAAATCTAAAAACTGAAAACAAATCTATTCGAAATCGATATCATCGAGCGGATCCCTGGTGGTCGATGTGCCTCCTCCGTCGCCTTCCCTGGTGGTCGATGTGCCTCCTCCGTCGCCTTCTGGCCTTCTCAGAAACTCGGCAAGCTCGGGGTTCCCCCTCGCTAACAGCGCGAACATATCATCATGGGCGGTGGTCCTCTTCGTCGTTTCGCTGAGCAACTTCTCCGTTTCGCCGAGCCGTTCTTTTGTTTGTGTGAGCTCTTCTTTGGTTTGGTGGAGCTCCCTGACTATTTCCGGATCAGAAGCAAATCTCGTAACGGGACAAAATGGCACTCCATGATCATCCGTCCGGATAGATCCTGTAAATGCCATCTTTCCCTTACGGTTTCGAGGAGCCAACTACCAAAAAAATGAAAAGTTTACAAATGTTAATAGTATACTAAATATTTAAAATTGTGAATAAAATTACGAAGGAAATTAAGTTTATATACCTGTAATGCGATTTGGTTGATCGCCATCGGTGTCAACTGAGTAGGTTGACCATCTGGAGTAGGCTGGGATGAGAGTTCTTCGACTCGCTCATTGACCTCGTCGTGGAGGTTGTGGACACATTCATCAACCCATGACCCGTCCGGCCTGCGGTGGGTCACCTCCCAAACCTCTGGGATCGTTGCGGGAGATCCTTTTTGCACGGCCTGACAAAGAAAACATTAGAAGTTGAGATTTTTGTGACCCTAAAAATTTAAAGTAAGATAATGAATAACTTACAATCTCAAAACCACGCTGCTCAAATCCCTTCTGTCCCGAAACGTGTTTTGAAGGGTGGTCACTACCGCCAACCTTCGTCAATCGAGCAGACGAGCACTGGCTAGACCTCTCCTTAGATGTCTCCAACTCCCAGAAGGCGACAAGGCCATCCCAAATATCGGGATCGAAGAAAGTTGGCATACATACCTTGGGATCCAGATTTTTTAGCCACTTCTCCTTCCACCGTCCTATTTGGTTGTTGAGACGGTCCTTCGCTTTCTTCTCAAATCCCTCACGAACTAAACCATTAATCGCAGGGTTCCAATAGTATTTTTGCTGCAAATTGTCATAAATTAGAACATAAGTTAGAAAATTACAAAATTGAATAAATAAATAAAAGTTTTAAAAATTAATAAAAAAATTTACCGCGAATTGATGGAACCACCGATCCTTGATCTCCGGGGTAACATACTTCCAACTCGTGTGGCACACCTTGAAATCCCGCTCTATGATCTTTCTAACATCCTTGCCGACCGAATTTTTCCAAAACCTAAAAAAATATACAAAAAGCAATATATTGTGTATATATAATAATAATTATAAAACAAAATTGAATTAAAACTATAAAAATTTAATTACTTACCACACAGCGTTGCCCTGGGAGTCAGGGTGTAAATGGGGAAGAGTCTCCCGTCCAGGAGTAACGAGAAGCTGGCCCAAGGTCAAGTCGTCCCATGAAGGAAGTGCTCTAGGGTTTGGCTGGGTAGGTGGCGTCTGCTGTGACTCGGGAGGTGGCGTCGGCTGTGTCTCAGGAATCGTGGAACTAGAGGGGATTTCAGAGCCCTGCAAGGGATGTCTCCTCTGTCCTTGTCGTTTATGACCACTAGCACGACCACTGGACTGTACGAACTGGTTATAGTCGTTCCCTGCCATCTAAATAAATTTGATAGTTTTTTAAATTAGTAATTGCATATTTACAAAATATTTAGTTTAATATTAATTTTAACCATTTTGTATTTATAACATTAATTTAACCTAATCAAAATTATTTATAACATTAATATTTATAAAATTAATAACATTATTTATAACATTAACATTAATTTATAACATTAACATTATTTATAACATTAATTATTTATAACATTAACATTATTTTAACCTAATCAAAATTATTTATAACATTATTTATAGCATTAATATTTATAACAAAATTAGTAGATTAACAATTTTAACTTTTAATCAATATAAGTTAATCCTCAATTCCCTAATACAATTTTCCTATAAACCACAATTAACTAATAAATTATATACGAAAGGAAAAATTAACATTCATAAAAGGAAAGAACAATTTAGGGATTTACCTAATAAGGTCGGGAATGATTTGGAAGGTGGATGGAATTTTTTTATAGGGAGAGATTTTTTTTTTTTTGGAGAGAGGAGAGATGAGTGTACAGTCCGAAGGATTGAAACCGTATATATAGGGAGAACTATCCCTCGCAATTCCGTCGCAAATATTAACCAAACCGTCGCAATTTCGATGCTAATTGGGCCGAATATTTCGCCCACTGCATGGTTGCCGCCCACGTCTTTTCGTTTCCCGCCCACATTTCGTCGCAAATACCTCGCAAATATTAAAAATATCGTTGCAATTTCCTCGCAAACCGTAAAATCCCGAGGTGTTTGTAACGGTTAATGAATAGAGTTGACCGTAACTGTAGTCGCAAAAGTGTGGCTAACTTAGCATCGGAGTTGCGACGTTTTCGTCACAAATACGTTGCAAATTGTTGATTGCAACTCTTTTGCGACATATTCGTCGCAATTCCCATGCAAATAAGGTTTAGGGTATATTTAGGGAATTGGATGTTTTAGACCAAAATTAGGTTTCATAAATGATAAATACACATTTGTTTAGGTTCTACTGCATGTATGAACCAAAGTTAGAGTACTAATTGAAGTTATTTGTAAAATCGGCAAAAATGATAACTCGATCATAATCTAAGTATAATTACATGTATTTGATACTTCGTTATATATGTTTCTCGATTATGTTTGGAAAAGTTTTATTTGAGTAATTATAGAGGGATTGTTATTTATTAGGCACTCATACTTTTATATTAGACACTCATACTTGTATATTTTTATTTTACGAATCCTATTTTTGGTCTAAAACATCCAAACCCCTAAGTTTACCCTATACCCTAATTTGCGTGGGATTTGCGACGATAACGTCGCTAAAACGTTGCAATTGAATATTTGCAACGGTTTTGCGACGATTTCGTCGCAAATACGTTGCTATGTTAGCAACACTCTTGCGACTATAACGGTCAACTCTATTAATTGATCGCACATGGTTTGGGTGAAATATTCGGTCCTTTTTGCAACCAAATTGCAACGCCATTGCGAGGGTAGTTTTCCCTATAAAAGCAAGTCCAATCCTTCCCTCATTCCTCACATCTCTCTTCAAATGTCTATACATCTCTCTTCAAATGTCGATAGTTAATTGATTCCAAATGGCGGATTTAGGCCTATAATCTACGACATTAAGAGTACATTATGAGGCTAAATCCGCTGTTTGGAATCAAAGTTCTGTCGAAGCGTTTTAACTGAGGTAAGAGTACATTATGAGGCTCGCTCAATGTTGCTTACAAATGCCACCGTTGCCCGAGTCCCTAAATAATCTGATATATCCCCGAATTTGCCACGTACCTCAAAATAACAATAAACCGACTTCAATGTAAAGAAAGACGGTGCCCTCGTAAAAACGTAGCAAATGCTTATATATCTTGTTTAAAAATAAACACTTACTTAATATATACACATAAATAATATTACATTTGTTAATCTTCTTCATCATCATCTAATCCGCCTTCTTCGTCATCATCGTCGTCCTCATCTTCCTCTTCGTCTTCATCAAACTCATCTTCGTTTCCTTCTGAATCCTCGAATATCACATCAAGACCACTATGAAGTGGGTCAATTCTTGTCAAATCGGTGGTTACCTCTGTAGGGATCGAAACATCTTCGGTTCTTGCTGGTTGCACTGGGGGTTGGTCATCATCTGCATCAGCTGCTAACCCCCCGACAAATCGACCCCTTGGGTTAACTTTGATCACGGATAGCCAATCTTGATCCCGTCGTCCACGAGTTCGAGGGTACGGAATGAATACTACTTGCTCTGCTTGGGATGCTAAAACAAATGGCTCAAACTTGTCAGTGTAGCTCCTATTTCCTTTTACATCAACAACTCCAAATTTGCTGGTTCTAACCCCGAGACCATTGGTTGGATCAAACCAATCACAACGAAATAATACACTTTTCAAGTTCAACACACCAGCATACTCAATCTCAATGATTTCCTTCAAAATACCATAGAAGTTTGTATCGTCCGGGACATGTATACCATAATTTGCAGTGGTTTTATCTTGTCCATGTTGAAATGTGTGAAAAATAAAGCCGCGAGTACAATACATCTTACTCGTTTTTATGCTTGCAATGGGCCCCAAAACAAACTCATGTACCCATAAAGGCCAACTTCGTCGAGATTTCTTCGCCACCTATATATTGTCAAATTGCAATATCTTAATTAGTATACTTATATAAGTAATACTAATAAAACTCATGCATGGTTCTTACCTTCTCCTGCATCCAGCCAACAAAATCACGTTCTAGGTAAAATTGAACTTCTTCATCATTTAGTTCAGGAAATGCCTCTCGTATTTGGCCTTCTAACATTCTGTACACCCGTTAATTATTAATTAGTTGTAGCTATATATATTGTCAATAACTATATATATGCCACGTACCTCTCATATGGCTGAAAGTAGTTACAATTGAGCATTATATACGTATGGGCAGCTTGCATATGCTTGAAATCACACCACGTTGATTCCTTCACTGTTCCACCCATCCGACCTACATCACAGAAAACATCCGGTACACCCTCCAAGTGATATGTTCGGCCAACCCCACCATCGTCGTATCGTGTACGACGGGTTTTCTTAGTTTTCACGGCTTTGCTAAAGTAGTAAGTAGAGAAGTTTGATGTCTCCTCTGTCAAACTTCCAGCAATGATTGATCCCTCTACTCTTGCAAGATTTTTCGCCTTCATCTTCAAATGTTTGAAGAACCTTTCGAAGGGGTACATCCATCGAAATTGGACAGGACCACCCAAATCTAACTCATGTGGTAAGTGTACAACCAAATGTTCCATCACATCAAAAAAGGAAGGTGGAAATATCTTCTCTAAGTTGCAAATAGTGAGTGGAATGTCTGAATTCAACTTCGAGATTTCGTCCTCCATTAAGGTTCTGGCACATATGTCTCTGAAAAATGCTCCAATACCTAAAACATCAATCCGGTCCGAAGTAAGTTAATTAATACAGGTAAAGAATACATGTATGTATATATTAATAACCATAGATAAATGTAACACCTGCAATTGCCTCGTGTACATCCTGCGGTAAAAGCTCTTGAAAGGCAAAAGGCAGTAGTCGCTGCATGAACACATGACAATCGTCGCTCTTCATCCCAGAAAATTTCCCTCCTTGCTCAACACACCTTGAAAAAGTTGACACGTAGCCATCTGGGAACTTCACACACTCCTTAACCCAGTTA
Organism: Draba incana; assembly: GCA_963576765.1. Taxonomy (NCBI): domain Eukaryota; kingdom Viridiplantae; phylum Streptophyta; class Magnoliopsida; order Brassicales; family Brassicaceae; genus Draba; species Draba incana. The sequence goes on along the minus strand of OY755212.1, from coordinate 8,083,037 downwards.
ATCAAAGCATTCTTCGCAGCAGGTGATAGTCGGAAACTGGGAATAGGTGCCCTACCATCTCCTGTTAGATGCAACTCAGGTCTTATGCATAAAGCCGCGAGATCCAGACGAGATTTCCGATTGTTTTTTGTTTTCCCTGCAACATTCAACAATGTGTGTATAATATTCTCGAAGAAATTCTTCTCTACATGCATGACATCCAAGTTGTGCCTCAGCAGATGGTCCTTCCAGTAAGACAATTCCCAAAATATACTTTTCTTATGCCAGTTATGGTATACCCCATACCCAATAGGCATATTTGCTGGATTACTTTGCCAATTACCTCCAACTTTTACAGTTTCTTCCGCACCATATCCATCAATTTGTTCTTCCAACTCCTCACCTGAGAGGTAAACCAAGGGGGAGGTTTTAACAACTCAATTTCGAAATAACGTCCTACTCTTTCTATAAGGATGATTCCTTGGAAGAAAACGACGATGGCAGTCAAACCAGCAAGCTTTCCCTCCTGCTGACAATTGAAATGATTCGGTCTTATCTAAACAATAAGGACATGATAACTTTCCGTGCGTTGTCCATCCAGATAGCATACCATACGCCGGAAAGTCGCTTATCGTCCACATGAGGACAGCCTTCATGTTGAAGTTCTTACGGCTGGACGAATCAAATGTGCGTACACCAACATGCCACAACTGCTTGAGTTCCTGGATAAGAGGTTGTAGGAAGACATCAAGTGATCTTTTTGGATGCTTTGGCCCTGGAACTAAAATGCTGAGAAATAAGAATTCTCGATGCATACACATCCACGGTGGGAGATTATATGGCGTCACTATGACTGGCCACAACGAATATTGCCTACCCGACATCCCAAATGGACTAAACCCATCAGTGCAAAGACCCAAATACACATTTCTATGTTCTACAGCAAAGTCTGGATGTACCGTGTGAAAGTGTTTCCACGCCTTTGCATCTGATGGATGGGCGACCACCCCTTCCTCATAATCGTGTTCTGCGTGCCACCTCATTGCCCCTGCTGTCTGCTCTGATTGATATAATCGCTGCAACCTATCTGTTATTGGAAGGTACCACATACGCTTGAATGGGACTTTGGTGCGACCACTAGTCTTCTTATATCTTGGATGAGAGCAAAAACGACATTCCTGCAGCTGAGCATCATCTTTCCAAAAAATCATACAATTATCAATGCAGACATCAATCATCTCAGACGGTAATCCAAGACTTGCTACCAATCTTTGTATCTCATAGTAACTCTCTGCAGAGTTATTACCCTCTGGCAAATACTCTTTAAACAATTCACCCCATTTATCCATGCAATTTTCACTAAGGTTATCTTCGCTTTTAATTGTCATCATCCTAGATGCTAACGACAATTTTGAAAGCCCTTCTCTACATCCTTCGTAGATAGGTTCGTTAGCAGCATCTAACATATCATAAAAAATTTTAGCACTTGGGTTCGGTTCTTCAAAAGTATTATCACTAAACGAAGCAGGAGTTTCTTGAAATGCATCATTGACCATATCATTAAACTTATTCCCATCTGTATTTCCATATGCAGATTCATTCAAATTATCATGACCATACTGATAATTACTATCCTCATAATTACTACCACCTTCTACATTCCCACGATTATAACTCGTACTTGAACTACCCGGAACATTAACAACAAAATCCTCCCCATGCGAAAGCCAAACATAGTAGTTAGGTAAAACCCCCCTCGTATGTAAATGTTTATAAACAGTTTTCGTATCACGTGGAGCAAAGTTTTTGCATTTCACACAAGGACAGAAAATTTTCACGTTACCGTCATTGGTATATCCTGCGACAGCCCCTTCGTTGTTTATCGCATGGGTCAAAAACTGGTCAAGCCCTTCTCTAAATTCTCTAGTCACGCCGCCAGTTTCTGGATCTGTGCGGTTGTACATCCATGCTCGAACCACGTAGACCTCATGATGCGAAGACATCTTCGATAAATTATCAAATTAATTTGACTCTTTAAGAAATGTTTGGAAAAAAAATTTTCTTGTCTTTTGTTTTTAGATTATGATTGGAATGTTTTTGTTGTGAATTCGTTCATCACACAATCGAGGATTTTATAGAAAATTGATTTTTTTTGCAACTCATTTGCGACTTTGTTGCTTCTCTTTTGCGACGAATTTGCGACTAAAAATATTGCACCCATAGATAGGTAAGCATCATAAACACGTGTTGTAGTAAGGTATTACAAAATATCTTACGACGCAAAAACGTCGCAAATATTGCGACGTTGTTGCGTCGTTATCTCATAGTCGCCGCAATGTCGTCGCAACATTTGCGACGGTTTTGCAACGAACCGTTCAAGTCGACACAAAATCGTTGCAAATGTGTATTTATAGTTTGATAAGTTATTACGATAAAACTTTTGTATTTATAGTTTTGTAAGTTAAGATGTAATTTGGATTTTTTTGTTATTAGTATTAATGTGTTAGGGTTACAAGTAAATTTTTGCAAACTTATATTAATATCATATTTTAACATTAATTAATTTGATGTTTATAACGTACGTACAATCGATATATATAGTACATATATGATTGCTTAAAAACGTAATACAAATAAACTGTAGACATAAACAAATTTATTTATTTATTTTAATTTCTTTTATTGATGACGTATTGTTTTTACTCATCATCGCTAATTACATCACCATCATCCGTCGTCGACCCTTCGTCATTTTCCTGCGATAGCCAATTGTTTGGATTTCGATGAACACGACTGCTACTACCTTCTTCTATGAACGCTGTAGCCATGTTTTCTTTAGATATAACCTGTGAAATAAAAACTTGATTTTTTTTTGAAATGATACTACTTAATTAATACAATACCTTTAAATTATATATTGTAATTAACTTACATTGCTTATGTTCTTAAGAACAATGTTAAGATATATTGCCGCCCTATCAAACTTAACAAGTACAGCCTCCTTTAGAACCAATACCGAACCCTCCTTTATGTGCGGCCCATATTTGTTATCAGATATGGCGGACCTATGAATGCTCCCTTGTACAGTCCCGGTAGGATCCTTCAACGAAAACAATTAACATATTTATCGATTACTAAATATTCTAACATGTTAAAAACATCTTCTCGTATAACTTATATATACATTTTACCTTTAGTATGACCATTGCGTCCCCCAATCCATTAGGTTCCATTTTATGAATCACTGCTACCACATATGGTACGTCACAATAATGCAATTGTGGTCTTATTTTAAGCAACTCTTTTACCAGTGTCCACCCACGTGTGTGTCCACCTGTACATATTTACAACGTAGAATAAGTAAAATATAATTAATGTCAATTAAACAATATACAAACTTTCAAATATAATTAATTATTTCTGTTTCTTACTAATTAATAATAATAGCATTTCATTATACCTGTTAATTTGGTTAAATTTCCAATTGTCGTCTTCCAAAGGACAACGGTGAACGAAAGATCTTCTGCCTCAACAACAGAGTTAAGTATCTGTACATGTCTCTCATAAGAATTGCATTCTTGCAACATCGATTCTTCAAGTTTTTTCCTTGCTCGTTCTTCTGCTTGTCTCACACCAGCCGGACCCGGAATCAAAGATCGATTGTTATCCATAGATATTTGTTGAATTATAGAATGTGAGAAAATATAATGTGAATTGAATTATAGAATGTGAGATAATATAATATTATGTGGATTTTATAGAATTTTCATTTCAGTTTGCGACTAATTTGCAACAAATTTCTAAGACTTTTGCGACTGTTTTGCGGCTAAAATATTACACTTATAAACAAGTAAGAATCAATTAAAACGTGTTCAGCCTAATTTCGTTGCAAATCCCTCACAAACCTAGTACCGTCGCAAATTAGACGCAAAATTTGCGACGGTTTTGTGTCTAAACGTTCAAATCCAAGCAAAACCGTTGCAAATTATAAGTTGACGCAAAAACGTCGCATAATTTGCGACGACTTTGCGTCTAAATTTAAAACTTGATGCAAAAGCCTCGCTAATTTGCGACGTTTGTGCGTCGTCAAGTTTTTACGCAAATTTGCGACGGTTTTGCGTCGACGTTTACATTTTCGACGCAAAACTGTCGCAAATATGACGCAAATTCGCGACGATTTATTTCCGTTGCAAATTTCCGTTGCAAATGGACCTGTTTTCTTGTAGTGATTGTTTCAGATCCCCAAGCCATGCAGACGCCTCCTTCAGATTGTTGGGGTCCTGAGGTATAAACTTCTTGTAAGTTTTTTTGAGTTAGTTGTGGTAGTATATGTTTTGCAAATCAAATTTAACATTGGAAAAGCATACCTTCAAATAATGTGATAATGTAGTGCTGTCCCAGATCTTAAACTTGTTTCGATAAGGAGGTAAGTCTGGCTTTAGACGATACAATCTAGTCTCACCGACATTTATGCAAACTAACCTCAAAAAAAAAATATAATGGTAAGTAGAATGGAATTTCAAAATGGATTGAGGATGAAAAAGTATTATGTAAGTGCACTTACCAAGTATCAATGATAGCTAAGGATTAAACTCCACCAACTTTATCAGGTACATCAGAAGCTAGATCAGATCCAATGTTGATTGGGTTGTTGTTGTTAATTGATGAAGCCTGGAGGAGTGTTGCACTATAGATTCTATTATTTTCTTCACAATCCTTGTGTTTCCAGCGCAAGCTAGACCAAACCAAACCAAACAAGTATTATTAGAAGGAAAAACATGAAGTAAAAAAGTTTGATTACCTTTGTTCTAAGAGCGTTTCAAGCTTCTTTGGAGAAATATCTATGTTAGCAGGAGCAGGAGCATTGAACATGTATATGAGATCTACATCTGATTGGATTAGCCTCTCCAATATATCAATAACATTTCCCCTGCTCTTCTCTGGACTTGTTGGTTCTTCACTGCAAAAATACATATGACACTCTATCATTCACATTACATTACATAGTCTTGTGTTACATTACATATGAAACCAAACAATACACAGTAACTTACCATTGGTTAAATAATTCATTCAATTGTTCATACTCTTGTTTCAATGTAAAGAGTGCATAATAAAGCCCCAAGAAGTATGTGAGTTCACCAACAAAGCTTCGTTGTCAAATTTAATATAGACAGAAAGACAACATTTTCAAAATCGGTTGTGAACTATTAGTGCACGGTAATCTATATGTGTGCTTACTAGATTGACTGTGTTTAGAGCGATAAGATTTCTCCATTTGACAACGGTCATGAATTGAAGTCGACCATCTATAATTCAAAATAATTAACAAATTAGACAGTAAAACTGTTTGAATGTTGATTCTTGCTAATTTGGATAAAAAGTAGTACATGACGCTTAATCCAAGTTGCATATGCAATTCATTTGAGCACATCATCATCAACTTCTACTAAACATGGTTTCTTGTATATCAATAAGAGAATCATGTTGTGCTTGTAGCATCATTTGTAAAAATATTTTGAGGTAAGCGACAAAGAAAATGAGCCACTAACGTTTTGAATTCTGAGTCAACCAACTTGAGAACATCACAAACAAGGTCCTGAAAAACAAACCAAAAACTCACAATTTTTATTTGTCTCCCCACTAAACACATCACCCAAACTGAAAATTTCTCATATATATGTGAAACATGTCTGGTTACATGCTAAGATTGTGATTCTAAGGCTGGTTAGTGTTCACATTCTAATAAATTAAGTGTTCACAAAATGTTGGATCCTTATGATGCTAGATGAGATATGTGATTTAACATTTCAATAATATACTAATGAAACATTCCAAACACAAATCAATTGTGATTCAAATAACAACATTAAAACAACCAACAACTTTGTCTTGTAAGAGAATACTAACCAGTTTGTGATTCCATATCAAACTTATAAAATTCCTAGCGAAATGCGGTACATTTCACCAGTTAAGTAAAATGAGATATTAGCAAGTCATTTTATTTCAATATATGGTGCAATTAGAATTCAAACCTAGTAAGATTAATTAGTGATCTAGGAGAAATCTCATTTAAACGAACACACAAGATCTCCAAAACTGAAACATTAGCCGAAACGTTGCAGCGAGATAAACACCCAAAATGATGCATTTGAAAGCTATTTTCCAAGATAACACTACAAGAAGACTCCAAATCCTTTTACCTCTGATGCATTATTGGGAAAGGTGGTACTCCATTGCTACAATTCTCACTATCACTACAAGAAAACAGCCGCAAATCCGACGGAATTTCCGACGGAAAGAATTCCGTCGGAAATTTTCCGACGGTAATCCGACCGATTTCCGACGGAACTGAAATTTTTCAATTCCGTCGGAAAACTGTCGGAATTATTTCCGACAGACAAGAAAACTGTCGGAAATCGGTCGGATTATTGGACCGTGTAACTAGCCGGTGCCGACACCGGCGGTGATTCCGGTTAGCTGTAGGAAATCCGTCGGAAAAATATAATTCTTATATTTTTCTTTTTTTTTTAAAAAAAAAAATGATTTTCCGTCGGAAATCTGTCGGAAATATATATATATTTCCGACAGATTTTCTACGGAAAATCATTTTAAAAAAAAAATGGAAAAATTGGTAAATCCGACAGATATGTGGTTTTAGGGTATTGGCAAATCCGACAGATTTCCGACAATATTCATATCATGCTAACCTTAAAAGATGACACGTGTTACCCTTACATCGGTCGGGAAATCTGTCGGAAATATATCTATTTTTCCGACAGAATTAGGGTTTTGAGGTCAAATTCCTAAATTTCGAGAAGACAAAGTCTCGGCATACAATTCTGACAACTAAAGTGAAAGATAAGTGAGTAAATAACCTTCTCGATGTTATACAAAACATGTTTTGCGATTTTGTCATGTTTCAAACAAAAGCGTTTCATACAGTTACATATACAAAACAATAGATGTTTATGGAAAATACTAAATGTTTAGAATTTGAAAGTAACAATGACCATTATTTTATCTTCCAAATATTGCTCCAACCATGCTATTATCGAAAACGAATCATAAAGAAGCTTAAAACCCCAAATCTGTCGGAAATCTGTCGGAAAAATATTTCCGACGGAATTGGAGATTTCAGGTAAAAATCTGTACAAAATGCTAACAATTTTTCCAAAATAAGCATTTTGTTTTAAAATGTTAACAATGCTAAATATTGTTTAAAAATTTCCAATTTTTTCCAAAATGCTAATTCGTTAATTTCCAAAAAAAACATTTCTTAAATTTAATAAACATTTCTTAAATTTCTTCAATTCCTTAACCCTAAAAAAACAAAAAAACATTTTTTAAATTTCCCATACCCTAAAATATATATATATATATTTCCGACAGATTTCCTACGGAAAATCATTTTAAAAAAAAAAAATAGAAAAATTGGCAAATCCGACAGATTTCCGACAGATATGTGGTTTCAGGTAAATCTCGGGCCCACCGCGTTGTTGGTTCTTGTAGTGTTCGGTTAATCGTCCGGCGAAGTAGAGAGGCGTTTCTCTTCCAACGTAGTCTCTTAAAGCTGTAGTAAGCTCCCCCTAATTATACAATTTAAAGCATTATCAATTGTTTTATTTTAGGACAAGGTTGGGTTAATGTCATATAAAGAAAATACTAAACCATATTCAATTTGTTTTGGAGGGGATTAAAACCACCTCTTATCTTCGACCAAACGGATGTAGAAGATTGGTCCAGAACTTTTGGATTATCAAAATAGATATTAACATGTTTTATAATAATATATATTGCTAATCAGAATATATATATATCATCTTTAGATTATTTTTTATTTTACTTTTAATGTAGAAAGGAGGTCGTGTGTCTCTGTCCGTAACCACATATCTGTCGAATTTGCCAATTTTTCTATTTTTTTTTTTTTTAAAATGATTTTCCGACAGATTTCCGACAGAAACGGATATTTATATAATTCTTATATTTTTCTTTTTTTTTCTAAAAAAAAATAATTTTCCGTCGGAAATCTGTCGGAAATATATATATTTCCGACAGATTTCCGACGGATTTGCCAATTTTTACCCGCGAAATGAAAAATAAACACCGCGAAATCAGTCGGTCCAAAACACGCGGCCCATTTAATTTATTTCGATTTCCGACGGATTTCCGACAGCTTTAAATCCGTCGGAAAATCTGGGTTAAGACCCGGCCTTCTTCTCTTCTTCTTCTTCTCTTCGCCGTTTCTTCTTCTCTTCTTCTTCTCTGGAAAATCCGCCGCCCTCGCCGTTTCTTCTTCTCTTCTTCGCCGTTTTTGCCGATGTCGCCGTTTCTTCTTCTCTTCTTCGCCGGAAATCCACCGGATTTCGTCTCTTCTTCTTCTCCCCGAAAATCTGCCGTCGCCGGATTATTCCTCCACCGACACAATCCACCACCGAATCCGACCGAATCCTCTCCGCCTCCGACCGACCGGATTTCACCACCTCCACCGCCGGATTTCACCACCTCCGCCGCCGCGTCCTCCTCTTCGCCGGAATACAAATGGCGGATCTTCCTTCTCATTTGTAAGTTAATTAGTTTGTGAATTTGTGAATTAGGAATTTGTGAATTTGTGAATTTGTGAATTAGGAATGTAGAATTTGTGAATTAGGAATTTGGAATTTGTGAATTAGGAATTTGGAAATTTATGAAATGTTTTTAAAAACAATGGTAAATTAGTTTGTGAATTAGTTTGTGAATTTAGGGAAATTTAAAAACAATGGTAAATTATATTTGTGAATTAGTTTGTGAATTAATTTGTTGAATTTTTGAATTAGTTTGTGAATTTAGGGAAATTTGTTTGTGAATTAGTTTGTGAATTTAGGGAAATTTAAGAAATGTTTGTGAATTAGGATTTTAGCATTGTTAGCATTTTTTAAACAAAATTGGTTAGTTTGGAAAAAAATGTTAGCATTTTATACTAATTTTTAAACAATTTTAAGGATTAATTTTAAAAACCTTATAACACTATTTAAAAACCTTATAACACTATTTAAAAACCTTATAAAAATTTACAAAAACCTTATAACACTATTTAAAAACCTTATAAAACTTTAAATTTTAAATTTTAGAATTTTGGAAATTTAAATTTTAAATTCCACCTCAGAATTTTAAATTTTACAATTTTGGAAGATTCAGGAGAGCGTCCAAAGAATGGAAGAGGAGTACATTCTGTCTCAGCCATCCGTCGAAGGAACCCCTCCCCTCACCCAAGCCCGGACGACATCATCAACCAATTCGTCTTAAAGGTATGTAAACTTTAAAATAGTTTTCAAGTCTTTTTCATTTACAATTTAATTTGCTCCGCAGGTTGCTCCACAGAGCAAAAGGCGGCTTTATGGTCTTCCCGACGATGCGGGATCATCGGGGTCTTCTTGTTACTACAGCGAGACATCCGACCTGAGAGCCCAAATGAAGGAAAAGGACGTCGAAATTGAAGGTTTGAAGACGACGGTCCAACATATACGAAATGCACAAGCCGCCCTAGAATCCGAGCGGGAGAAGGAGAGAGCCGAGCGGGACAAGGAGAGGGAGCCGAGCGGCCCACCATTTAGATTTTTATTTTGAACGTTTTTGTAAAACAATATTACTTTTTATTTCTACTTTTAATTTTATTTTAATTTCTACTTTTAATTTTATTTTAATTTAAATAATTCAAATTTTAAATTTTAAATTTATATTAAATTAATTATTATTTAATTTATTATAATTTTAAATAATTTCTACGTATACGTCGGAAATCTGTCGGAAATTGATCCGTCGGAAAGCTGTCGGAAATAAAACCGTCGGAATTCTGTCGGAAATAAATACGTCGGAAGTCTGTCGGAAATTCGTCGGTTTACATGTAATCGGAACTCGTCGGAAATCAGTCGGAAACAAAACCGACAGATTTCCGACAGTGGTATTTCCGACGGAATTCTGACGTTTCGCCGGACTCCGGCAGGCTGTCGGAATTCCGTCGGAAATATAGCCGTTGGAAATCTGTCGGAATTTTTTGACGGATTTCCGACAGAATTACCATTTCCGACAAGATAGAAACGACAGACAAATCCGTCGGAAATCTGTCGGAATATGCGTTTTCCGACAGACTTCCGACGGATATTTCCGTAGGATTTTCGCTGTTTTCTTGTAGTGTATGTGTGGTGTTTCTCTTCCGTCTTATTCTTCTTTGCTTCTATTTATGGATTTGCTTTTATTTACATACCATCCCTTTCTTACTAGGTGACATTTCTACATTTCAAGATTGTAACCAATGTTGCCGCTCAAGAGGATTCTATTGCCAACCTTTATTCAACTTTCGATGTCATAGATCCACTTAACAACAATGCACCTGTTACTATCCAAACCGTTAATGATGTACCCATTGGAACAACAATTCTACAATTCAAGACTTCTATACTGGTTTGATACTTATGTGGTTAGAGCTTGATGATGCACTTACATGAACTAATAACGCGCTACAATACTATGAGTTATGTTACATATGTGTTTCCATCATGAAGATTAGACATTCATTGTCCAAGTTAAGATTAGACAATAATGAAGGCATATACAAAATATTATGTCTTATAGAAAATAAATGACCAATTGGTTTGTCAACTTATACTCAGTAATTATAAAAACCTACCACAATGCATTCCTATGCTTACATACAAAATATCAGGCTATCAGCTTCTCAATTCTGCTCTTGCAGAGCATAAAAACTTTACCCCGTGTTTTAAATCATCGGAAGGTGTGTATTCTTCCAAAGATTTCAAAATTCTTGATGTCGAGATGCTCTCAGTAAATCTGAAAGGCAATTCTAGCACCTAAGTGATGAGAAAACTCACGAGACTTTTTTGACTTTTCGAAAGATTTGCTCGTGGACTATTAGATCAATAAGCAATTTGGCTATGGCTAAGAGATCACATCGTCTTTCTTTGCTTCTCTATTCTACTTGCTAAACTTCACTATCCACATAAACCAATTTTTTATTCTCTCTTTTCTTTTTCACCTGTGAAATCATAAGCAATAATCTGTAACCAAAGACACTTCACAACCAAATAATGCACAAAAACTGAGTAGAATCATACCAACTTGTTAGGGAAACTTTGTGCATCACTAAACTGTAAAGGTACAAAATAATTAGACTTCTTTCGTAAAATCTCACTGAGACGCCGCGTTCTTCTCTTACCTTAATAAATACTTCAACGAAACCGATTCTTGCTCAAGCTTCGACACCATGAATTCCAATACCGCTAAGCTATTTAAAAGCTCTTGTTCCTGCAAAAAAATTAAAACATTTACGCGACAGCTACAAAAGGAACATTAACATTGGAGGAAACGATTTAACCTTATCGGGAAGTTGACAAGGCGAATCCATAAACGGCAAACTAGAATGCTCAAACGGGCTTGTTAACGCTAACCGTAAATTAACCTCCTCTTGTAACTGCTCCTGCAATCTCTTAACCTGTAAATGGACCAGAGATTACATCATATATTGAAAAAATGGCTAAAGAGCACAAGCACCAGCAAAATGAATGTGATAGTGGCACTTACATCTTGTTCAAGCTCACATTTATACCATAATTTTCTTTCTCCTTCAAATTTACCACTACTTTGATCAATTATATTGCTTTCGTGCTACAAAACATACTCAAATGTGACCATCAACCCTAAAAACCCTAGATTTACTTCATAACCATATATTAAACCAAGAAATCAGATAATAACGAAAGTCGTAAAGCTACATTACATCGAGATCAGGGAAATTCAAAGACCCATCACCAGAAGAGTAAGATCTTCTTGAAAATGTAGCAGTCTTGAAAAAAAATTGCTTTGAAATAATATACAAACATTTGATGTGTTATAAAAAAATCTTCAAATAGGACACCTATTTATCTATAAATATATTTTTTTAATCTTTTATAATAGTCAATTTTGAAGTTGTTTAAAGTTTAAAAGATTTTTTGATAAGTTTACGTCTATAAATTGTCACTTTGAAACAGATTAATATCCATTATGCAATTGTTTTTTGGTAGGAAACCATAAAAATACATTGAATTAGGAAGACAACCAAAGTAGAATGAGATTGTTGTATTCTTTTATTTGAACCACACAAAGAGAGGAATAAAAAGAAGATATTATCATTTCTTCTTGAAGAGGAAGTGTGAAACCATCCACTCTTCTCCATTGTTGTATCCGAAAACCTCGGCAACAGCGATGAAGAAGGTTCTCCAATAAACCATCCACTTCACTGCTTCCTCTTTCCCATAACTCATTTCCATTATCTGCTTTACTGCAACTATCTCCTTATCCATTCTCTTAAGCCATTCTTTACTACAAAGTTGTATTATATCATCATCATCTTCTTCTTGCTAATCACAAAAATTTGTTAAGAGTTTTTAGTTTTTACCTTGTTTGTGCATAATGCTTCCCGTTAACAAGCCAGTGATCCACAATTGAAACATCTTCCTGAAAATGAATAGATATGTTTGAATTAATGAGAATTTACTAAAACAAACATGGTAAGTTATAATGTATATATTCCTTGGAAATAGAGGAGAAGGTTCGCCGATGGCATTGTTCCTCCGCTGAAGAAGTATCTTGTGATCCAGTCGTCGTCATTCACATCCTATAGTGATCAATATAATCACAAAGATTGCATTATAACCAACCAAAATTGGGGAAGTAATTAATTTAATCAAATTTGACATTGTATATACCTCAAAGTGGTAAGCAAGAGTCTTGTGACAGAAATAGTGAACAAACAGAAGACTATCTTCCTTCATCCAATTTCCTATTTTCTTCAGAAGCTCTCCATAATTTTTCATATGCTAATACACAAATCCAAATAGAGAACACCAAAGATAAACAAAACCACACCTCAATTAAACATATAATGAAATTCTTTATAATCCAAACCTCAAACATTTCGATGGAGAATATTCGATCGTATTTCCCTTCATGCTCAAAAGTGCTAATATCCGCAACAATTATTTCGATATTCTGAAGCCCGAGTTTCCTTTCAAAACATGACAATCAAAGAAATAATTTATACATAATCGTTTACTTATATACTAGAACTTAAAGCTTTGGATGTAACTAATTACCGGGATTGCTCATCGATAAATGCTTTCTGTGTTTTTGAGTTGCATACACCGGTTAGCTTGCATTTGCTATATTTCCGAGCGATGTACAAAGCCAAAGATCCCCAGCCACATCCGACATCGAGAACAGTTTGTCCATCTTCCACTTTAGCTCTTTCACAATATAGAGCCAACATTGCTTCCTCTGCATCTTCTAAGCTACTTGAACTTTTTGGGAAATAACAAGAGCTGTATTTCTTGTTTCTTCCAAGAACAAGTTCGAAGAAAGCTGTTGGTAATTCATAGTGTTGAGTCTTGGGTCTCATCCTAAAGTGATCCAATCGTCGTCGTTCACATCCTAAAGTGATCAACATAATCACAAAGATTGCCAGGAAAAATTTGGTGAAGTGATTATTAATCAAACAAGAAGCTCATTAATCAAATTAGACATTGTTTGTACCTCAAAGTGGTAAGCAAGTGTCTTGTGACAGAAATAGTGAACAAATAGAAGACTATCTTCCTTCATCCAGTTTCCTATTTTCTTCAGAAGCTCTCCATAATTTTTCATATGCTAATAATCAAATCCAAATAGAGAAACCAAAGGTTAGAATAAGAAGTCTCATTATTGACAAAATCACACCTCAACCAAAAACATATAATCAAAATACTTAAAAGAACAGTGCAAACCTCAAACATTGCGATGGAGAATATTCGGTCATATGTCGCTTCATGCTCAAAAGTGCTAATATCCGCAACAATTATTTCGATATTCTGAAGCCCGAGTTTCCTTTCAAAACATGACAATCAAAGAAACAATTTATACATAATCGTTTACTTATATACTAGAACTTAAAGCTTTGGATGTAACTAATTACCGGGATTGCTCATCGATAAATGCTTTCTGTGTTTTTGAGTTGCAGACACCGGTTAGCTTGCATTTGCTATATTTCCGGGCGATGTACAAAGCCAAAGATCCCCAGCCACATCCGACATCGAGAATAGTTTGTCCATCTTCCACTTTAGCTCTTTCGCAATATAGAGCCAACATTGCTTCCTCTGCATCTTCTAAGCTACTTGAACTTTTTGGGAAATAACAAGAGCTGTATTTCTTGTTTCTTCCAAGAACAAGTTCGAAGAAAGCTGTTGGTAATTCATAGTGTTGAGTCTTGGGTCTCTCGGTATTGATCGCTATAGGCATCTCCTTTATAGCTGAAAATATATCATTCATAAGTGATTTATAAACATTTTTTTGCGCTTAAACTCGAGTGATTAACTCTATTAGCCCATATATGAAACATAATGGTAACATGACCTTAACATCTTACAATAGTGTGTTTAATTTAGTTTTTAATGATTACATTTTGGAAAAGTATTTTATGGCAAGAAAAAAAAAAAATGTGCTGTTTTTCAAATGCAAACTTTGATTAGAAAAAATGTTTTACATGTAAACGCAAACACAAATATTTTAGTTTGAAACAATCTATGCTCATATCATATGTAATTGGAAAAGAAGATTCTGTTTTTTCTGTGGACAGTTTCATAAGACAAAAAGCAAAATCTCATATAATTAAGACCTTCTTGAATTAGTCTTACTCCCTCCGTTTTAATTTAAATATCGTTTTAAGGTTAATCTTGCGTTTTAAAATAAGTATCGTTTTATAATTCTAATGCAATTTTTAATTAAAATACTTAATTTACCCCTAAGTCTAACCAATAGTAGCATAAAATAACAATAGTCAACTTATTTATTAGGGATTCAATAGAATTTTTAATATGTTTTCTAATTTGTGTAAAAAATGTCAAAATGACACTTAAATTAAAACGAAGAGAGTATATGCTTAGAGACCGAAGATCCAATTAACAAAATAACTTTAGTATTTAAAATTTGTAATAATATTAAAAAATGAAAGAAGATAAAATATTTATGCTCAACAACAATATCCAGCCTAGAAAGATATACTTTTACTCGACATTTCTTTTTGATAACACACTTTACAAGCACATGAAACCAGAATTTCATGAAGTACTCCATCCGTTACGTTTTATAAGATGTTTTGGTTGAATGCATGAGAATTAAAAAACATAAATTATAAATAAAATAATATTAAATAATAAGTTTAAAATATATTGCAATCAATCATATCAAAGGCTACATAATTTAAAGAGTCAAAAACATCAAATAACATTAAATTATACATAGAAACTAGTAAAACATCAAATAAAATGAGACAAGTAAAAATGGTCTCTTAAACATCTAATACTATAATGGAATGGAGGGAGCATTAATGTCACAAATGAATCTAAACCCCAAAAGCAAAAGTCATTTTGTGTTACACAAAACACAACCATCACAGTCATTCAACTCAATAAACAAAATCAAAATTAGTAATTAAGAATTTTTGTAAAAACGAAAAAGAAAAGATATGAACAATTGGGTTTAAGTCACTTACAATTAACAAAACGGAGGAGATCGGAGAGTTGTAGCTCCGCCGTGGGTTTGTAACCAGACTGGAGTCGACCGGCGAGAAGCAGCCGCGTAAACCGCCGTATGAGAATATCCGGTAACATATTCTTCTCCAACAACGTCAAAACCGCCTTCACCGAAACGCCATAAGCTACGTCCATTATCTTCTCCATTTCTCTCTCTCTGGCCTCTCTTTTTTTTGACTCTTGAGTTTTTTTTTTCCCCCTGGATGAGGAAACAAAAGATTTGTATATATAGGCACATCATTGTTACGTGTATTACCATATTTAATGACGGAACTAATTTTAAGATTTCAGAAAAATGGTCCCGATAAATTTATACTCTATTGAGTATTGACAGTACATTTTTAACTTTAATATTAAACTAAATGGTGAATGTTAACATACTAAACATTAGTACATTTTCAACGTTAACATACCAATGTTACTATAGAACTCTATAAATTATACAGTACATTTTTAAAAGAAGTAATTTTAAGATGTATATTAATGTTTTATAAATTTTATTAGGGATACAAAAATATACATGAAAAAATGCTTTGGAATAATATACAGACATTTGATGTGTTATAAAAAAAAAATCTTCAAATAGGACACCTATTTATCTATAAATTGCTTTTTTTTATCTTTTATAATAATTGGTAAAAATAATCTTTTATAATAATTAGTTTTGAAGTTGTTTAAAGTTGAAAGATTTTTTGTTAAATAAAAAATTCAAAATCAAAATAGTGTAAACTTATTTATTTACATTATATGTAAGATAATGAGTTTACAGAATTTAACTTGGTGTTTTTTATTTTATTTTTATGACTAAGGGAATCTCATATCTATGGATGTTTATGACTAAGGCAACCCATAGATATACTTTTTTCGTTTTTAAACATTTCTCCTCTAGTTTCGACAACCAGTCAAGGAGGTCGAATATCAAATTGTAAGTATGTAGTTGATTAAAAAAGTATTCACTATAATGAATTATGTATATTTTAGTGGTTGACAAAATTATAAGACATTTCGTTATCATTATGTGTTCTTATGCTAATCGACAGTTTACCAGTAGCTCACATTGAATTAATTAAGACCAACTCTTAGGTTAGGATGGCCACTACATAGCTCATGCTATAATCAAGATCAAGATCATTATTCAATAGTATATAATACCAACAGGATATTGTTTTTTCAATGTATCAGTAACCACAACATCCAGTTGTAATTTTTTATTTATTTTGGGTCTGGCATAGTCTTTTCTCTAGTCTTTAACTATTAATAATCGATATTGCTTCCAAAACAATTACTCTTTTTAATATCAACAGTACAGTCCCATCAGCACCAATCACCATCATCGAAATATATTTTCTGACTAGAAAACATAACTTATTATTCCATTGAAAACTTATTCCGTTGAAAAGTTAAATTTTGATAGAAAAAATCAACAAACATTCATGCTTTTGGTTGTTTTGATATAATTTGAATCCACAATTATCTACAACAACTTAAAAACCCTATAATCACAAATTCTTTTTTTGAATGAATGTAAAATTTATTGAAAAAATTGTAAAATTTCCTCACATTGAACTCGTATTTGTTTCACTACACTTTTTATTTCATATTTTTGTCCCATTAGGATTTTATTTTATAATAATCCGTTTGTATCCTCATTATTTGTTTAAATTTTTTTTTAGTTTTTTTTGTTTGAAAATAAATAAATCTATATTATATTACAAAAAGATTTCTGATATAAAATTAAAATATTAAAATAATAAAATTTCGATTGGAGGAAATCAAAATAATATTTTCCTTTAGTTTTCCTCCAATAAATCTTTTTGTAATATATTAATATATTAAAATAATATTTTTCTTTAGTTTTCCTCAAAATATTTTGCTTTAGTATTTTGAGGAAAACTAAAGCAAAATTAGAAAATTTTTCTTATTTTGCTTTAGTTTTCCTCAAAATATTTTGATTGGAGGAAAATATTAAAATAATAAAATTTCGATTGGACAAAAAATAATATATTAATATTTTGCTTTAGTTTTCCAATAAAGCAATAAAATTGGAAAAATTAGGTCAAAAATAAATAAATTAAAATTGTGCAACAACAAAGATTTCGGATATAAAATTAATATTAAAATATTCAAATAATAAAATTGCAAAAAAGGAAAATTAAATATTTAAATATTTTAAAAATATTTGTTTTAGGAAACTTGAATATTCACTTCCTAGATTTAAGCAAATTTTGAACTAACTTGCAGACAATATATTCGACTACAGCGGTAGAAAGTAGTTAATGTGGTAGATTCTATTTTCTGGATATGGTAGACGATATAGAGATTGGTGGACTCTATGTTCTGCATGCGGCAGATAACTGACCAAATTGTGGAACAAATGTGGAAAGGGAGAACACATACCATGTAGTAGAACTAACATGGGAAAATTGTAAAATTGCCCTACATTGAAAGTGATTAAGTCCTAATACCACTTTATTATTTTTAGCCATTTTTTTCCATACTAGTCCTCAACAAATTTTAATAATTATAAATAATAGATTTTTAAATTTTTTAAAAATATTAAAATTACAATAATGTAAAGATTAGTCATTTGTATTGATAATAATTATTTCTTTTTTGTTAAAATCCATGTTCAAAAAAAATTTAAAAGTTGCCTTCTACACCTTTATGAATACACGTTCTACGGCTACGGCTTCATAAATTACTATATCTGCATAATTCACTTTAATCTGCCAAGCGTAGATCTTTTGTTCTGCAACACTGTCAGTGTTCTACATTTTCGTAGAATGTTGGTTCCACGGTTTGCACTAACATCTACTGTTTGCAGAATAAGCTTTCTACCAAACTCAATATCTTCTATCATTTTTGGAATATAGCTACTACCACAATCTCTATTATCCACCGAAAGTAGAATCTAGTTTCCGGAAAATCATTTTTAAAATTCCCTAAACTTAGGAACCCAATATTCAGTTTTCCTAAAATAAATTTTTTCAATATTTTGAAAAGATTTTTTTAAAGATACTCTTCCTATTACGCTTCTTCTTTTTTTGCGTTCTTTTTTCTCTACGTTCGTTCTTCAATTCATCATTTGAGTTTCTTATTTTTTTTGTTTAATATGTTGATAAAAAAAGAGAAGCGTAGGAACAACTCTCGACGGCTAGGGTTCTAATCAAAAGGGAGAGGAATCAAGATGAAAGGTAGAAATTTTCACTGCGAAGAAGAGGAGAGGAAATCTTTGGTATTGACGTCAGTTTAATAAAAAATCACATTATTCTACTTTAAATTTTTTTTATTAACTTTAAATTATTTATCTTAATTAACAAAATTCATTCTTAAAAGTAAATTAGAGGCTATAGTAGGATTTCTCTATAATTAAGTACTAATGGGACTTATTCAAGTTCAGAAAGTGGTATTGAGACTTAATCACTTTCAACGTAAGAAAATTTTACAATTTTCCCAACTAACATTATACGCGTGATAGATATTGTCCAAAAAACAGAACAAATATTCTACCGCCTAGTAGACGCAAAACATGAATTCATGAAGGCGTAGAAGCAAACTAAATTTCTTTTTAAAAATTAAATTTATAAAAAAAAATTTCACAACTTACTTATGGACAATTTAAGATAGTTTTCCAATTTTTCCATTTTTTTAAAACATTAAAAACCATTTATTTTAATTTTTTAATAGTTACTCAAAGTTAGTATTGGAAAAAAATAACCAAAAATGAAGAAGGTCTAGTGTGACAAGGAGAAGTTCAATGTGGAGCATTTTTAAAAATTTTCCTAATTCATTAATTGTATGATTTGTTTACAAAATATAAGATTTTTTCCTTAATTGTAGGATTTAAAATTGATTTTCAAATTTATTCTGATTTTATTTTATATCTAAATTTCGGATTTATTTTTATTTAATTTTAAAAATTCATTTATTTGTTAATAGCATCAACTGAAAGTTTTTAAGATTTATATCAATAGAAAAATATATATATATATATAAAATATTCATTTATATATAACGCTTGTTATATTTAACGATTTTAAATATTTTATTTTCTTAATTTTTGGAGAATCAGTTTAATAATTTATTATGCATAATGTAATCTAAGTGAATATTTTATTTTCTTAATTGAAAGATTTGATTTCCTAAATTTTTGGAATTTCAAAATTAATTTTTAGAATTAATATTCTCAATTTTCCAGAACATTGAACAAACTAAAGAATACATATTCTACATTTTGTAGAACATAGAGCAAAGTAAACGATTACGTATTCTGAAATTTGATTATAAAACTTTTAGAATATTAGTGGTTCCCTAAATTTCTTAGAACATAGACCAATGTGCAAATGGCGGATTCTGATACTTTCTTCTAAATCGTTTGGAATGTCTGTGTGATCTAAATTTTTAGAACAAAGAGCAAAGTTAAAAATATAAATTCTAAAAATTGGAGAACATGTACAATCAGTAAATTACATTTTAAAAACTTTTTAGAACATGTATAGACAACATAATATAAATTCTGTACAAAATAGATTAAAATTAGAAATCCAAATTTAAATTTATTGGCTAAAAATTTAAATTTTCACCTTTGATAAAAAATCTTATTATTTCATTTGTTACATGTTTGAAAAAAATGTTTGGAAAAACTAGTTATTTGTATAAAAAGGGTAATTGTAAGAAAAATTGACAATGTCAACCAAATGTGTAGATGGACAAATTTAAATTTAGAAGACTTTTTAATCCAATTTTCCTGCTTTTGTAGAATAAATGCGTCATGTTTTCAAATTACAAATCGAAACACACGTAGAGATTTAGATTAAAATAAAAGCCTTGCTAACAAGTCAGGAGCCAACGCTCCATGACCTACATTGACCTTGCTCGTAACAGCCTTGTCGATGAGCTTGATCAGAGACATTGGTGGTTGTGCTATTCCGCCATGTCTCCGTTGATTCCGTTCATGCCATATGTTATACAAAGTTGTTTGAAAAGCATATCCCAGCAGATATATGTCTTGCTTTGAACAAGACGATGCTAACAGAGCAACAAGTTGATTTCAGTCAACGATGTAATCCGATCCTAGAAGCTTTGATACCGTCTTGTGCCAGATTTCTCAGAGACACAACATTCGAAGAACAAATGACTTCTCGTTTCTTCGGCATTTCTACAGAAGATACGCTCAATAGGTGGACACACATATTGTAAAGAAAGGGTTTATATAGTTAAGAAACCAACCGAGTAAGGGAACTTGCGTATTTCTTTCATCTCAAAATATAAATCCTTCCTTAGCCTAACCACCAGTAATATGAAAATGTAAAAGACCAGGTTGATTTTGGATTTAAAGTTTGGGAAGAATTCAGGCTCTTAAGCACAAACCAGCATCTTATGTAACATCGAAAAAACCTAATTAACACTCAGCCAATTGTGCTAAGATCATTCGACCTGGAAATTTGTTTTTGCGTCATCGTGGAATGAAGTTAACTCTGTCTCGGATCAAGGCGTCTGGGTTTTGGTTCAACATCGGATTTATCACGAGATCATCAACCGAGCATGTTGAATGAACATGAGCAAAAGGTTCTATCTGAGTCAATCAACAAAGGAGTGAAGCTGGAAGTGGAAGAAGCTCTCAACAAAGAAGAGAAGTCTGGAGCAGAACTTAAGTCAACAATAATGACGTGGCACCTCGAGCCAATCAAAGAGGCAAGTGGGTGTGAACAGTGCAGAAGATGGGATCTTCTGTGAGTGGGATTGTACAGTGTAGCAAGTGGATACTTATGCAGTGTGACAGGTGGAGCAGATGGAAAAATCTGTAGAAGCCAAAAGGAGAAGGCAGATAGGGATCTACTGGATAATAGGTGGAAGCTACACAAGTCAACATTAGCGGCGTGGTTGATTTGTTCTGTGGAGAGGGTGTGTAAGGTTTGTGGCACTGTAGCTGTCTGCTAAAGAAGAAAGGTAGAAGATACACAAGTCAAGATCTGGGAAGATTGTTGACTTGTCCTGGTGAGAGGGTGTGCCAAGCGTGTGGCACTGTAGCTGTCTGCTAAAGGTGCATAAAGAAGGGAAGCTTGGCTGTCTTGTTCTTTATGCTTTCTCTCTAAGAAAAACATAGAGCATCTTGTGTGAGTTTGAGAGTTAATCTGGGTAGTTTAACTAGAAAGTGAACAAAGAGAAATCAGCAGGTGCTGATCGGGTAGTTAGGAACTGATTCAGGTTCAAATCACTGAGAGTGAGTTTGTGTAATGCTGAAGTAGAACAGATCTTGTAAAAGAAGAGTTCTATTGTTTTCTAATACCAAAAAGCTTACTGCGGTATCTTCTGTGTTCTTCGTATTAGAGGTCTCTGGTTATTTCACATGTGGTGCATGCTCACCGGTATTCAGGTCACCGGCGCCAATATCACGTAGAATCCAAACAGTGGAGTGTTGATATAACCATTGGTCTCTAGTTGTTGCGTGCCCTTTGTCTTAGTGACTGGACTCCATGAGACCATCTAGCATAAAAAGTCAACATTTTAAAGCGGCAAAACTAAGATACATCTAAACCATAACATACAACGGACATATAATTCAAGATATAGGTTCTTGATATACTCATCCTTGATATACATAAGAGAAGACCCTTCAAAATGCATTTTTAAATCAAGCAAACAAAGAGAATGGACGTAAGTAATTGTAAGTGCATAACTAAATTAATGAAAAGGTAAGCAATCTAACTAAGACAACGTTGACACTTTACACAATCCATTGACCAACACAAAAAATGTCTATTAAACAATGTAAAAATGCATTTTTTTTTCAAAATGTATGACGAAATCTTAAGGAGATTCTCCAATTTTTCTAAAAACATACTTTAATGCTTTAATTGGAACTAAAAAAATGTAAAGAAGACATAGGTTGAACTATTTATACGGTTTAATTTCTCATCCAAAATTGAAAAGGAACCTAGCATTGTTTGGCCTCAACCCAAAATCGTAACATCGTAGTAATCATAGAACTTGACAAACCTTAAACCTTATAATTCCCAAATTTTAAGGGACTTGCGAAAAAAAGTAACTTACAAATGTAACCAAAGAAACAAACGAATTGGACATGCAGAACTTACATCTTCTCATTTGGAAAATGCATCTTTAAAAGAAGGAAAAGTATTTTAGGTATTGTGACCTCAGTTGTATTCTGAGGAAGAGAAACATCCCATCAAGGACACTCTAACGCATCCTATGTATTCCTATGGCTCTGATTTCATTCGAGAGATCTGAACAGTTACGTTTGGCAACATTGATTAAACATAATTTTGTATATTTTCATAATTCCATTAAATGGAATCTTTAGGTTCATAATGCAAAAAAAAGGTGGAGTGATATTGTGAGAGCAATTTTTGAAAGATAAAATGATTTTTTTTTTTTTTTGTATATTGAGAAAAAGGGAAATTGATTATTAATTAGATAGATTAAAGAAAAAAAAAGCGTGAAAACTCTAGAAAATTACATTTGCATAAATTGATGAAGTGTTACTTTGCTAAAGTAAAACGGGTGTATTCAATACAGAATTTGGAGTGATTTGTATAAAAATGACAAATTCTCTGCTATTCAAACACAAATTCTAAAAACTCTTTTCAAATCATGTGTTATTGAACTTATGATTTTAATTAAAATCACAACACCTTTCCAAAATTTATCTAAAATCATTTTAAAACTCAACTAAAATCAAATCTTCTCATTTGCAAGATTGAATACACCCCCTAAATTTAAGATTCTTTTTCTAACTTAGAATATCTCCATTGGAGATCTCTTAATGAGATATCCATGCTAAAATAATAATATAAAATTAAAAAGAAAGACTAATGGCAACAGTCTCTCACATGAGATACCCATGAAAGATCTATATCACATTTGCCACTAATTTATTAGTTCAATTTTTTTCCTAACATTAGTTTAAATAATATAATTAAATTTTATTTAAAATGATGATATTAAATTAGTAAAAAAATCCTCAAGGGTATCTCAATGAGATAGTACCGATGGGGATGTTCTTATGTTTTATATGTATAGAGATAATCAATCAATAATCCAATAAGACATCATTACTTGGTGGAAAAGAAAGAGAGGAAAGTTGCGATTACAAAACCCCTTCTTGAAAGTTTGAAAGAGTTCCTTTTCTTGAAAGTTTGAAAGAGTTCCTTTTCTTGAAAGTTTGAAAGAGTTTGCTCGAAAGATGTCGTCGTTCGGTGATGGTCCACCACCTGCACCGGTAGAAGAAGAAAACGAAGACAGATGGTCCTCCATTGTCAAAATGCGAGGACGGTTATGACAGCGACGACGAAGAGATGGATCCCGTTGAAATGGCCAAGTATCTTAAACAAGTCAGGGATTCTAAAGTAAGTATCTCGATTTCATTGTTTAGGATTATTGCAAAATGATTTGATTTGATCGGACTTAAAGTTAATCTACTTGTCAAGGGATTCGATGTTGATGATTTTGATCATCCATGTGGTGGGATAAGGCCTCTTGGATGCATTCCTTCTGATGCACTATTGGCAAAAGTGGGACTCCACTGCTTCAATGCTTACAAGGTATGATCTATTGCCCTCAATTGGTTCTTCTTCTTTGCTTCTGCTTGTAAATTGGCTATTAGTTTACATTATCATATTCCTAGGGGAAAAATTTGCAATTCAAGGCTGTAACCAAAGTGAATGCTCAAGTTGTTTCGTTTGTCAACTACTTTTATACATTGGAGGCGATGGATCCACTCAACAACAATTCCCCTGTTACAATTCAAACATGTATTCTGCTTGCTGCTCCCCGTAACAATGAGCAGTTGCGATTATTCACTACTTCTTGCTGGATCAAAGGTAACTTGAAAGTTAGTAGTCCCTAGACCATTAACTTGGAAGCTATAAATGTTGTTGTTTCTTGTAGGATCTAGAGAAGAAGGTACACAATGGGACAAAAATGCTGTAGATGACTTCTATAATGGTTTGATGCCTACTTGGCAAGAGCTTGATGGCGCACTTAGAGGAGGAACCAATAACGCGCTACACTACTATGAGGTGTGACTGATTTCCATTAATTATGAAACAAGAATTACCTTAGTGTTACTTGATACGCTCAAATTTAACCCTGAGTCACTCTCTCAAATTAAGAGATCTTGTAGTACTTAAGGATCGAATCCACAGGGAAAAGAATCACAAAGTAAAATTCCAAATTCAAATTAAGCTAAGTGAGTAATAATGTAATGAAAAAGCAAGTAAATAAAGCAAGCAAACGATGATTGTTGTTCTTTGAATCAATGAGACAAAGCACTAGGCATCGGGTAATTCGCAGACATGACTTTAAATCGAAGCACTAAATTACTGTCGGGATATTTATTAAGAACCGTTCTTAAACTCGAAATCAATTGTAAAACTAATCAACTCTCGTTGCAGAAGTTATCTATGATTAAATCCTAGCAAACCAAATTCCTTTGCGAGTTCTATAAATTTAATCAAGCATTAACGAGCAGTTTCGATATGTTCACAAAATCACTAAGCCAAATTCCTTTGCGAATAGTTATTTTGCTCACCAATGATATTGTTCCAGTTAACTAATAATGCTTTCGCATCTATCCATCAACCTAACATATCTAATTCAGGGTGATCAATTCTAAAACAGAACTAAAACTATCAAGGTGAAGAACATAAGTTAGATTTATCCCAACAATAATAAAGTTCTAGCAATTTATTATCAGCCTTTGAAAAACCCTCAACCTAACAAGTAGATTACTCAGACATGATGATTGAAACAAGCATAATAACTGAATAATACTGCATTAAAAAGATAAAGATAGAGATATAAAAGGGTTCGAAGAAAATCTCTGAAAAGAGTCTGAACTTGTCTCCCTAAAAGCTCTCAATCCAATCTCTGCTAGGTCTCAATAGAATAATCAAAAAGCATAATAACTAAAAACCTAAGTAAAACTATATATAATACAGGTAAAAGTCGGTTTGGACTTTAGGAAAAACGCCTGGAAACTTCGGCCCGAAAAAGGAATTTCTTCATTAAACACCCGTGTCGATCGACAGCCATGATGAGTGTCGATCGACAGGAGACTCTCTGGGAAAACTTCATGTCTCGTCACGAATCATGTCGATCGACACTAACGATCTCTGTCGATTGACGCTTGCTCTCCTGTTTGAATTTGACTTGATCATTCCTGTTCAAAAAGTTCCAAAAGCTTCCATTTGACTCCAATCGAACATTTACCTGCAAGGACTCTAAAAACACCAAAAACACCAGAAAGACTATACAAAAACGACTTATATCGTGGTTTCAAATGGGTAAAAAGCACGATATATCAACTCCCCCAGACTTAGCTTTTTGCTTGTCCCTAAGCAAAACAGTGTAATCACTCCTTTAGGAACCACATACCTTTGCAAAGCTAATCCGGTGATACTTCGATGTTTCCCTAGAAGTATAGCAGTCCTTCAGATTAAACCCAAACCTCTTAGAGAAACTCAGACTTTCAGTCGCAAACCCCTTCAGTTTAATTAGGTGCAGTCTCATCGAGGGAATATCGATCGCTGGACCTTCTAGATTCTTTCACCTCCTTTAACACTTTCTTGCGTTTCACCCTCTCTCTTCCCTCTGAAACTGTATCCAATTAAGGATATCATAGAGATGCAATGCCTTTTGCCATTGTGATGGCGGGTACCTCAGCGGAGGGTCCTTTACCATCAAAGCTAGATGCTTCATTTTTTTTTCTGTTGTTTCTCTGCGTTTTACTCTGGCATGCTTGCACTTTTTTTTTTTCTTGGCATCTCTATGATCACTAGATCAGATCTCATTACTGGTGTTCTTGTGGAGACAGGGTCATGAGGCTTTTTCTTTTTTCGATCTAGGACAGTTGTACTCGTCATTCGGGAAGAAGTTTCAAGAGCGGTCCGTCCTCGCTTCCAAGTGTTTGGAAGCTGAATCAAGTCCTGCGATTACCAACGCCCTTGACAAGAGATTAGAGTTCATTAGGGGCGGGGTCTTTGACATCTTTTCTGGCGTTCTCCAGAAATCTGAACTCGCTCCGTTAAACCGATCCACTTCCAGTTACCCACCTTGTAAAACCAATCAACTTACATTGGTAATGGTCCATGAGTGCTGTTCGAAGTAAGTGGAAAAGGGGAGTGTCGACCCGAAAGTTTTTAAAAACTTACTCAAAAACACCAAAATAGAAAACATAGTTAGTGACTACCTCCCCCAGACTTAAACAACACTGGCCCCAGTGTATAAAAGTCTAAGATTGGTGAAAGAAAGAAAATCAAATGGAAAAATGTTGAAAAACAAATGAGAATCGTGTTACCAATTGGGGTGTCGATCGACACCAGGTCTTAAAATCCGAAATTTTTTCACCAAATTCTGTTTCTGGAGAATGTCAACGTGCTTGTCATAGTTAAATTAGTCTTGCACTGTTAGCACTGTTAGACACTCAAAGAAAACATAATCAAACGCAACTGCATAACACAATATCATAGGTTCAACAAAGGACTGAAATAGAAACAAACTGACTTAATAAAATCAAAAGCTGACTCAAAAGAAAGAAAATAAAAGAGAAAAGAAAAAGAAACATAAAACCGGGATAAAATGGAGAAAGCGAGAGAACTAATCTTCTGTTTCCTCATCAGATGGGGAGTCATGTGCCTGTTCCGGAGGTGGAGAGGGCGTACGAGGGCGAACACAGACAGACCGATATGATAATGCATCCCATGTTGCCTGAAGCGCGCGAGTGATCCACCTAAATCGCTCCTCCTCAGTCAAGTCAGCGCGAGGAACAGTAGGGAACACATGCTGATGATCTGGCTGCTCTAATGGGATCTCAGAAGTAGTAGCTCGTGAAGTAGCAGCTCCTCTAGTCGTCACCTTCCTAGTAGCCTCCATTGGCCTAAACAAATCAACTGGTGGATCGAAAGAGAGCAAAGAGGGATCCTGAGAAACTCGCATCAAGTGCTGGACGTCGCGAATCGCAACCATCCGTGACTGGCCTAACGCAATGGGGAAAACCCAAGAGAGAGGATGATCAACCTTTACCCAATGTGCGTTCTTCATGTGGTCCAAGTTAACAAACCCAAGCGTACTGTTACTGGAATAACCTGTCAGAGAAACCCTGCACCGCTTGAAGATCGGTGTGAGCATGTTACCCACAGTGAACTGCTTCTTACCGAAGGTAGTAGCAGTGAGCGGAGTATGTCTCAACGAGTGCAGGTAGTCCATGAATACCATCCCCATGTTGGGTCGAAACCCAGTGGTCCATGTCTCGCTGGGAATGAGATCCCTCAATGCAATATAAAGCAGAACTAGCTCGTGCTTCCTCACTTTCACAGGTTCCAACTTGCTGAGGATGGTTGTCGAGAATAACCTGATCAAGTAGCGGATGACAGGGTGACAGATGTCTGAGTGAGCAGAACTACCCACAACAAAAGGCCTTGTACTGATGCGGCTCCAAAGTGTATGCACACCCTCAGCAATGTCCACTGGAAGATCCCCAGCTGGAACCTCAGGAAACTCGAAAAGCCTGCAAATTGTTCTAGCAGAGAGTGCATAGCGTTTCCCATTGGCCATGAAGCTCATCTTGAACTTATCCGGATCTTGCCTCTCCTCAATAGATCCCGCATCACTGTATAACTTAACCGAGGCAAAGAATTTCCTTACAAGATCCGGGTATAAGTCCGCATTATTCTCCATGAATTTCGTCAAACTAACTCTCTCGATCAAACCTGTCACCTCCTCCGTAATTCCTAATCGGTCCATAGAAAAAGAATGTGGAAACTTTGTAGGAGCCATCGGGACCTTGAGCCACTCAGTGTAGAGCAAGGAGTTGTAGTCGTCCCATGTTTTGCCAACCTCTCTATCATCGACCTCTTTACTTGTCAGTACTTGTCTCAGCGTCTTTCTTTCCGACTCAAATTCAACCGCGAAGGGAGTGTTCTCATCCCTTGGCCATACCGGTGAAGAGTGGCGAAGGATTTGGTACGGGGGATCTTGAGAACTCAAACCCTGATCTGTCCTTGGTCGCTTCCCTGCACTTTTATCTGCCCTAGGTGCCATCTGCAAAACACAAAAAGGCCAAACACACAAATTTCCAAAGTCAGAAAAAAATAAAAAGTTTGGAAAGCAAGCTCCCTGTCGATCGACAAGCGAGTGCAGATCGTGAATTTCGGCAATGTAAACACAATTAACAACAAAGCTCAACAATAACCCGATGCCTAATGTCTAACAAGAATACGAGCACCCGATTTATCAACAAAAAGCACCCAATAATTCAGTTCCGTTCCCCAAATAAATCCCCAAATATCCCAAAACCTAGAAATTCTCTAGAACTAGCAAATGCTTCGATTTGAGCACAGGGATATGTCAAAATCACTCTAAAACAACCTAAATAGGCTGGATTTAACAAGATGAACAAGCGAAAAGATGTAGATTTTGAATTTCAAACCTTCGCGCCGAAATATAAAGAGGGGGTTTCGAGACACATACCTTGCAGATCGGGAAATCGGTTTATAGAATTGGAAAGAGGATGAAAATCCGAATGAAATAGGCTCAAAAATCACTTGATTTGGTGAAAAATTGGGAGAGATAGGAGGATTTGAAAAAAAAAGAAAAGGATTTTCGGTTTTAGGAAAAGTATGAACAAGTTTCGGGATTTAAAGGAAACTTACCTCGTGCAATCCGAAACCCGTGTCGATCGACAGGGATGTGTGTCGATCGACAGGACATCCATATCCCAACTCGTGTACTCTAAAAATGTTAGTAAAACAAAACGAAAATCATGATTTAAATATACTTACCAGTGGGTTGCCTCCCACTCAACGCTCGTTTTCAGTCATTAGCTTGATTGTGTCGTGTTTTTAGGCGACGGGTGCATCATCCAAAGGAACAATGTGTCCTTCTGGAATCTCGGCTTTCGCCCAATAATGTTTCACCCTCTGGCCATTGACCGTGAACTCGTTGCCTTTTGAATTAATTAGAACAATTGCTCCATGGGGCCTAACCTCCTTGATTGTAAAAGGACCAGACCAACGAGAACATAATTTTCCAGGAAACAAATGTAAACGAGAGTTATACAGAAGTACCTGGTCATTTGGCTCGAACTTCCTGGAAATGATCTTCTTATCATGATAAGCTTTAGTCCTCTCCTTGTATAGCTTGGAGTTCTCGAAAGCATGATGTCTTATCTCATCCAGTTCGTTCAGCTGAATCAACCGCTTCTTTGCAGCCGGTTTGTAGTCGAGGTTCATCTGTTTGACTGCCCATGCTGCCTTGTGCTCAAGTTCCACTGGAAGATGACAAGCTTTCCCATAAAGTAAATGGAACGGCGTCGTCCCCAAAGGTGTCTTGTAAGCTGTCCTGTAGGCCCAGATCGCGTTATCAAGCTTGTTCGCTCAATCCTTCCTTGTAACTCCCATTGTCTTCTCTAAGATTTCCTTGATTTGTCGATTCAAAACTTCGACTTGACCACTTGTCTGCGGATGATAGGGAGAAGCCACTCGATGTTGAACACCGTACTTGCTGAGCAGATTAGCGAACACTTTGTTGATAAAGTACGGTCCACCGTCACTGATTACTATCCTGGGCACTCCAAATCGAGGGAAAATGATGGTCTTAAACAGCTTAAGAACCACTGCAGAATCATTCTTCGGACTAGCAATCGCCTCGACCCATTTGGACACATAATCCACAGCGACAAGGATATACTCGTTCCCATAAGACGATGGGAAAGGGCCCATGAAATCAATGCCCCAGCAATCAAAGACTTCAACTTCAAGGATGAAGTTTTGTGGCATCTCATGTCGCTTGCTAATCTTCCCTCTTCTCTGACAAGCATCACACTTAGAGATAAAAGTGTTTGCATCCTTGAACATCGTAGGCCACCAAAACCCAGCTTGTAGAACCTTAGCGACCGTCTTAACCGTGGCAGTGAAACAGAATGTCTTGAACCTCAGCCTCTGCTACGCATCTTCAGTAGATCCCGTCTGAACAATGCTTGTAAAGATAAGGCTCATCCCAATAGTATCTTCTAAGCTCTTGCATGAACCTCTTCTTCTCGTATCCTTTAAGATCAGTAGGCACATCTTCTGCAGCTAAGTAATTGGCAATATCAGCATACCAAGGTCGATCAGATCCGAGAACTGCGCATATAACCTGATAACTGATCTGTTCGGCTTCTGTCAATCGACGCTGATCATTCGTGTCGATCGACGGGAGAGTCTTTAAAATCTGGGAAGTGGAATCGAACTTCTGTGTCGATCGACATAGATTACCGTCGATCGACAGACGTGCCTCTGGAATTTTTTTGCTTGATCGATTCTCATCCTTGCTTGCTGAAAATCCAGTCTCAATGAAATGTACACTTTCCTCAGGGAAGTAATCATCAATCGGGATGGAGTCTTCAATCCGAATGCGTGATAGATGATCTGCAACACCGTTTTCCACCCCTTTCTTGTCCTTAACCTCAATGTCGAACTCTTGGAGGAGAAGAATCCATCTCAACAGTCTTGGTTTTGCATCTTTCTTCTGCATCAGGTACTTGAGTGCTGAATGGTCCGTGTGCACTATCACCTTGGCTCCGATCAAGTAGGGATGAAATTTCTCGAAAGCAAAGACCACAGCTAACAACTCCTTTTCAGTAGTTGCATAATTCCTATGAGCTTTGTCTAGTGTTCTGCTAGCATAATAGATCGCGTGGAGTTTCTTGTCCTTCTTCTGACCCAACACTGCCCCAACTGCATAATCACTGGTATTACACATCACCTCGAAAGGTAAATCCCAGTCTGGAGGTTGCACTATTGGAGCACTCACCAAAGCCTGCTTAATCTGTTCAAAAGCAGCTAGACAATTAGTATCAAAATCAAATTTGACATCCTTACAAAGCAAAGTGGTGAGCGGGCGAGCAATCTTGGAGAAGTCTCTGATGAATCTCCTGTAGAAACCAGCATGTCCAAGGAAACTGCGAATCTCCTTGACTGAAGTAGGTGGCTGGAGGTTTGTCATCACTTTGATCTTGGCACGGTCCACTTCAATTCCCTCAGCCGAAACTCTGTGGCCAAGAACAATGCCATCTTTCACCATGAAGTGGCACTTCTCCCAGTTAAGAACCAAATGCTTTTCCTCGCATCGAGCTAGTACCTTTTCCAGATTGTTCAAGCAGTCCGTGAAAGAAGATCCGTATACTGAGAAATCATCCATAAAGACCTCCATGTAGTCCTCTATCATATCCGTGAAGATAGACATCATGCAGCGCTGGAAAGTTGCAGGAGCGTTGCACAACCCAAAAGGCATTCTGCGATATGCAAAAGTGCCATAGGGACAAGTGTGGTCTTCTCCTGGTCGTCTGGATGAATGGGGATTTGGAAGAATCCTGAGTAGCCATCCAGGAAGCAGTAATATGGATGATTCGCAAGCCTCTCCAACATTTGATTAATAAATGGCAAAGGAAAGTGGTCCTTCCTAGTGGTTGCGTTAAGCTTCATGTAGTCGATGCACATCCGGTGACCAGTGACTGCCCTTGTAGGAATTAGCTCATTCTTCTCATTCTTGACCACTGTGACACCTCCCTTCTTTGGAACCACATGAACTGGACTGACCCAAGCACTGTCTGAGATGGGATAGATGATCCCTGCTTCTAAAAGCTTCATGATCTCCTTCTTAACAACCTCTGTCAGATTCGGATTCAGTCGCCTCTGATGCTCAATTGATGATTTAGACTCGTCTTCCAAGTGAATCCTATGCATGCACAAGTCTGGAGCAATACCTGAAATGTCATCAAGAGAGTAGCCAAGAGCTTTGCGAAACTTGCGCAGCCTCATTAGTAATAACGCGAGTTCTGCGTTATTCAAAGAAGCATTAACAATGACAGGGTAAGTGGAATTAGAACCAAGAAACGCGTACCTTAGCCCTGCAGGAAGTGGTTTGAGATCGATTTTAGGAGCTTTCTCCTCGCTCCAATCGCTAAGCTTTGCAGCTTTCACAGGAATTTTAACCAGCTCCTTGTTAGCAACCACTTGCATAGCTTGCTCACTCGCATCCATCATTGAAGCATAACCCTCAGCAGTCTCATCCATGTATTCTATCTCTGATGTAGAATTGATCAACGCCCTCTCCAAGGGATCTGTAGAGCGCATCCCATGGAAGTAATCCTCTGCTAGATGATCAAAAGTATCAACACAGAAAGTCTGACCGTCTATTGTAGGCTTCCTCATAAGCTTATCCATGTCAAACTTCATCTCTAAATCACCCACATTAAGTGTGATCCTTCCTCCCTTAACATCAATCATTGCTCCTGCTGTAGCTAAGAAGGGTCTTCCCAGGATAAGAGGGTCCTTAGGTTCCTCACCATATTGCAGAACCACAAAGTCAATGGGTATCATGAATTGTCCAACTCTAATTGGAACATCTTCAAGGACTTCTTCAGGGATTCTCACTGTTCTGTCTGCTAGGATAAGAGAGATCCTAGTAGGTTGAAAATCAGTCATCCCAAGACTTATAGCAACTGAAAGTGGCATCAAGTTGACACTAGACCCCAAATCGCATAAGGAACGTGGAAATCTCTCAGTGAATATCAAGCAATCCAACACAAAGCTTCCTGGATCTGTGAGTTTCTCTGGAATTCTGTTCTGAATCACCGCACTAACCTGCTCCGAGATCATCGCGCATCCCTCTTCAAGACTCAAGTTCTTAGTGACCATCCTTTTCACATACCGTCGAATCACTGGCGTTGATCTTATTGCATCAATCAAGGGAAGCTTAACAATGATTTTATCCATGATAGCCTTGCACCTAGCATCTTCTAGCTCCTGTTTAGACTTCTTGTTACTCCTAGGGTAGGGAAGCTTGGGCTTGTAAACTCTTTCCTCTGCCTTTTCTGAAGATTTGGAAGAATTGGGGCATGTTCGACTCGCCTGTCGATCGACAGGAACCGGTGTGTCGATCGACACTTGAGTTTCTGGAACATCTAGAGTTTCACTCGTGATCCGTGTCGATCGATATCCATCTCCGTCGATCGACGGAGAGGCCTCTGGAAAAATTTCTTCATTGTCGATATCGATTAGCTCGTCGATTCGCTCCGTATCAGCATTCTTCTTCAGAATCGGTTCCAACTTCTTTCCACTACGTGTCATGATAGCCATAGCATTGCGTTTGGCATTCGTATCCGTTCGTGAAGGAAGAAATCCATCCTGCCTTTTCACTGATTCTGCAGTCTGAGCAACTTGCGTATCGAGCTTCTTGACATGAATGTTGAGAGCTTCGAATTTCCCATTTAGATCCCGATACATATCATCCATCTTCCCGTTAAAGTTAACGGTCATCTTTTGCTGACCTTCCAAAAGTTGGTCAAGCATGGATTTTACCTCGCTATCCGGAGTCTTAGCAGGAGGTGTCTGGTAGGAAGAAGAACCGTATGTCCTTGTGTAGTTGCTGTTGCTGCTCTGGAATGGCTTCTGATAGTCGTTCTTCTGGTACTGTGGGCTTGAAGGTCTCTGATAACTGCTGTTGTAGTTACTCTGGTAGTCTCTATTCCCTTGTTGATTCCCATATCTCTGACTCTGAAATCCAGTTCTGTTGACGTAGTTCACACCTTCTTCTTCATTCCCAACCTCTGGTTCAAATGTCTCAACCTCCTGAGCAAAGTGAAGTGACTTCTTTCCCACTAGAAAGTTATGCACATCGTCAATCTTAGCCTTAACCTCTTGAGAAAACTGACCACTACCGTTCCCACTGAGCTTCTTCCTCTCAAAATCGGCATTTTTACTGCTGTTGCTTGAAGCCAAGTTTTCAATAAGCGCGATAGCATCTCTCGAGAGTTAGTCGTGAAATTTCCACTGCTTGCAGCATCCAATGTCATCTGATACCTCCAATCCACTCCATTAAAGAAGATCCTGAGCAGTTGGATATCGCTAAATCCATGATGGGGGCAATCTCTCTGGTATGACTTGAATCGCGCCCATGAATCCTTAAATGCCTCAGTATCCTGCTGACGGAAAGTAGCAATCTTCATCCTCAAGTCTTCTGATCTTGCATCGTCGAAGAAGTTGTTGAGGAATGCATTCTTGGTGTCCTCCCAAGTAGTCAAAGATCCTGGCTCGAGTTGTTTTAGCCAGTATGAAGCATCACCTCCCAGTGAGTAAGCAAAGAGCTTGCAGTAGAGAAAATCGCTCGACACTCCATGTGCCTTAATGCTCGATGCCAAGTCCTCGAACTTCTCAATATAATCCATAGGGTGTTCGTGTGGGAGCCCATGGAAAGGATGTTGAGCCACAAGGCTGAAGAATGCAGGCTTTAGCTCAAAGTCGTTTCTCTGAAACGGAGGTGGGCGAATTGCAGCTCGGTTGGCATAAAACTGGTCTGGACGGTTGTAATCGCCCAAAGTCTGACCACGTCCATTCTGCGTGTTCCCAGCTTGCTGGTGTCGAGCGACACCTGCCTGAATAGCCTGTTGGACAATCACGTTCCCATCTTCATCAATCCTGTGTCCAGCTGCATTGTATCTAAACCCTTCTGGATCACGTAGAACCCCATCTGCTCCTGTTATCAAGATGATCGGCGGTACCTCTACCATCTTAGATTTTCTAGCCGCTTTCTTGTTCGTACATTCTAAAAGAGCTAACGTGTTAAGATCAAATCCGACTAATTCCTTGTCTGTTGTGCTTCTTGTGACGTGTCTTGGCATGCACCTGAAACCCAAAACAAAAAGCAAACAAAAAGAAACTAGTTAGTAGATTAAAAACAAAAGAAAAACTTAGACAAAATTCTATAATTGAAATTCTAATGATGATTTCAAATTCCCCGGCAACGGCGCCAAAATTTGATACGCTCAAATTTAACCCTGAGCCACTCTCTCAAATTAAGAGATCGTGTAGTACTTAGGGATCGAATCCACAGGGAAAAGAATCACAAAGTAAAATTCCAAATTCAAATTAAGCTAAGTGAGTAATAATGTAATGAAAAAGCAAGTAAATAAAGCAAGCAAACGATGATTGTTGTTCTTTGAATCAATGAGACAAAACGCTAGGCATCGGGTAATTCGCATGCATGACTTTAAATCGAAGCACTAAATTACTGTCGGGATATTTATTAAGAACCGTTCTTAAACTTGAAATCAATTGTAAAACTAATCAACTCTCGTTGCAGAAGTTATCTATGATTAAATCCTAGCAAACCAAATTCCTTTGCGAGTTCTATAAATTTAATCAAGCATTAACGAGCAGTTTCGATATGTTCACAAAATCACTAAGCCAAATTCCTTTGCGAATAGTTATTTTGCTCACCAATGATATTGTTCCAGTTAACTAATAATGCTTTCACATCTATCCATCAACCTAACATATCTAATTCAGGGTGATCAATCCTAAAACAGAATTAAAACTATCAAGGTGAAGAACATAAGTTAGATTTATCCCAACAATAATAAAGTTCTAGCAATTTATCATCAGCCTTTGAAAAACCCTCAACCTAACAAGTAGATTACTCAGACATGATGATTGAAACAAGCATAATAACTGAATAATACTGCATTAAAAAGATAAAGATAGAGGTACAAAAGGGTTCGAAGAAAATATCTGAAAAGAGTCTGAACTTGTCTCCCTAAAAGCTCTCAATCCAATCTCTGCTAGGTCTCAATAGAATAATCAAAAAGCATAATAACTAAAAACCTAAGTAAAACTATATATAATACAGGTAAAAGTCGGTTTGGACTTTAGGAAAAACGCCTGGAAACTTCGGCCAAAAAAAGGAATTTCTTCATTAAACACCCGTGTCGATCGACAGTCATGATGAGTGTCGATCGACAAGAGACTCTCTGGGAAAACTTCATGTCTCGTCACGAATCATGTCGATCGACGCTTGCTCTCCTGTTTGAATTTGACTTGATCATTCCTCTTCAAAAAGTTCCAAAAGCTTCCATTTGACTCCAATCGAACATTTACCTGCAAGGACTCTAAAAACACCAAAAACACTATACAAAAACGACTTATATCGTGGTTTTAAATGGGTAAAAACCACGATATATCATTAATGTTATTTAATGTGCTTTTCAATTGTAGGTTAAGGAAGCAGATGTGCAAAAGAACGAATGGCTTCAACTATTTGCTCAAGTTGCAGCATACTCTGAGTGGGACATTCATATGGTGAGGATAAAAAGCCAAGAGAAAGTTTTGTTTCAACCAAGCTTTTTTTGTTTGGTCTCTTCTCTCAAACCAATCTTTGTTTTGTTTTGTAGGAGGATCATTTCCCATTGGAGTTGGAGAAAGTAGTGGCACTAACAAATGAAGATGTGGAACAAAGCGTGAATAAGTTGAAGTGTAGCAATGCAATCTTCTACATAGTCTTCAAAACTCGTGAAGGCCTCAAGTACAAAGCGGTAATAAGGCAAACGGTGGATGGAAGACCGGGACACATGTCCCTTGAAGTTACAACAAGTGCAGTGATCTGACAATTAGACAACAGCCTTTTACATATTTGATCTTTCCATGTCTATTGTATTCTGTTTTGGTCATGTGTGTTTAGAACTTTGTGGTAAATTAACAAGAACACCTAATATTTATTGTTGGTAACCTTGAATATTTATATTCGAGTTGTAAGATAACTTATACTTATTTCATATCTTGTCTTGTTTTCATTCCTAATATTTACTTGCTGAATTTGAACTTACAGTTTCTGCATTAATATTTTGAATCAAACCGAACTCGATGCACAATTTCAGGCTTTAAGATTACCAATTTGTTCGATTTTGAGGCAGCTTTACTTGGATTCTGATAGATAATTTAGTGGGTGTTATT
Source organism: Draba incana (assembly GCA_963576765.1). Lineage (NCBI taxonomy): Eukaryota > Viridiplantae > Streptophyta > Magnoliopsida > Brassicales > Brassicaceae > Draba > Draba incana. The sequence goes on along the minus strand of OY755212.1, from coordinate 8,045,674 downwards.
CAATGATGGATTTTAAGAGAGTTTAAATTCAAGCATAATCCATTGTTATTTAATGGTGGATTCATTAATAAAACTTGAAATTTAGTGTTATTGGTTAAAGTATTTACAATCTCTTTCTTAAAAGAGTTCATAATCTAGTGTTATTGGTTCTATTATTTTCAAACTCCTCACTAAAAGAGTTTGAAATTCATTGTTATTCAATCAAAGATTTCAAATGATCATTTAAAATCTTGTGTTATTCATTTTTGATAAATTTTAACAACTCTTTTTATTTGATAGATTTTGAGTGGGTTTTGATATGGTCAAATTTACCCTAGACCTACTCTCTCAAATTAAGAGATCAATTGCAGTATTTATGGATCGAATCCACAGAGAATCAAATTGCACTATAGATTTAAAGGTTCAGATTATGCTAAGCGAAATAATAAGAATGCAAGTAAATAAAGCAGTAGATGAAACGGTTGTGAAAATCAATTAAAAAGGAGCTAGGCACAGGGAAATCACAGGTGAATCAGAATTGAAGATAACGAATTAAAGATAGGATTATGATGCACAATTCTTAAACATGAACACGAATGTAAAACCAATCAGCTTTCGCTGCAGAGATTATCTATGCTTAAATCCTAGAAGACCAAATTTCTTTGCGAGTCCTAACAATCAAAACAAGAATTAAAGTTCAAGTTCAATTGTTCACAAAACCCTAAACCAAATTTCTTTGCGAAAAGGAATTTTGCTCATCAAAGTCTAGATCAAGAAATCAATAAAATTGTCGTTTCTATTAAATATCCTAAAATCAGATTTCAAGTCATGAATCTAAAATCAACATTAATCACAAGACAAGATGAAAAACTTCTAAAGATATTATCCTATGCAATTAAAATCAGATCTAGCAATTCATCAAACACCTTTGAAAATCCCTAAACCTAACAAGGTTACTACTCAGACATAATCAAAGAAGCAAACATCTTTAATAATTGAATATATCTCTTAGACTAAGTAAAATAAAGCATAAGCCTCAACAATGGCTGTAAAAACGTATATATAAGGTACATAAACCGTCATAGACATAAAAGTAAACATCTGGAATTCCTTCGCAAAAACGGAAATCTTCGATTTGGGCTTTTTGGCTCGTCTGATCAGGGTGTCGATCGACACCAGCTCTGTTTTCTGAATCCGAACTTTGACACTTTGACGCTCCATTCCGCAATGCTCCAAAACTTCCAGTAAACATTTTTTATGCCTCAAACATCTAAGTACCTGCAAAGACTCTAAAAACAACTGGAAAACACCAAAAGACTCTAGATATAGGACTTATATCATGGCTTAAACAGGGTAAAAACCATGATATATCAACTCCCCCAGACTTAGCTTTTTGGTTGTCCCTAAGCAAAACAGTGTTATCACTCTTTTAGGAACCACATACCTTGCAAAGCTAATCTGGTGATACTTCGATGTTTCCCTAGAAGTATAGCAGTCCTCCAGATTGAATCCAAACCCCATAGAGAATCTCAGACTTTCAGTCGTAAACCCCTTTAGTTTATTAAGTGCGGTCTCATCGAGGGAATATCAATCGCTGGACCTTCTAGATTCTTTCGCTTCCTTGAACGCTTTCCTGCATTTCACCCTCTCTCTTCCCTCTGAAACTGTATCCAATTAAGGATATCATAGAGATGCATTGCCCATTTTTGATAGAGATAGGAAACAGAATAAATTAAAAAACGACGAATGTTGTTACCTGATGGCGTGGTGTCGATCGACACTTGGTAAGGGTGTCGATCGACACCCATGATTTTGGTCCGATCGACCAGTAGGTCGATCCACTGTTCATCCGCAATTTTTTTTTTTTTTTTTTTTTTTTGTTTTTTAGAAGAAAACTTGAAACACTTAAACTAAAAAATAAAAGTTAGTAATAAAAGAAATTTAAAACAAAAGTAAAATACTTACTAGTGGGTTGCCTCCCACTCAGCGCTTGTTTTTAGTCCGTTAGCTTGACTGTTTTGAGGAACGTCAGATATCTGGAGGATCTGCACTCTTCCATAGAATGATTCTAGGGAAGAGCTTCTGCGTCTTCTGCACTATTGTCTGAACGACTACGTCTCCTTTATCTTTCAGCTCTGGAGGAATGAGAATTCGCATTTTCGCGAACGGTTTTGAAGTCCTTGAACGCTCCTTTGGAATTCCTGAAAAATCATCAAAAAAAAAAACCAAGCTTTCGAGGAACTCGTTGCTTGCATGAGCGCGTAACCGCTTTTTCAACTTTAATGAAATTGGAAGAGATAGAATTAAGTACAGGAGGTTCACACCTTTGCTCAATGGGAGGATCGGGGGCTGGGAGAAGTGGAATGACGTTTTCAGCAACAGATGAAGGACTAGACTCCAGCTCCTTGATTGAGTCTTCATCTTCTAGAATTTTCACTGAAAAAGTTTGACCATCGATGGTGAATTTTCTCCTGGTGTTCTCTATGTCAAAATCCATGACAATATCACCTAAGTCAAGCTTTATCTTTCCCTTCCTCACGTCTGTTTGAGCGCCAGCAGTAGCCAAGAATGATCTTCCTAATATCAACAGATCTTTAGGCTCATCGTCATACTCCAAGACTACAAAGTCTGTAGGAATGATGCAGTCCTGAATCTTGATAGGCACGTCCTCTAAAATTCATTTTAGGAATCTCGTGGATCGATTAGCTAGAAGAAGAGACATCCTTGTTGCCCTGAAATCAGTCATCCCAAGATCAATAGCAACAGAAAGTGGCATCAAATTAATACCTGAACCCAAATCACAAAGAAAGTGAGGAAACTGCCATGTTGATATGGAGCAATCGAGCATGAAGTTTCCTGGATCTGGTAGCTTGATTGGGATTTTGCTCTGAATCATCGCGCTTACTTCTTCAGAAACCACTACCTCTTTCCTCTTCTTCTTGGAAATTGGAGCAGCGTTCAGTAAAATTGCTTGAAGATCTCGAGTAAGCAGCGCTCCTTCTTCAGGACTAACTCCATTTGCAACCATCCTCTTAACGTATCTTTGAATCGCAGGCGAAAGTTTAATTGCATCAACAAGAAGTATCTCAACAATGATCTTCTCTATCATCCTTTTGCATATTGCCTCTTCAGCTTCTTTCTTGCTCTTTCTAGCTCTGGGGAAAGGCAGCTTGGGAATGTAAACGGTGTCCTCGACTGATTGAGACATCTCGTAAAGTTTCAACTCGGTGGAGACTGGGTGTCGAGCGATGCTAGAGTAGTGTCGCTCGACACCTCTTTCAAACTCAGGTTTCTCGTCGAGATAAGCATCGATCGACACACTTGATCAGTGTCGATGGACACTTGCTCTGCATGTCCGAAAATTGCATCGAATTCATCGAAATAGTTCTCTTCCTCCTCCCGAATTGCGTTGCAGGCCCGCTTGGGGTTTGTGTCATTCTTTACAAGAAGATAACCCTCTTGCCTCTTCACCAATTCAGCAGTTTGAGCTACTTGGGTATCCAATCTCTTCACATGAGTGCTTAGAGACTCAAACTTCCCATTCAGATCTTTATAAACAGAGTCCAACTTTCCGTTGAAATCTATAGTCATCTTCTGTTGTCCCTCTAGGATCTGCTCTAGCATACTCTTCACCTCATTGTCTTGCTCAGGAGGCTTTTAATAAGAAGATCAACCATAGTTCATTTGGTAATTATTGATATAGAATGGCTTCTGATAAGAAGATGAACCATAGCTCTGCTGGTTGTTGAACTTCTGATATCCTGATCCATTGATGTAGTTCACGTCTTCTGGCTCGAATGTCTAGACCTTTTGAGCAAACTGAACTGTCTTCTTCCCAGCTAGAAGATCGTGCATTGAATTGAGCCTATTGGTAACCTTTGCAAATTGACTACCACTGATATTCTTTCTTGACTGGCTCCTCTCAAAATCCATGGATTTACCACTGCTGCTATTGGCAAGATTCTATATAAGCTGGGTAGCAGTCCCTGGAGAATTCGTATTAAAGTTCCCACTACTTGCGGTATCCAAAGTCAGAGAATATTGCAGCGCAATCCCTCTGTAGAAGATATTAAGCAACTGCACTTAATTGAATCCATGATGTGGGCAATCTCTCTGATAGCTCTTGAATCTGTACCATGCCGCCTTGAATGCCTCAATATCGCCCTGCTTGAAAATTGCTATCTTTGATCTTAGATCCTCGGACTTCGCATCGTCGAAGAAGTTACATAAGAAAGCATTCTTCGTGTCCATCCAGTTTGTAAGCAAGCCCGGTGGAAGCGTCTTTAGCCAATATTTAGCTTCCCCAGGGGGTGGTGTCGATCGTCACCTTGTATCTCGTCGTGTCGCTCGACAGGTTGTGGGTGTCGAGCGACACCCTGCGGTAGAATTGCCAAATTCTCCTTGATGATCACTGTTCCATCGTCGTTGATCCTCTGTCCTTGCGCATCCGGATCACGCAGAGCTCCATCATCTCCCAGTGCTAATATGATGGGTGGTACAGCAGCCATCCTTTCTTCTCGGACTACTCTTTTGTTCTCACGTTCCAAACGTGCTAACTCCTCGAGATTGTAGTTAACTAGCTCCTTGTCTTGATTGCTTCTAGTATCAGACATGTACCTGAAATAGAAAACGAGAAGAAAACGAAACTAGCAAAGCAAAAATAAAAATAAAAGCCTAGAAAGAATCCTAATAATAAAAACCTAATGGTCTCGATTCCCCGGCAACGGCGCAAAAATTTTATATGGTCAAATTTACCCTAGACCTACTCTCTCAAATTAAGAGATCAATTGCAGTATTTAGGAATCAAATCCACATGGAATCAGATTGCACAATAGATTTAAAGGTTCAGGTTATGCTAAGCGAAATAATAGGAATGCAAGTAAATAAAGCAGTAGATGAAACGGTTGTGAAAATCAATTAAAAAGGAGCTAGACACAGGGTAATCGCCGGTGAATCAGAATTGCAGATAACGAATTAAAGATAGGATTATGATGCACAATTCTTAAACATGAACACGAATGTAAAACCAATCAGCTTTCGCTGCAGAGATTATCTATGCTTAAGTCCTAGAAGACCAAATTTCTTTGCGAATCCTAACAATATAAACAAGCATTAAAGTTCAAGTTCAATTGTTCACAAAACCCTAAACCAAATTTCTTTGCGAAAATGAATTTTGCTCATCAAAGTCTAGATCAGGAAATCAATAAGACTGTCGTTTCTATTAAATATCCTAAAATCAGATTTCAGGTCATGAATCTAAAATCAGCATTAATCACAAGACAAGATGAAGAACTTCTAAAGATATTATCCTATGCAATTAAAATCAGATCTAGCAATTCATCAAACACCTTTGAAAATCCCTAAACCTAACAAGGTTACTACTCAGACATAATCAAAGAAGCAAACATCTTTATTAATTGAATATATCTCTTAGACTAAGTAAAATAAAGCATAAGCCTCAACAATGGCTGTAAAAACGTATATATAAGGTACATAAACCGTCATAGACATAAAAGTAAACATCTAGAATTCCTTCGCAAAAACAGAAATCTTTGATTTGGGCTTTTTGGCTCTTCTGATCTGGGTGTCGATCGACACCAGCTCTGTTTTCTGAATCCGAACTTTGACACTTTGACGCTCCATTCTGCAATGCTCCAAAACTTTCAGTAAACATCTTTTATGCCTCAAAGAATCTAAAAACAACTGGAAAACACCAAAAGACTCTAGATATAGGACTTATATCATGGCTTAAACATGGTAAAAACCATGATATATCAGGTTTCAAATGAGTTTTTACATGTAAATGATGGCAATTAAAATCTCACCTTTTACCCTCATATTTCACAATTCCATTGCATAAATGCATACATTTACGTTAATATATAGGGTTATAAACACTTTTTCCGGTAGATATACTTATTCAACTGTTCACTTTTTCTATATTACTAATCTAACCTTATTTTTTCTCTCTTCTCTCTTTGTTATCTCTGCAATATTCATTGGTCTGGGTTTATTTTTCTTTCCTAGTGATTTCTTCTCCATTCTCTACGATTTCTTGGTCGGTCGATTCATTTTCTGAGAAAATCGCGACTACAATTTTGGGATTGAGAATCAAGTAACTAATTATCAATTCTGAATTTTTTTCGCAATCTGAAAGATTCGTTTTCTGATTTCAAGCTATATAACGAGATTCGTCTCTCTGGGTGGATGTATTCGAATCCGACGATTTAGAATCTAACTAGTTGGATCACTTTTTTAATCACTTCTACGTTTCCTTTCGCGACTAGATTCAGGTTTCGATCCTCAGGATTACTTTTTCGAAGATTGAAATTCGCCTGAATTTTTTTTTGTTTTTCGATGAAATTGGGTGTTTTTGTTTCCTCAATTTATCCTTGTTCATAAATTTTTGGGATTTGAGTGTGGGTTCTTCCTCAAACTATGGTTGTTCCATGACTATGATGTTTGAAATATGTTGGTTAACCTGAAAATGCCTCTTTTCCATATGTGTTTTACAGAGTGATGCAGAAGAAACATTGAACTAGAATCAAAATATGTCTCATGGCATCCACATGAGACCCATCCACTGAAGAACGAACATTGAACTGGAGACAAAATATGCCTCATGGCATCCAATTGAGACCGATCTACTCGAGAACGAACGTTGAAGATTTCCATAGCACATCATCCATAAACAAATACAAACTAAACAAAGAAGAGAAAAGAGAGCTTGGATTACCAACGAAGCAAGAGCATTAGAGAAATTTGTAAACTCATATATCTAACAAAAACGAAAAAATTCTACCACTGATTTCAAAATCAAACTTTAATTCAATAAACCTATGAAAAATATGGAGAAAATGGATCATCCACCGAAACATGTCTATTATCCCCTCCGATCCAATTGACTAAGATAAAAAACGGTAAAGCATAACTTAAACAAGAAACTAAAATTTCTTTGATTCTCTTTGCCGCTGAATCTCTTCCACTGTGAATCTGAACAATACACTATTAGAATTTTTGAAATCCCTAAATCATAGAAGTTGAACAACAATCTAATCAAAATTAATAAGAATTCATTTTAAACCCAAAATTGGGTTATCGAAATCAAAGGCAAAAGCTAAACAACAAAAAGAATCGAACAAATTTTAACTTTTTGTCGATTGAATATGCCCACAATCTAATCTAAAGTTCTAATAAGATCAAAAGAGAGGATATGGTTCTTGAGAGACCATATCTCTGATGAATTGAACATAATCACTGGAGGAGAGAGGAAGCAAGGAAGATGGGATGAAGAAGACGAACAAGAGAGAGAAATCATGTAATTAACACTTTTTTTTCCAGTAACCGGAGAAGTAACTAAGACTAGATTTAGGGTATTTTTGACTTTAACCAAGCTAAAAGTATACTTGCCTTGCAAAGTATCTTTTTAAGATATATGTTTTGAGAAAAGTATCTCTTGCAGTAATTATTCCTAATATATATATATTTAGTTTTTTTTTTCAAGATTTTTATTTCTTCATCTCTCTCTAATTAATAAAAAGTTACGTTTTCAACGTTTTTTCCGTTAAAATTAGCCCCAATTATTAAAAAATATTTGATTTTTATTTTTTGGTTTGATTAGGTCTCTTACTTTAAAATTTAATTTAATTTTTTTATGTTGATTCCGAAATATTTTCTTTTTGTTTCCAAAGTTCTAAAACCCAATTATATATATTAAAAAATTGATAGCATTGATAGAAATATATAAAACTCTAAAAAATAAAAATCTTGAAATTAAAAAAACTAATTTTTTATTAGTGAATTCAAATCTATAATAAACAATTCTGTTAAATATTAGCAACAGATTTTAAATTACAAAATCAACAAAAATTCATTTAAATGAATCAAATCTTTTAAAATCTAATCAGATTTAAATCTTATTGACTAGAATTGAAATCCACTATTGAATAACACCCCTTATTGTCCAAGTCAAGATTAGACAATAATGAACATAGGCAGAAACAAATATTGTTATAAAGAACAAATGATCATTTGGTTTGCCAACTTAGTCTTACTTCATATCTTGCCTAAGTTAATGTCTCAAGGAAATTGATCCTCGACCATGCCTATGCGCCCCCCTCGACCTAGAGTTATTACGAACAAGGAAGTTGAGAGTGAAAAGAAGAGACAGAAAATTGTTTCTGAATATTTCCTTGTTATCATAAATGAATATGTACAAAATTATGTAATTTACTGGTATAAAAATACCAATAATAAACCAACAATAACCAGCTCACACCTTCTAATAGGCCCCTCAATATGAGACGTATATGTTAATGAGACTCATCTTGGATTTTAGATGTTCAAACTGATGAGGAAACAAAGGTTTAGTAAGTATGTATGCTACATGATCTTCAGAACGAACATGAAGCATCATCAAGAGACCTTTAACCAGCTTCTCACGAACAGTATGATAATCAATTTCGATATGTTTGGTCCTTTCATGGAAGACTGGATTGGTGGCAATGTAAATTGCAGTTTGTGGGGGTCGAAACCAACACAATTAGATTTGTAAGGATTCGTGAGGGGAATTTAGAGATTTCTATGTAAACTAGGGATCACAAGAGATTGAGAAAGAGTTGTTGTTATTGCTTTCAAAAAGTTGAGTACAAAGCTTCTGTATGAAATTGTGGATCCTCTTAGGGTTTGTACAAAAGAGGTACTTATACTATGTCTAAGGCGGCTACGTCTCCTAAGCTTCTGCGGAGTCATCAATATGGGCTTCACGTTTGGACCGGGACATTGCACCGTCATTGGGCTGAAGATCGCTTTGGACTGAGGATGTGATCAATGAGTTGAGCGAATGTGCGATCGGCCTATAGACTGCGAACCCATGATCGGCCCACGGCGAGCCCATGGTCGGACCACGAGCGAGCGCGTGGTCGGCTCGCGGCGAGCTCATGGTCGGACCACGAGCGAGCATGTGGTCGGCCCGTGGCGAGCCCATGGTCGGACCATGAGCGAGCACGTGGTCGGCCTTCGTGCAGTCCCGATCCTTCTCCACTTCGTTCGAGCTCGTTCCACTACCACACGCTTCGCTTCGTAAGAAGACCTAGGTGTCGTTATGCCTTTCTTTGTCAAGACTCCGGAGGACCTTTTCCTCTATTGACTTGTCTTTGGACGTTAATGTTGAGTGGGTGAATACCGACCCCAACAGTTAGCCCCCCAGCTTGGTAGTGTTAGAGCTAATAGTGCCGAGTTAAAAGATGTGTTGAGTATCAGCGTTAACATTTGAAGTCAAGGCGCTTGCCTATCCTCTTTCACAGTAGTAGAGAGTGACTTTATGCAAGAGGTTTTAAGACTCTGTAAACGTTATGAAGATTTTAAGACTTCGTGCTTCCTTTGTCGAAGCTGCTGTGTTTTCTACAGAAAAGACTTTTTCTTTTTCTCTCGAAGATTTTAAGACTCCGTATTTCCTATGGAGATTTTAAGACTCCGTGTTGCGATTGCTAATGTCACTGACGTTTCCATGTGATTTCCGGAGGGAAGAGTGTGGTGTTGTTTAACGGAGGCGGGACCCGTGTGGTGAGAGAAAGAGAAGATCCCTTTTCCCTTAAAGGGATAAGGTTTGACCTAGTCAACTCATTCTCCTTCCTTTCCCTTTCTTCTAGATCTAAATTTTTTTTTTTCTTCTCTTCTTCTCCTCCTTGCCGCCGACCACGACATAGCAACCACCGACCGTGTGCTCGTTTGTGGCCGACCGCGAGCTCGCCACTTCTCTTCTTCCTTGGTGAGTTCCTTCATTGATTCTCTTTGCACAAGTCTTTCTAAATCTCATAGCTTCATGGAAAATTCAAGTTTGTAGATCTAGATTTTCTCATGGAGAATCAAACTTTGCTATGTTGGATTGTTGATTGCTTAGGAGAATCCTTGAATCTTTGATTGCTATAGATTGCTTAGGAGAATCCTTGTTTATTTGCATAGTCTTTTGGAGATTCCCCATTGAAACTTGTTAGGGGTTGAACTTGTGCTTGAGGTGTATTCTTGGTGAATGATGGAAATTCTTGACTTTTGATTTATCTTGTTTACTTATGCATAGGTAGACTTGTTGTTATGGAACAAGACACACTTGATTCGGTTGATAGTGGGGGATCGGTGCTTAGAACTGACCCCGTGGTCGCGTCAACCAACCGGACCGACCATGCGGTCGCGTCGCTACGCGAGGCCAAACTCGCGATCGAGCCTTCCACGCCGACCGAGGACGCGGTCGCATCTCCTCACCGGAGCGAAGACGTGGTCGCACTTCCTCACCAAGCCAATCCCATGATCGCACTTCCTCACCGCGCCGGCCCCGTGGTCGCGATGTCGGGTTGTGCCGAGCCGTGGTCGCACCATCAATCCGAACTGACCCCGTGGTCGACTCGTCCGACTGGACCGACCCTGCGGTCGTACCGTCAAGTCACACCGACCTCGGAGTCGCATCATCGAGCCAAAACGACCCCGTGGTTGCACGTCATGAGAATGCGGGCACTGGGATTCGCCTCCGTAGTAAGCTTACCATTTCGTGGGTTAGTCTTGGTGAGGTCGATGAGAATGATGATGGTGTTTTCGATGACTTAGCTGATGTTGAGGAAGAGAGGAGGCCTAGCGGTGATGAGGATTTGATGGCTCGTAATGGGGGAGTTGGACTTTCCTTCTCCCTTAATGATGAGGATCCGGGGCTCCCAGATGGTGCGGCCGACGCTGCTTTGTCAGGGTCTTCTTCTTCTTTTAGGTCACTTCCTTCCGATGGTGAGGATGGTGATGAGGTTAACCGACCTACAATGGTTAGGAAGAAGAAGGCGCGACCGGATCCTCTGGGATCCACTCTTTGCGACGAGGAGTCACTCCAGCTTCTCCGGGAGAAGTGCGAGATTTCGGATAAGATCGTGTTGGTTGTTCCTGATCGCACACAGCGAGCTGATGCTCTGCCTCCGGGGCACTTCACCGTGTACGAGAACTTCATCGAGCATTGCTTGTTGTGGTTCCCGGTACCTGGCTTCCTTCTTCGTTTCTTAGATGCGAATGGTATCTCCCTTGCTTAGATCAACCCCAGGGGGTTAAGACATGTTATTGGTATCTACGTGCTTAGTAGGGAGTGTAACGCAGAGATTAGCACCGAGCAATTGTCTAGCCTTCTGGACTTCAGGCCTAAGGGCCGTGCAGATGAGCTTAGGTATCTGGTTTCTCCGGTTCCAGGTCGTGTGCTCATTGACGGGTTCCCGAGCAAGGACGATCACTTTGAAGATCGATTCTTCTTTGTCAAGATATCAGAGAAGACCATTGAGGCGGATTGCATCTCCCTCGTCAGGACGAGCTGGGAGAAGAGAGGTAATTCTATACTTAGAAATACTTTCTTTGTATCATGCTTATGTTTTGTGTACTGATTTTGGCATTGCTTTGCTTTTGCAGCGAGACCAGCATCTCGTGTGGTGAGTCGGAGTGATGCAGTGGCCATCCACAATGCTCTTGCCTCTGGAGAGGGTGATTGGGTGAAGTCTTTCACCCGTCAGAGGATCCAGAGGGCGCTTTCCACTCGAATCTTCCCAGGGAAGGTCCTTGGGCGAGGTGCCCCCAGAGTTTCGGCCTTCTAGCGAGCAGAGAAGGCGAAGGCGGTGTCGACGAGCACCGCGGTCTCAGCGAGGACAGGCTCCCAAACGCGTGCTCCGACGACCACATCGTCTAAGACTCCTGCTGCGCCAGCTCAGCGTTCTCGTGTTTCTGATCTCACCCCTGACGAGGTCACTAGGCGACGTGAGCAGTCGCGGAAGAGAGCCCTTAGGTCGGAGGGCAAGGCGGGAGGTACTCCCGATGGTGCACCTCCGAAGCGACAGAAGGCGGGCTCCTCTCCTGCGTTTGTTAGCGATCCGACTGACCATGGCGTTGTAGCACCGCACTCTCCGACTCCTGGCTCTGGCGGACGGGCCCTTGTTCTAGCAAAGGCCATAATTGCTGAGGTTCGATCTCTTTCTCTCCTTTGCATTAACTACTGTTACTTTACTACATCTTGGTCTCGATAGCGTTCCTTTGGTTTTCCTTTGTTTATGTAGCTCTCCACTCAGCTGGATCACATGGCCTTCTACTTTGAGGAGGACTCTCGTTCTCGTGATAATGAGCTTAGCGAGGCCAAGAGGGCCAACGCTGAGCTTGCTGAGAAGATCCAAGCTCTCGAAGGCGATGTAGCCTCTGCGCAGAAGAGGTCAGATGAGTTGAGTGGGAAGCTGTTGAAGGCGTCTTCGAGGCACGTGAAGGAAAAGGAGGAGATCGCTTTGCTTAGGAGCAAGCTGTCGGATATTGAGGGTCTCAGGGACACCCAGATCGAGGAGGCCGCTTCTAGGGCCAAGGATGAGGCGGCTCGTAGTTTTGCTTGCCGGATCGGACAGGTTGCCAAATCGCTCGCTAGGATTGAGGGGACAGCGAAGGACAACATGCTGGACCTTGCTGAGATAGACACGAGTCTAGAGCTTATCGATCGTCTCCGTGAGTCTGATGGTCCGTCTTTGGATGCCGCAGCGGAGCTTTTGGTTGAGAGGAAGATTCCGATCTATGACGCTCGTGACGTGTTTGATGAGCTTGTCTTTAGCGTGAGACAAGCCTTAGAGATCGCAGAGGATGCCGATGCAGCTGATGAGGATGAGTAATTGATGAGTGATCATTTTCCTTTGCTTATGACTTAGTTTATTTATAGTTTCTTGTTTCTGAAAACTCTTGTTGGACTCGATGGTGTTCGGTTGTAGCATGGGATGGTTTGTATCCTTGCTATTATTTTGGATCCTTGCATTGTGGAGAATGCGGGATGACTTTGTAGCTTTTGTTCATGGTGAACCTTGATTGTTTCATATTCAAGCACTTGCTTTAGATGTTGTTGATGTTGTTCCTATACTTAGGAATTCTTTGAGCTGTTATGCGTTTTTGTCATATGTTTGCCACCATCGATGTTGGGCTCTGCGTGTTGGTGCTGCTCTTCTAGACACGTCTGTCTGAGAGCAAGTTCACCTTGACTTTGACCAGAGTGCATCCTGGGTTTCTGAATGAAACGTTCAGGGTACATGCCGAACGGAGGTCATTAGCAGCTGCATTTTACCAATGACGTTTGTTGGGTTTCTGAGTGATCAGTTGGCATGACCCAATACTGAACATTGGTACTTATATAGCGTGCTGTATCCGTTGTGGATGTCATTATGTTCGTATTTCTACACTATTGCCAATAAATGCTGAACGACTTTACTCGATTAAAGCTTTGATTAGTCCATAATGGAGAAGCTATTCTCATGATGAGTGTTGTGGCGAGTGTTTGTTGTTTTTTAGAAGTGACGGTGTCAAGGAGTGGCGTATGGGTACCCCACTCCCCCCCTTTTAGACGAAAGAGGGTACCAAAGTCGACTAGAGACTGGTGAAAACACTCACTCCCCCCCCCCTCCCCGGAGGCTGAGGAGATCGTGTGAGCTCGTTCGGAATGAGGCTGTTGTGAAATGAAATCCCCCCCTTTTTGATGGAAGGGGGGGGGGGGGCAACTGAACCGATCCGAAGATAGGCTCCTACGTACCCTTTGCAGGGATCAAGTCGCCTCGTAGTTCATTTGGTTGAGAAGACAAAAGATAGTGATGGGAGAGGGTGGGAGAGGTGCACCATACAAGAAACTCCCATTGGCCTGCAGGGACTTCTATAAGAGATTAGTCAGGTCCTTGGCGTGACTGTAATTGATCCTTGCTTTCTTCTGCGGCCCCGGTGAGGTTGAGTCGCCCTTATTCTCCTCGTGAGCTCCCGCGTTGGAGCCCCTGTTCTCTTTGCGACTACGCAAATTGTGCTCTGCTAAGAAGCACATGCGCGAATCCTTCTGGTTGCCAAAGATTGTCTGCACGCCGCTGCTGGTTGGAAACTTCAGGCACAAGTGGTATGTTGATGGTACAGCTCGCATCTGACTGAGCCATGGTGTTCCCATGATTAGGTTATAGATGGCGGGATGATCGGACACTGCGAAGTTGACCATCTTCTTGACACCTCCGGCTTGAACTGGAAGGCGGATTATGCCCCTTGTCCATGTTGTCTCACCTTAGAAGCCCGTTACAGGCTTTGGCTGCCCTGTGATGAGTGACAGGTCAATCTTCATTTTCTCGAGTGTTTCTCTAAAGATAACGTCCACTGAGCTTTCGGTGTCGATAAGGACTCGAGCCACATTAAAATCGTAGACGGTCAAGTTGATTACCAGCAAATCGTTATGCGGGTGGTCAATGCCTTCAGAATCCCCTTCATCAAAGGTGATAGGGTCACTAGCACGCTTCATCCTTGGGCATGCAGAGATGTTGGCGCAGACCTCGGTGCGCCTCTGGTAAGCTTCGATCGCAGTTACATTGTCAGCACAATACTGCGATCCTCCCATGATCATGTTGATATTGCCTTGGGGGTTTCTGCTCTCGGGATTATCACCGCGGTGCTGTCGCCTGGGATTCTCCGTCTGTCCCTCAGTAGTATATTGAATCTTTTCCCTTGGTTTGAAATCTGATAGGTTGATTTTCCCTTTAAGGGTGCCCTCAGCCAGTCTAGCGGCCAGCTGCCGTCCCAACTCACGGCACCTCGCAGTTGAATGCCCAGTCGCCTTGTGGAATTCACAGTACAACTTTTTGTCATACTCATTCGGGTTTCTAACCCATGTGAGGCTCCCTCTGCCACGTCCGCGACCGCGGCCACGACCTCTGCCATATCCTGGTGAGTGAATTTGGTAATTATGAGCTCCACCTGCTCCTCCTTCGTATTGGATGAAGGCAGGATTGTCTTTCTTCGCTGTAGCTGGGGTTGGAACCAGAGAGGGTTCGCTCACCTGCTTGGTTTTCCCACCCCTTTTGGCATGGAGCTCCTCTTCGCTTCGGGCGAAGTCAGCTGCACGGTGAAGAGCGTCTTGAATCGTCGTTGGCGGATTGATAGTGATTTCTTGCCAAAACGGAGACGGGCACCTAACCGCTCCTCTTAAGGCTTCCAAAGCAGCCGTGTTGCTTATTCCGTCTACCTTTGACAGGGTGTGCTTGAAACTGGTCATGAACGACCGCAAGCTCTCGTTCTCCCCTTGCTTATTGGTCCACAGCTCTGCGTCGTAGATCTTTCGCTCGGCGAAGATGTTGTAGTGCTGCACAAACATCTCAGAGAGCTGGTGGAAGTTATGAATGGAGTTTTTCTAAAGCTTTTAGAACCACTGGAGTACATGCCCCTTGAGACTCTCCACGAATAGCTTGCAGTAGCCGACGTCTCTCTCGGCTTCGCTGAAATTTGCCCTTCCTAGAGCTACCTCAAACTCCATTAGATGATCAGCAGGATCGGAGGTCCCTTCATAGCTTGGGAGTTTGATCCGTCTTGGATCGGAGATTCTAGCCCCTGAGATGTTTTCAGCGAAAGGGGTGTTGCGTGCCTTCTCCAACACATAGGCAACCCCAGGGGCCCTCCCCGTGCTGCGGTACATCTGCATCTTGGTAGTCCGCAGATCAGAGACGACTTGATCCAGCTGGGCTTTCAGCGCTGCGACTCCTTCGTCTCGGGAGCCCTGCGGTGCCCTGCGCTCCCTCTCTCTCCGGTACAGGTCTGCAATGATCGCATCACCTTCTTCAGCAGCCGTATTATGGTCGACCTCCGGGTTGACTCGAGGACGTCTTCGAGGGGGTAGATCCTCGTCTGACTCTTCCATCACGCGCTCGGGAGTCGGATCGGTTTCCCGATGAGGCGGTGGTGGAGGCAAGTCCTCTGGAGCTGTGCGATTGGTACGAGGTGGCAGCTCCTCGTTTTGGTTCCTTCGACTGGTTCGAGGGGTAGCAAAGCTGAGACGTGTTGGTCGAACGCGGGACTTCTTGCGCTTCCTTCTTTGTAGTGCTTGCAGCTCGTTTGTCGTGGCTTCCACGTTCCTTTCCTGATCCTCAACTTTCTTCATGAGAGTGTCGAGCATCTGCTTGATCTCCGTGAGATCCGTGGGGTTGTTAGCGGCATGAGGCGCGGTGCTCTCCACAGAGTTCTCTCTTTCCTTGTTTATTCTGTGAGACAAAGATCCTTCGCTGTTTCTGCGGTAGCTTGACATCTTCACGATGTTGCGTAACCCTAGCTTTCGTGTGTTAGAAATTCTTTGTCCCCTTAGTCGGCGCCAAATTGTGGGGGTCGAAACCAATACAATTAGATTTGTAAGGATTTGTGAGGGGAATTTAGAGATTTCTATGTAAACTAGGGATCACAAGAGATTGAGAAAGAGTTGTTGTTATTGCTTTCAAAAAGTTGAGTACTAAGCTTATGTATGAAATTGTGGATCCTCTTAGGGTTTGTACAAAAGAGGTACTTATACTATGTCTAAGGCGGCTACGTCTCCTAAGCTTCTGCGGAGTCATCAATATGGGCTTCACGTTTGGACCGGGACATCGCACCGTCATTGGGCTGAAGATCGCTTTGGACTGAAGATGTGATCAATGAGTTGAGCGAATGCACGATCGGCCTATAGACTGCGAACCCATGATCGGCCCACGGCGAGCCCATGGTCAGACCACGAGCGAGCGCGTGGTCGGCTCGCGGCGAGCTCATGGTCGGACCACGAGCGAGCATGTGGTCGGCCCGTGGCGAGCCCATGGTCGGACCATGAGCGAGCACGTGGTCGGCCTTCGTGCAGTCCCGGTCCTTCTCCACTTCGTTCGAGCTCGTTCCACTACCACACGCTTCGCTCCGCAAGAAGACCTAGGTGCCGTTATGCCTTTCTTTGTCAAGAGTGTGGAGGACCTTTTCCTCTATTGACTTGTCTTTGGACGTTAATGTTGAGCGGGTGAATACCGACCCCAACACAGTTGTACTATTTGAATAAAGGACTGGAACCACTGTATATGAACGCATGTCACGTAGAAGAGTACAAAGCCATATCAATTCACAAGAAGCCAGAGCCAAACCTCTATATTTAGTCTCAACAGAAGATCTACACAAAGTAGATTGTTTTTTGGATCTCCAAAACATCAAGGAGGAGTCAACAAACATAGAGAAACCAGTAGAATATCGTGTATTGTCCTGGCATGATGCCAAATCAGAATCCGCAAATCCCTTCAATGATAGATCATAATGAGAGGGATAAAAGATGCCTTGACCAATGGTTCCTTTCACATATTGAAGAACCTTATATACTGTAATGAGATGAGAAGTCCGAGGTGCAGAAGAATATTGACATAACTTATTAACAACAAAAGTGAAATATGGCCTTGTTATGGTCAAATACATGAGCTTGCCAACAATTCTCCTGTAGAGTTCTCTATCTGTTAACAACTAATCATCAGTCTTAGACGTCTTTAGGTTAGGAATCATAGGAACTGAAGAGTGTTTGCATCCCACCATTCCCATAGAATTAAATAAATCTAATGCATATTTCCTTTGACATATGGCAGTAGAAGATCTAGCTACCTCTAACCCCAAGAAATACTTCATGAGACCTATGTATATGAGTCTAAAACACTTCTCCAGAGTTTCGGCCTTCTAGCGAGCAGAGAAGGCGAAGGCGGTGTCGACGAGCACCGCGGTCTCAGCGAGGACAGGCTCGCAAACGCGTGCTCCGACGACCACATCGCCTAAGACTCCTGCTGCGCCAGCTCAGCGTTCTCGTGTTTCTGATCTCACCCCTGACGAGGTCACTAGGCGACGTGAGCAGTCGCGGAAGAGAGCCCTTAGGTCGGAGGGCAAGGCGGGAGGTACTCCCGATGGTGCACCTCCGAAGCGACAGAAGGCGGGCTCCTCTCCTGCGTTTGTTAGCGATCCGACTGACCATGGCGTTGTAGCACCGCACTCTCCGACTCCTGGCTCTGGCGGACGGGCCCTTGTTCTAGCAAAGGCCATAATTGCTGAGGTTCGATCTCTTTCTCTCCTTTGCATTAACTACTGTTACTTTACTACATCTTGGTCTCGATAGCGTTCCTTTGGTTTTCCTTTGTTTATGTAGCTCTCCACTCAGCTGGATCACATGGCCTTCTACTTTGAGGAGGACTCTCGTTCTCGTGATAATGAGCTTAGCGAGGCCAAGAGGGCCAACGCTGAGCTTGCTGAGAAGATCCAAGCTCTCGAAGGCGATGTAGCCTCTGCGCAGAAGAGGTCAGATGAGTTGAGTGGGAAGCTGTTGAAGGCGTCTTCGAGGCACGTGAAGGAAAAGGAGGAGATCGCTTTGCTTAGGAGCAAGCTGTCGGATATTGAGGGTCTCAGGGACACCCAGATCGAGGAGGCCGCTTCTAGGGCCAAGGATGAGGCGGCTCGTAGTTTTGCTTGCCGGATCGGACAGGTTGCCAAATCGCTCGCTAGGATTGAGGGGACAGCGAAGGACAACATGCTGGACCTTGCTGAGATAGACACGAGTCTAGAGCTTATCGATCGTCTCCGTGAGTCTGATGGTCCGTCTTTGGATGCCGCAGCGGAGCTTTTGGTTGAGAGGAAGATTCCGATCTATGACGCTCGTGACGTGTTTGATGAGCTTGTCTTTAGCGTGAGACAAGCCTTAGAGATCGCAGAGGATGCCGATGCAGCTGATGAGGATGAGTAATTGATGAGTGATCATTTTCCTTTGCTTATGACTTAGTTTATTTATAGTTTCTTGTTTCTGAAAACTCTTGTTGGACTCGATGGTGTTCGGTTGTAGCATGGGATGGTTTGTATCCTTGCTATTATTTTGGATCCTTGCATTGTGGAGAATGCGGGATGACTTTGTAGCTTTTGTTCATGGTGAACCTTGATTGTTTCATATTCAAGCACTTGCTTTAGATGTTGTTGATGTTGTTCCTATACTTAGGAATTCTTTGAGCTGTTATGCGTTTTTGTCATATGTTTGCCACCATCGATGTTGGGCTCTGCGTGTTGGTGCTGCTCTTCTAGACACGTCTGTCTGAGAGCAAGTTCACCTTGACTTTGACCAGAGTGCATCCTGGGTTTCTGAATGAAACGTTCAGGGTACATGCCGAACGGAGGTCATTAGCAGCTGCGTTTTACCAATGACGTTTGTTGGGTTTCTGAGTGATCAGTTGGCATGACCCAATACTGAACATTGGTACTTATATAGCGTGCTGTATCCGTTGTGGATGTCATTGTGTTCGTATTTCTACACTATTGCCAATAAATGCTGAACGACTTTACTCGATTAAAGCTTTGATTAGTCCATAATGGAGAAGCTATTCTCATGATGAGTGTTGTGGCGAGTGTTTGTTGTTTTTTAGAAGTGACGGTGTCAAGAAGTGGCGTATGGGTACCCCACTCCCCCCCTTTTAGACGAAAGAGGGTACCAAAGTCGACTAGAGACTGGTGAAAACACTTACTCCCCCCCCCCTCCCCGGAGGCTGAGGAGATCGTGTGAGCTCGTTCGGAATGAGGCTGTTGTGAAATGAAATCCCCCCCTTTTTGATGGAAGGGGGGGGGCAACTGAACCGATCCGAAGATAGGCTCCTACGTACCCTTTGCAGGGATCAAGTCGCCTCGTAGTTCATTTGGTGGAGAAGACAAAAGATAGTGATGGGAGAGGGTGGGAGAGGTGCACCATACAAGAAACTCCCATTGGCCTGCAGGGACTTCTATAAGAGATTAGTCAGGTCCTTGGCGTGACTGTAATTGATCCTTGCTTTCTTCTGCGGCCCCGGTGAGGTTGAGTCGCCCTTATTCTCCTTGTGAGCTCCCGCGTTGGAGCCCCTGTTCTCTTTGCGACTACGCAAATTGTGCTCTGCTAAGAAGCACATGCGCGAATCCTTCTGGTTGCCAAAGATTGTCTGCACGCCGCTGCTGGTTGGAAACTTCAGGCACAAGTGGTATGTTGATGGTACAGCTCGCATCTGACTGAGCCATGGTGTTCCCATGATTAGGTTATAGATGGCGGGATGATCGGACACTGCGAAGTTGACCATCTTCTTGACACCTCCGGCTTGAACTGGAAGGCGGATTATGCCCCTTGTCCATGTTGTCTCACCTTAGAAGCCCGTTACAGGCTTTGGCTGCCCTGTGATGAGTGACAGGTCAATCTTCATTTTCTCGAGTGTTTCTCTAAAGATAACGTCCACTGAGCTTTCGGTGTCGATGAGGACTCGAGCCACATTGAAATCGTAGACGGTCAAGTTGATTACCAGCAAATCGTTATGCGGGTGGTCAATGCCTTCAGAATCCCCTTCATCAAAGGTGATAGGGTCACTAGCACGCTTCATCCTTGGGCATGCAGAGATGTTGGCGCAGACCTCGGTGCGCCTCTGGTAAGCTTCGATCGCAGTTACATTGTCAGCACAATACTGCGATCCTCCCATGATCATGTTGATATTGCCTTGGGGGTTTCCGCTCTCGGGATTATCACCGCGGTGCTGTCGCCTGGGATTCTCCGTCTGTCCCTCAGTAGTATATTGAATCTTTTCCCCTGGTTTGAAATCTGATAGGCTGATTTTCCCTTTAAGGGTGCCCTCAGCCAGTCTAGCGGCCAGCTGCCGTCCCAACTCACGGCACCTCGCAGTTGAATGCCCAGTCGCCTTGTGGAATTCACAGTACAACTTTTTGTCATACTCATTCGGGTTTCTAACCCATGTGAGGCTCCCTCCGCCACGTCCGCGACCGCGGCCACGACCTCTGCCATATCCTGGTGAGTGAATTTGGTAATTATGAGCTCCACCTGCTCCTCCTTCGTATTGGATGAAGGCAGGATTGTCTTTCTTCGCTGTAGCTGGGGTTGGAACCAGAGAGGGTTCGCTCACCTGCTTGGTTTTCCCACCCCTTTTGGCATGGAGCTCCTCTTCGCTTCGGGCGAAGTCAGCTGCACGGTGAAGAGCGTCTTGAATCGTCGTTGGCGGATTGATAGTGATTTCTTGCCAAAACGGAGACGGGCACCTAACCGCTCCTCTTAAGGCTTCCAAAGCAGCCGTGTTGCTTATTCCGTCTACCTTTGACAGGGTGTGCTTGAAACTGGTCATGAACGACCGCAAGCTCTCGTTCTCCCCTTGCTTATTGGTCCACAGCTCTGCGTCGTAGATCTTTCGCTCGGCGAAGATGTTGTAGTGCTGCACAAACATCTCAGAGAGCTGGTGGAAGTTATGAATGGAGTTTTTCTAAAGCTTTTAGAACCACTGGAGTACATGCCCCTTGAGACTCTCCACGAATAGCTTGCAGTAGCCGACGTCTCTCTCGGCTTCGCTGAAATTTGCCCTTCCTAGAGCTACCTCAAACTCCATTAGATGATCAGCAGGATCGGAGGTCCCTTCATAGCTTGGGAGTTTGATCCGTCTCGGATCGGAGATTCTAGCCCCTGAGATGTTTTCAGCGAAAGGGGTGTTGCGTGCCTTCTCCAACACATAGGCAACCCCAGGGGCCCTCCCCGTGCTGCGGTACATCTGCATCTTGGTAGTCCGCAGATCAGAGATGACTTGATCCAGCTGGGCTTTCAGCGCTGCGACTCCTTCGTCTCGGGAGCCCTGCGGTGCCCTGCGCTCCCTCTCTCTCCGGTACAGGTCTACAATGATCGCATCACCTTCTTCAGCAGCCGTATTGTGGTCGACCTCCGGGTTGACTCGAGGACGTCTTCGAGGGGGTAGATCCTCGTCTGACTCTTCCATCACGCGCTCGGGAGTCGGATCGGTTTCCCGATGAGGCAGTGGTGGAGGCAAGTCCTCTGGAGCTGTGCGATTGGTACGAGGTGGCAGCTCCTCGTTTTGGTTCCTTCGACTGGTTCGAGGGGTAGCAAAGCTGAGACGTGTTGGTCGAACGCGGGACTTCTTGCGCTTCCTTCTTTGTAGTGCTTGCAGCTCGTTTGTCGTGGCTTCCATGTTCCTTTCCTGATCCTCAACTTTCTTCATGAGAGTGTCGAGCATCTGCTTGATCTCCGTGAGATCCGTGGGTTGTTAGCGGCATGAGGCGCGGTGCTCTCCACAGAGTTCTCTCTTTCCTTGTTTATTCTGTGAGACAAAGATCCTTCGCTGTTTCTGCTGTAGCTTGACATCTTCACGATGTTGCGTAACCCTAGCTTTCGTGTGTTAGAAATTCTTTGTCCCCTTAGTCGGCGCCAAATTGTGGGGGTCGAAACCAACACAATTAGATTTGTAAGGATTCGTGAGGGGAATTTAGAGATTTCTATGTAAACTAGGGATCACAAGAGATTGAGAAAGAGTTGTTGTTATTGCTTTCAAAAAGTTGAGTACTAAGCTTATGTATGAAATTGTGGATCCTCTTAGGGTTTGTACAAAAGAGGTACTTATACTATGTCTAAGGCGGCTACGTCTCCTAAGCTTCTGCGGAGTCATCAATATGGGCTTCACGTTTGGACCGGGACATCGCACCGTCATTGGGCTGAAGATCGCTTTGGACTGAAGATGTGATCAATGAGTTGAGCGAATGCACGATCGGCCTATAGACTGCGAACCCATGATCGGCCCACGGCGAGCCCATGGTCAGACCACGAGCGAGCGCGTGGTCGGCTCGCGGCGAGCTCATGGTCGGACCACGAGCGAGCATGTGGTCGGCCCGTGGCGAGCCCATGGTCGGACCATGAGCGAGCACGTGGTCGGCCTTCGTGCAGTCCCGGTCCTTCTCCACTTCGTTCGAGCTCGTTCCACTACCACACGCTTCGCTCCGCAAGAAGACCTAGGTGCCGTTATGCCTTTCTTTGTCAAGAGTGTGGAGGACCTTTTCCTCTATTGACTTGTCTTTGGACGTTAATGTTGAGCGGGTGAATACCGACCCCAACACAGTTGTACTATTTGAATAAAGGACTGGAACCACTGTATAGGAACGCATGTCACGTAGAAGAGTACAAAGCCATATCAATTCACAAGAAGCCAGAGCCAAACCTCTATATTTAGTCTCAACAGAAGATCTACACAAAGTAGATTGTTTTTTGGATCTCCAAAACATCAAGGAGGAGTCAACAAACATAGAGAAACCAGTAGAATATCGTGTATTGTCCTGGCATGATGCCAAATCAGAATCCGCAAATCCCTTCAATGATAGATCATAATGAGAGGGATAAAAGATGCCTTGACCAATGGTTCCTTTCACATATTGAAGAACCTTATATACTGTAATGAGATGAGAAGTCCGAGGTGCAGAAGAATATTGACATAACTTATTAACAACAAAAGTGAAATATGGCCTTGTTATGGTCAAATACATGAGCTTGCCAACAATTCTCCTGTAGAGTTCTCTATCTGTTAACAACTAATCATCAGCCTTAGACGTCTTTAGGTTAGGAATCATAGGAACTGAAGAGTGTTTGCATCCCACCATTCCCATAGAATTAAATAAATCTAATGCATATTTCCTTTGACATATGGCAGTAGAAGATCTAGCTACCTCTAACCCCAAGAAATACTTCATGAGACCTATGTATATGAGTCTAAAACACTTCTCCATATCACCAATCAACTGCTTCACAAGTGCTAGCAATGAAAATATCATCTACATAAACTAGAATAGCCATAAAATCACCGTTACACTCTTTGGTAACAGAGCATGATCTCCATGAGCCTTAACAAATCCAAACTTCAATAAAGTAGCTGATAACTTGAGGAACCATTGTCTAAAAACATGTTTAACAAACAGCTCTAGGAGGCAAGATACCACCTTTTCGATCAGCATAACCTCCTGGTAAAGTTATATAAATCTCTTCATTCAAATCCCCATTTAAAAATCCATTAGAAATGTCCAGTTGAAGCAAAAACCATTTCTTTGAACCTGAAACTTTTAAAAGCATCTTAACTGTAGCCATTTTAGCAACAGGGTAAAACGTTTCATTGTAATCCAGATCCTCCTTTTGAGTATAACCCTTAGCCAATAAACAAGCCTTATACCTCTCCGAACTACCATCAGAGAAAAACTTCAATGTGAATGTCCATCTACAACCAATGATATAATGAGAATTTGAACTTCCCTAATTATGTTTTTTTATGAGGTTTTAGGGTCTTTTGAGTTGTCTTTAGTCTTTATTTAGGTCCATACATGAGGATTTGGAGCTACACGCGTTCGGAACGAAGATTCAAGCAAATGGGCGAAAATCGGTGAAATGAAGGCCCTGGACCGACCGGTCCAGTGGTTGGACCGACCGGTCCCTTTTTGCACGTGAAGACCGAGACCGATCAAACGATTCATGGACCGACCGGTCTGTTAGGTCGGTCTACCCACTGGACAACTTAGACCGACCGATCCACCATCAGACCGACCGGTCCAGGCGAGACGAAGAAACCTGATTCTGAAGAGGACCGACCGGTCCATCAAACGGACCGACCGGTCTGTTTCCCTGATTTTATGGGATTTTCCTTTTTCTGCGTTTTATCATATAAAAACCCTATTTCTTTTAGACTAAAAAAGAGAATCACTTTTTCTAGCACGTTTTTACTGAGACTTTTGAGAGCTTTTCGCAATTGTAAGCAAGGGAGAAGAGATCTACTACTTTCCTGAGAAGATTTCTGAACCCTATTGATTTCTTTTATATTATTATGCATTCTTCATCTTTTGCTATTGCTTTTCTTTCAATTATGTCTGAGTAGATCTTGAGTTAGGTTTTAGGGTTTGGATGGATTTCACACAATAAATCAGACGCAAATAGGTTGTTTAATCTTTATCATCTTCATCACTGTTAGGCATAAAGCTAGGATTGAACTGATCACTTAATCCTAGATCTTAAGTTGATTTACATTCCAAAAGCCTGTGAATCACTGGAACTACTGTTGATGAACAATTAGGTTCTAGTCTCGAAAGTGAATTAGAAACTGATTGTGAACAAATCAAAACATGAACTGTACTGCTTGCCTAGGATAGCCGAGACCATGCGAAAGTATAGGTTCTTGGATCTCTAGGGATAGTAATTATTATCATGAAAGTGGAATAATTTATAAACTGTGTTTTGAGTTCTAGATGCATGCATATCTGAATCTGAATAGTTGTCTGGTTTGTTAAAGTGATTTCCTGAGATTCTCTAAAGCCTAGCATTTTTATTAATCGGAATTAAAACCGTTTTCATTTGAAATCTTGTCTTTTATTTTTAATATCACCATCAACTCTTGTTTCCTGCTTAGTTTAATTCAATTTTCTATAATAAGTTGTGTAAGTGAATTTGGTCCTCGAGGATTCGATCCCTAAATAACTACTTCGTTTGTTGTGCACTTGCAGTAGAATATAGGGTTAAAACTCTGTGTATCAAGTTTTTGGCGCCGTTGCCGGGGACCATATTACGTTTGCCATCTTATTTGAATTGCGAATTTCATCTAAGTATTTTCTAATTTAGTTTTTCTTTTTGTTTTTTTTTTGTCTTTGCTTGTGTTTCCAGGTGTATGCAGAGGAGAAGTAATCGCACTGAACCTCTATTTTCGTACACTAACGAAGAACTAGCAAGACTTGAAAGAACCAATAGAGCTCAGAGGAATCTTCAATCAGCCATGGAGGACGAAAACCCAGCTGGTAACAATGATCTTCAGACAGTTCTGTTCAACCAGATAGAGCAGATTCGTGCTGCAAATGCTGCGCAAGCGCTCGCGGCTCAACAGCAAATGCAGCAGATGCAGCAGGAGTTTGCTAGGCTCTTGGCACAACAGGTGCCACCACAGGGACAGAATGCTCCACCACACAGAGGAATTGGAGAAGGGGAGAATGTCCATCAGTACTATCAGAATAGATCAGCTATTCGGGTGCCTGAGATTCAGAGGAACGATTTCGAGATTAAGGCGCAGCTGATCAATCTGGTGGAGAGACATGTTTTCCATGGGTTATCCTCTGAAAACCCCATGGATCACATAGAGAGTTTTGAAGAGGTCTGCGAGACGACCAAGGCTAATGGGGTACCATCTGACTACCTCAAATGCAAGATGTTCAAGCATTCCCTTGGTGATAAAGCTCTAAGGTGGCTGAAATCACTTCCTCCAAACTCTCTGAATGGCTGGACAGAAGCTAGAGCTGCTTTCTTGGACTACTTCTACACAAAGACCAAGACAGCCCAGCTCAGGAGCAGAATCACTAATTTCATGCAGAAAGGCGGAGAGTCGTTTGCTGAGGCCTGGGACAGATTTAAGGAGTATCGCAGAGAGTGTCCCCACCATGGATTTACAGAGAACCAGATGCTCAGGACCTTCTACGATGGAGTCAACAGAGATTACAAGACCAGCCTCAACGCTTCAAGTAATGGTGACTTCGGGACTCAGAGCTTGGAAGGAGCATACAGGTTAATTGAGAACATGGCTCAGAGCTCCAGCAATGAGTGTCCCGAGTATGATCGGTCTAAGAGAGTCTGCAGTGTTGAGGCACCATCTGCATCAGAAATAGCAGAGCTAACAGCTGCTAAACTCAGGGATTTGATGCAGGCCAGCCAACAGGGAAATAACTTGGTTGGAGACGCTTCTGATGCGATCTGTTATTCGGAGGATGCTGCTTTAGTTTCAGATGATGCTCAGGAGGTTAACTATGTGAATGGTCAAGGGACTGGGCAGAACAGAGGTTTCAACAGCAATTACCGCAGCCATCCCAACCTTTCCTACAGGAGCACCAATGTTGCAAACCCCCAGGATCAGGTTTACCCTCAGCAAGCTCCAGCCCCAGCTCAGAAACCTTTCATCGGTTCATCAGGAACAGCTCCACTGGCTCAGGGGTATACAGGCTACAATGCAGGATATCAGAAGCAGTATGGACAAGGATCAGGCTCTGGATACCAGAATCAGAATCAGTTCCAACCGAGACAACAAGCTCCTCCTCCTCCACCTCCAGCTGCAAGCCCCAATGACGAGTTGAAAGCCATGATGCAGCTCATGTTAGCTAATCAGCAGAAGGTTTCCACGGATGTTACCAACATTTATGGGCGTCTAGATGTTGTGCAAACTCACCTGAAGATGCTTGATACTCAGGTAGCTCAGAATGCAGAAGCTGTTAAGAGGCAGCAAGGGACCCTTCCAGCAAAAGGGGAGCAAAATCCTAAGAGAGATTGTCATGCCATCTCTGATATGGACGTTGAAGCTATCACTACTAGGAGTGGTAAGGTTCTTGAGCCAGTCCCCAGAGCAGTGAAGGGAAGGACAGTTTCTGCAGGAGATTCAGACGCGTCGAAAGGTCCACTGGACGATGGATCGACCGGTCCCCCTATCAGACCGGTCGTTCTGGACGATCGTACTCAGGGACCGACCGGTCCTCTTACCAGACCGGTCGGTCCGGTCAACAGTGCACCGGAAAGCTCGTTTGTTCCCAAGGCTCCTTATCCGGTTCAACCTAAGAGGTCTCAGAAAGACCTGGAAGAAGCAAAGTGCAGAGAGATGGTTAAGGATTTGACGGTAAAGATCCCTTTAGTGGACGCAATCCATCTGTGCCCTTCGCTTAAGCGTTACTTCAAGAAGATCTTGACATCAAATGTAACCGAGGAAGAGGATTATGTCAGAGTAACTAAGGAGTGCAGCGCGGTGTTGCAGAACAAGACAATCAAGAAGCTTGGAGATCCGGGTCGTTTTGTATTGTCAGTTCAGATCAACTCTACCATCTTTGCCTGCTCCCTATGCGACTTGGGCTCAAGCGTCAATCTCATGCCGTATTCTGTCGCCAAACGACTGGGTTTTAAGGACTTTAGTCCGACTAAAATCTCTTTAATCTTTGCTGATCGTTCTGTTAAACTTCCTGTAGGTGTTTTAGAAGACTTACAACTGAAAATTGGCGATGTTTTTGTCCCTGCAGACTTTGTGGTGCTGGAACTGGACGAGGAGCCAAGAGATCCTCTCATTCTTGGAAGGCCATTTCTTTGCACAGCTGGTGCAATGATAGATGTCAAGCGAGGACTCATTAATCTCCAACTGGGAGACATTGAAATGCAATTTGAGATGGATAAGTTGCTGAAGAGACCCATGATAAATGGTCAAGCCTTTTCCATCAATGATCCAGAAGACATCGCCAACCAAGCTACGGAGGAGATCTTGATAGATGATCCACTGGAGATTGCTTTAACCAAAGCCAAGACGGAGGATGGATTTCTGAATGATGAGGCTAATGAGCTTGTGAAGAAGCTGGACCAAAGCGCCACATTTACAAAGTTGGTGGCTTCTCTAGACATCAAAGCCGACATGCCAGAGCCATCAGAGACTCCAAACCCCCCAGGTAAGTCCACCACTCACACTGATAATCCATGGAGCGAGCTGAAAGCTCCTAAGGTGGAACTTAAAACCCTCCCAGCTGGGTTGAGGTACGCTTTTCTTGGCCTAAACTCTACATATCCTGTCATCATCAATGCTGAATTGAATAATGCTGAAACTGCTTTGCTGTTGTGTGAACTTAGAAAATATCGTAAGGCATTAGGATATTCAATTGATGACATTACTGGAATTTCACCTAACTTGTGCATGCATAGAATCCATTTAGAAGATGAATCCAAGGCTTTTATAGAACATCAGAGGAGGTTAAACCCGAATCTAAAAGATGTTGTTAAGAAAGAGATAATGAAATTGTTAGAAGCTGGAATCATATATGCTATTTCTGATAGTGCCTGGGTTAGTCCTGTGCATGTAGTTCCTAAGAAAGGTGGAGTTACTGTAGTGAAAAATGATAGGAATGAATTGATTCCCACTAGAACCGTAACTGGCCATAGAATGTGCATTGATTACAGAAAGTTGAATGCTGCAACTAGGAAAGATCATTTCCCGTTGCCTTTTATTGATCAAATGCTTGAAAGACTTGCTAATCACCCTTATTATTGTTTCTTAGATGGGTATTCAGGCTTTTTCCAGATTCCCATCGACCCAGATGATCAGGAAAAGACAACATTCACATGTCCATATGGCACTTATGCATATCGCAGAATGCCATTTGGCTTGTGTAATGCCCCAGCCACGTTCCAGAGATGCATGATGTCCATCTTCACTGACCTCATTGAAGACATCATGGAGGTATTTATGGACGATTTTTCAGTTTATGGCTCATCTTTTTCTGTTTGTTTGGCGAATCTATGCAGAGTTTTGCAACGATGCGAGGAGAAACATTTAGTGCTCAATTGGGAGAAATGCCATTTTATGGTCAGAAATGGGATAGTACTGGGACACAAGATTTCTAAGAATGGGATTGAGGTGGATAAGGCAAAAATAGAGGTCATGGCTAGTCTGCAGCCACCCAACTCAGTTAAAGGAGTGCGCAGTTTTCTTGGACATGCCGGGTTCTACAGGCGGTTTATCAAGGATTTTTCCAAGATAGCAAGACCTTTGACTCGGCTGCTCTGCAAGGACGTGAAATTTGACTTCGATGGTCCTTGTCTTGAGGCTTTCCACACCATCAAAGAAGCTTTTATGACTGCACCAATTGTCCAACCACCTGATTGGGATCTTCCCTTTGAGATCATGACTGATGCAAGCGATTATGCAGTGGGAGCTGTCTTGGGACAGCGAAAGGACAAGAAGCTACACGTGATTTACTACGCTAGCAGGACCCTTCACGACGCACAATGCAGGTATGCCACTACTGAGAAGGAGCTCCTTGCTATTGTGTTTGCTTTCGAGAAGTTCAAGTCATACTTGGTGGGTTCTAAGGTGGTAGTTCACACGGATCACGCTGCTCTGAGGTATCTCCTTACCAAGAAAGATGCTAAGCCAAGACTACTTCGCTGGATTCTCTTGCTGCAAGAGTATGATCTAGAGATTCGCGACAAGAAGGGAATTGAGAATGGAGTAGCAGATCATTTATCTAGACTGCGAATTGAAGAGCAAGTCCCACTCGATGCTGGACTCCCTGAGGAACAAGTTTATTCGGTTAGCATTGGGACTTCATATGATTTTGCTGCTGCCATTCAGTCCACACACCCCCCTGAGAGACCCTGGTTTGCCGATTATGCCAATTACTTGGCTGTGGGACAAGAACCGAAAGACTTCATCAAGTACAAGAAGAAGAAGTTCTTCAGAGATGTGAGGAGATACTTCTGGGACGAACCGTACCTCTACAAGCAGTGCTCAGATGGTATCTTTCGGAGGTGCGTTTCAGAGCAGGAAATTCCAGGTATACTCTTTCACTGTCACAGTTCCAGTTATGCAAGACACTTTGCAACTTTTAAAACTGTTTCGAAGGTATTGCAGGCAGGCTTTTGGTGGCCTACCCTGTTTAAAGACACTAATGAGTTTCTTTCTAAGTGTGATTCATGCCAGAGACAGGGAAACATTAGCAAACGGAACGAAATGCCTCAGAATTTCATCTTGGAAGTGGAAGTGTTCGATGTATGGGGCATTGACTTCATGGGACCATTCCCTTCTTCATATGGGAACAAGTATATCTTGGTGGCTGTAGATTACGTATCAAAGTGGGTTGAGGCGCTGGCTTCCCCAACAAATGACGCCAGGGTGGCCCTGAAGATGTTCAAGTCAATCATCTTCCCAAGATTTGGTGTTCCGTGAGTAGTGATCAGCGATGGAGGCTCTCACTTCATCAATAAGGTGCTTGCAAATCTTTTGAGCAAAAATGGAGTTAGACACAAGGTCGCGACACCTTATCATCCACAGACGAGTGGCCAAGTGGAGATTTCCAACAGAGAGATCAAGAGCATTTTGCAGAAGACGGTGAACACGACTAGGAAGGATTGGTCGATGAAGCTTGATGATGCTCTATGGGCTTATCGCACTGCGTACAAGACACCGCTGGGAACCACTCCATTCCATTTGGTGTATGGCAAGGCTTGCCATCTCCCAGTGGAGTTGGAATACAAGGCGGCGTGGGCGATCAAGCAGCTGAACTATGACATCAAGTCAGCCTCTGAACGGAGAACCATCCAGCTGCACGAGTTGGAAGAGATAAGGCACATGGCCTATGAGAATTCTAGAATCTACAAGGAACGGACCAAGGCATACCATGACAAGCGAATCATCTCCAGGGACTTCGTTTCGAATGACCAGGTTCTGCTGTTCAACTCTCGCTTGAAATTGTTCCCTGGAAAGCTCCGTTCGAGGTGGTCTGGACCTTTCACCATCAAAGAGGTGAGATCTTACGGAGCAGTGGTGTTATTGGATCCAACTGGGAATGAGTTCATCGTCAATGGTCAGCGCCTCAAGCCTTACCTCGCTGATACCACCATAGCAGAGGGTGCTGAGATCCCTCTTGCTGAGCCACCTAACGCCTAAGAGGCGCACACGTCAAGCTAACGACGTTAAACAAAGCGCTTAGTGGGAGGCAACCCACTTGTAAGTGTATATATATGTTCTTTCTTTCTCATTCTTTTTTCGGTTTTACCTTGGTTTTTGTTTTTCTTTTTGATTTTTCCTTAGGATTCTCGTCACAGAAGTTTGGAATCGGAGCCAGGACTGGACCGGTCGGTCTCCCCGTAGACAGACCGGTCTGTTAGGTCGGTCCACCCACTGGAGACACTGGACCGGTCGGTCTCCCCATAGACAGACCGGTATGTTAGGTCGGTCTACCCACTGGAGACACTGGACCGGTCGGTCTCCCAACAGACCGGTCGGTCTCGATTTTTTGACAGTGCCCGGTCCCAAACAGACCGACCGGTCTCCTAGGTCGGTCTACTCACTGGAGACCCTGGACCGGTCGGTCTACCTTCAGACCGGTCGGTCTCTTCCACGTCCCGATGCCGATCCTCCCACGTCCCGCAGATCGACCATCCACGATGCATCCCAGACCGACGGGTCCCTGTATCAGACCGGTCGGTCCAAGCCAGGTAAGTATCCTAACCGGTTTAATTTCATTGAATTTGAACCGAAATTATTTGAATTGAACCGGTTTTTCCAATTAAAAACCCCCAATTTTCTGAACCCACCCCTCTTTCACGATCAAAACTCAATCCCCTTATCTCTTTCAAGTGTTCTTGAGAGAAATTCCCAAACACTTCTACAAACCCTAACTCCTTGAATTCTTCACCAAATTGAACGATTCTTGACCCTAGCTTGCTTAGTTTTTCACCCTCTATCTAATTCTAGCCTCAATTTGGTCGATCTGCAAGGTATGGGTTTCGAATTTGGGTCTTAAAATTTCGGGTTTTTGGGTAGTTTTGATGAAATTCCGAATTTTGATCCTTGACTTTGCTTTGGTTGTTTCTCACTTTGATTGGGTTTGGTATTGCAGCTATGGCTCGTACTACAGACCGTCGCTCCACCTCTTCGATTCCCGGAGACGAGGAACATGAACTTCAAACCAAACGCAAGCATGACAAACAAAGACGTCCTACAAGAGAAGAAAAAGGAAAAGGAATAGCTGGGTCTCGTCAACAAGAAGCACCGCGTAAACCGCGAAGTTCGCGTTCCATTCCTAGTGATCAATGGCCACGACCGGACGGTATTCCTTTCCCTAGAATTGACCTTCATCCTGTGATAGATAAGAAAGAGTTTGTTAAGGAATCGTCTTACGCGAACAAACGGAAAACGGATGGTTGGGTTCATTACAATAGTGTCTGCTATAATGGGTTGCTTAATGTGGAAATAGCGCCGACTAGGTTTCTATGTACTGATATGTTGGAGGAATTGGGTATTGAGGATGAGGTGCTTACTGTTTTATATCGTATAGGACTCGGGAAAATGGTGACGACACAGTATCCCTTATATCCCGAGCTAGTACGGCAGTTTCTGGCCTCTTGTGAGGTTTACTATCCGTCCAATGATCAAGGGAACGTTGAGAAAGGAATTTTGTCGTACAAGATACAGGGCAAGTCATACGAGATTTCGATGAGCGAGTTGTGTAACATCTACGGCTTTGATGACAGTCATTCACGTCCTGAATTTCCTGGTAACAGGTTCTTTCGTCAGAGTCATGTTCTATGGGGCAATATAGCTATGGGTGATGCCACACCACGAGCCATGAAACTGACCCGTATCCGGAACCCCATTATCCGCATTGTCGCTAAAGCTCTGAGTTTTACTATGTTTTGCAAAGCGGATCCAGGAGCTTTGCGTCATGATGAGTTGCTCTTGTTACATTATGGGATGCCGGAGTTTGTGCACGATATCTACTCTGATCCTCCTCGCGACCAGAACATGAATTTCGGAGCAGCGTTTGCGAATATCCTGACAGAGAGGAAGTTTAGAGCTTTCGAGGGACCTGGGAAGAAAGAGGTCTGTGGGAGTCTCCTAACCCCCATCTTTGCATTTCATGGGATTGATCTCGAGGACACTGAGGAGATCCTAGCACCTTCACTTTTCAACATGAGGCATTTGAGTACGTGTAGATGGATAGTTGGTGGCAAGTGGCGTTATTCTGCTTTGGATGGTACTATGTTATCTATTCGGTTACCTAGTGACCATGTACCTCTCACTTCCATCGCCAATGTGAGATTCTTGCCAGCATCCTCCGCTCAGACTACATAGCCAATTCAGAACGCAGAGCCTCAGGCACCTTTACAGCGCAGGAAGCGCCGCCATGTTACCCGAGACACTGCCACTGCAGAGACTAGCAGTGGTACTGCTTCGCATGCGCAGAGTTACCAGCTACAGCCTTATGAAGGCCAGTTCTGCCCTTCTCCGCTTCGCGATACATGGACCGAATCTGAGTACAGAGAGCACCAGCACAGGACTTCCCATAAGATTCACAACATGCTGGCTGCAATTTGGGGTGCCCTTTCTTGTTCGCATGGCACAGATGCAGTTAGTGGACCAGAGCTTGCTATGAGTCGCATGCCTCCACCTTCTGGACCTTCTAAAGAGGTGAGACACGATGATGCTGAGGATGCTGACGATGCTCCTGACAGCGATGAGACCATGGCTGATGATGAGTCTCCAACTTTCTGATGACGAGTTAGCTTTTCTTTCTTTTCTTTTTGCTTTCATTTTTTTTTATTGTCTTTATTTTAATAGTCCTTTCCCTTGGATTCATTCTCACACCGGGTCGGTGTGAAGTAAGTCTGGGGGGAGTACTATTGGTACTAATTATGTTTTCTGTTTTCTTATTTTATCTTTGGTTTTTCTTGAGTTGTTTTCAGTTTTATTGAGTCAGTTTGTATTAAAACTTTTGTGATTTGCATGCATTTCTAGGACCACATGATGTTTTCTAACCCCTCTAACAGTGACAAACCAATGCTAATGAGAAGATTAGAAACACCCTAGGCGGATCTATGTTACCTGAAGGCTCCCGTCTCCTTGAAAGCTAACGCTGACACTTTTTATGCTATTTTGTTTTTCTTAACAGAGGGAATTCGAAATCGCATAAGCAGTAACAACAACGTTAGGAGTCCTATCCATTTTCAAACACATTCCTCTTTTCAGGACTCCTAATGGCCAGGCTCATCTTTAGTCTGGTACCACACCATTACCCTAAGCTTTTCTTTTAAACTCCATGCCTTATGTCCAAGATATTGACATGCACTCAAGCGTAAAAACTCCGGAGAGATAGTCCAGCCAGCTGACCATTCTAAAGACTTGGTACTACTTAAAAACCTTTTCTGCTTAGGATTTTTAATTTCTTTACTCATTTTTGTTCTGCATCATTTGTAGTTAGGAAAGGTTAGAACTAATCCCTAGCTAAAAAAAAAAAAAAATAAATAAATAAATAAATAAATAAATAAAAAAAAATAATAATAATAATAATAATAATAATAATAATAAAGCTGAAAGGGATTAGAATAAAACCTCATGTTTTCCATGAATAATTATAAGCATGTTTATATTTCTAGTTCTTTGTATTAGTCCTTAAGCAGAAAGTTTTTGTCTAAATGAAATAGTCTTAAGTTTGCAAAGCTGTGTATCATCCTTGGACTTAGTTCTCTTGGGTTTTTGCGCCATGACTCCATTCGGCCGCGACAAGGTTAGCCTAAACACTCATCACCACCACTAAACAGCCCAAAATCCTTAACCCTTATGCGACGGACATTTTCCCTCTGGTAAGATTTATGAACCCTGGTATAAAAGTCGCTGAGACATAGGAACTTGAGTAGGGTGACATTGCTATGTATTTGGTAAAAGTACATGAAGTACCATCTTGGTTTTTGATCTGTCTATGAGGGTTGTTAGTATTACATCTGTGGGGTCTTAAAGGATTGCATTCATCTTGCGAAGGTTTGTTTTTGGTTTTATGACTTCCTTGAACTTGTTTCTAGTTTGTCTTCACTTGAGGACAAGCAAAGATCTAAGTCTGGGGGAGTTGATATAATGAGAATTTGGACTTCCCTAATTATGTTTTTTTATGAGGTTTTAGGGTCTTTTGAGTTGTCTTTAGTCTTTATTTAGGTCCATACATGAGGATTTGGAGCTACACGCGTTCGGAACAAAGATTCAAGCAAATGGGCGAAAATCGGTGAAATGAAGGCCCTGGACCGACCGGTCCAGTGGTTGGACCGACCGGTCCAGTGGTTGGACCGACCGGTCCCTTTTTGCACGTGAAGACCGAGACCGATCAAACGATTCATGGACCGACCGGTCTGTTAGGTCGGTCTACCCACTGGACAACTTAGACCGACCGATCCACCATCAGACCGACCGGTCCAGGCGAGACGAAGAAACCTGATTCTGAAGAGGACCGACCGGTCCATCAAACGGACCGACCGGTCTGTTTCCCTGATTTTATGGGATTTTCCTTTTTCTGCGTTTTATCATATAAAAACCCTATTTCTTTTAGACTAAAAAAGAGAATCACTTTTTCTAGCACGTTTTTACTGAGACTTTTGAGAGCTTTTCGCAATTGTAAGCAAGGGAGAAGAGATCTACTACTTTCCTGAGAAGATTTCTGAACCCTATTGATTTCTTTTATATTATTATGCATTCTTCATCTTTTGCTATTGCTTTTCTTTCAATTATGTCTGAGTAGATCTTGAGTTAGGTTTTAGGGTTTGGATGGATTTCACACAATAAATCAGACGCAAATAGGTTGTTTAATCTTTATCATCTTCATCACTGTTAGGCATAAAGCTAGGATTGAACTGATCACTTAATCCTAGATCTTAAGTTGATTTACATTCCAAAAGCCTGTGAAACACTGGAACTACTGTTGATGAACAATTAGGTTCTAGTCTCGAAAGTGAATTAGAAACTGATTGTGAACAAATCAAAACATGAACTGTACTGCTTGCCTAGGATAGCCGAGACCATGCGAAAGTATAGGTTCTTGGATCTCTAGGGATAGTAATTATTATCATGAAAGTGGAATAATTTATAAACTGTGTTTTGAGTTCTAGATGCATGCATATCTGAATCTGAATAGTTGTCTGGTTTGTTAAAGTGATTTCCTGAGATTCTCTAAAGCCTAGCATTTTTATTAATCGGAATTAAAACCGTTTTCATTTGAAATCTTGTCTTTTATTTTTAATATCACCATCAACTCTTGTTTCCTGCTTAGTTTAATTCAATTTTCTATAATAAGTTGTGTAAGTGAATTTGGTCCTCGAGGATTCGATACCTAAATAACTACTTCGTTTGCTGTGCACTTGCAGTAGAATATAGGGTTAAAACTCTGTGTATCAACCAACCGGTTTATTACCCGGAGGTAAAGAAACAATATCCCAAGAATCATTTACTTCCATTGCTACAATTTTTGTATCAACAGCTCCACACCATTCTTTAGATTTCTTAGCCTCAAAATAAGTATTGGGAATAAGAATTTTAGTGATGGCATTCACAAAAGTAAAAAAATGAAGGAGATAGTTTGTCATAAGAGAGAAAAGATAAAATGGGATAACTGAAGAAAGAATGAACAGAATAACAAGGATATATTCCTCCAAGTAACTAGGAGGTTTTCTTGTTTAGGGTAAAGAAACCTGAACAAAAGAAGGAACTAAAGAAGAAGAAATAGGAATAGGTTGAGAAATTTGTGTTGGTGATGAGAGGGGAGAAGAAATCTATGTTGATGACGGATTAAGAGAAGAAGTTTGTGATGGTGATGTGAGAGAAGAATGATAGTGAGGAACCTGGTAAAGAAGAATGGTGTGAAGATGTCCAAGAGCTGATCAGGCTTAGAATTAAGAACCAAAGTGAACACTTCTTCATGGAACACCACATTCCTAAAGATAAAAACTTTATTACTCTCTAAATTCATCAACTTATAGCCTTTATACCCAGAAGGATAACCCAAAAAATATATGCTCTTGACCGGAATTGAAACTTGTTTCTTTGATGGGGAGAAGTAAACCCATAACAGAGACAACCAAAATTTTTGATTTGAGAATAAGATGGAAGTTTTCCTGTTAAAAGCTTGAAAGGGGTTTTGTTCACGAGTAGATGTGATAGAGTTCTGTTAATGGGGAACACAATCATCAAGACACAATCTCCCTATAGAGTAAGATGAACTTGAGATTGAAACATAAGGGCACGAGCAACATTGAGAATGTGTTGGTGCTTTCGTTCAACCACTGAGTTGTGTTGAGGTGTTTCTGGACAGGAATGAAAAGGAACAATTCCTTTTTCTTGAAATAATTTGGTGAATCGTAATTCTGGAGCATTGTCTAATCTAACTGATTTGACACCAACATTATACTAATTTTCAACTTGAGTGAGAAATGCAGGAAACACAGTCAAAACTTTACTCTTGATTTTAAGTAAATAAACCCATGTAGCTCTAGAATGATCATCCCAATCATTAAAAAGTATTTATAACCTTCAATTGGAGAAGGGAAAGAGAACTTCTTGTACTTAGCCAAATGGCAAACATGACAATAAGAATTACCTTTATTCTTTTGCTTGTAGTCCCCAAAGCACCTGAGATGGAATCAAGTCTTGAAAAAGAAGCATGACTAAGCCGCTAGTGCCATAAACTGAGATCAACTACTACATTCACTAAAGCTGATAAACTGAGTCTCCAACACATATAGATTGGCAATTCTTCTACCATATCCAATCTTCAACTGTCTGATAGGATCATGAATTTCACAAGAAGTGGGATCAAATATAACTCTAGAACCAAGATCAGAATTCAAAGAGCTGATGTTAATCAAATTCAAACAAAATTTAGGGATAAAAAGACATTCTTGATAGAAATATCTTTATTAATCTGAATTGTCCCCACTCCACTAATTTTGACTTGAGGACTTGTTGGTAGATTAACAAAGCTAGCACAGAGGTATCCAAAGAGGAAAACAAAGCTTTATCAAGAGAAACACACTACAAAAAAACAGCCTCATTTGCGACGATTTTTGCGAGGGAAAAAAGGTCGCAATTTTGCGACGATTTTGCATCGTCCCTAAGACCGTTCTCGCAAAATCGTCGTAAATTTGCGTCCCAATTTTACGATGCAAAAATCGTCGCAAATTGGTCATGGTTGCGACGATTTTTGCGACGAAAAACTTCTTTCGATGCAAAGTTGTCGCAAAAGTTTGCGACGTTTTTGTGGCGTTAGATATTTTATTATTTGCCACAATTTTGCGTCTATTTTGCAACGATTTTTACGTTGCATCGATTTTGCGAAAACACTATATTGAACACGATTTTGTAGTTCTCACCTGTCTGGAGGTGCAAAAGTATAGTTGCAAAATAGTCGCAATATAGATGCACAAACGTAGCAAAGTCAATGCAAAAACGTAGTAAAATCGATGCAAAATCTAACTCATTTCTATAAATACAACGACCAGATGATGAACAAATGCATTAAAACAACAAACAACAAATCATCATTATCCAAAAAACACACAACTTTTTCAAACATTTGGTTATAAATTATGTCGTCTAAGCATCATGAGGTTTACACGATTATAGGATGGATGTACAATTGCACAAATCCAGAAAATGGCGAAGTGACGTCAGAGTTTAGAGACGGGCTGAACCAGTTTTTAACCCAGGCGCAAAACAACCAAAGAGCCGTGATGGGAACGTCCAAAGAGACCGGCGACGCGATAATTTACTCTCCCTGTAAGAAATGCAAAAATTTTACCGCACATGATACGCATACTGTTTGGAAACATTTATTTTCTAAGGGGTTTTTACCTAACTACTATGTCTGGTTTTCGCATGGGAAAAATTTTGTTGTGAATGATCCGGGTAGTTCAAGCAGAAGTAATTTTCATGCAAATATAGAAGGTGGCAGTAATCATGAGGATAATAATTATCAGTACGGTCATGATACTTTGAATGCATCTGCATATGGAATTGTAGGTTGTAGTAATTATGAGGATAATAATTACTAGTATGGTCATGATAATTTTAATGCATATAGAAATGCATATGGAAATGCTGATGGGAATAGGTTCAATGACATGGTTAATGATGTATTTCGAGAAACTACTGCTTCATTTAGTGATAATAATTTTGAAGAACCAAACCCGAGTGCCAAAATTTTTTATGATATGTTAGATGCTGCTAACGAACCTATCTACGAAGGATGTAGAGAAGGGCTATCAAAATTATCGCTAGCATCTAGGATGATGATAATTAAAAGCAAAGAAAACCTAACTGAAAATTGCATGGATAAATGGGGTGGATTGTTTAAAGAGTATTTCCCAGAGGGTAATAACTCTGCAGATAGTTACTATGAGATAAAAAAAATTGGTAGCAAGTCTTGGATTACCGTTTGAGATGATTGATGTCTGCATTAATAACTGTATGATTTTTTGGAAAGCTGATGCTCAGTTGCAGGAATGATATATCATGGTTTTTACCCAGTTTAAACCATGATATAAGTCCAATATCTAGAGTCTTTGTTGTGTGTTTGTGTTGGTTTAGAGTCTTTACAGGTACTAGGACGATTGGAGCTTAAAAGATGTTTACTGGAAGTTTTGGAGCATTGCGGAACGAAGTGGCCAAATCTTAATCAGAAGAAGTTCGTTCGAAGCCCGAAAGTTCCAGATGTTTACTTTTAGGTTTCCAGTCGGTTTTGTACCTGTATATATACGTTTTTACAACCATTGTTTAGGCTTATGCTTTCTTTTATCAATTACTTAGAGATGTCTTTTAATAAAATCATGTTTTCATCATTCGATATGTCTAAGTAGTTCTTTTGTTAGGTTTAGGGTTATTCAAGGGTTGTTGATGATTTGCTAGATCTGATCTGAGTTGCATAGGATTAATATCTTTAGAAAGTTCTTCATCTTGTCTTGTGATTAATGCTGATTTTAGATTCATGACCTGAAATCTGATCTAAGGATAATTAATAGAAACGACAATTTGATAGATTACCTGATCTAGACTTTGATGAGCAAAATTCCTTTTCGCAAAGAAATTTGGTTTAAGGTTTTGTGAACAATTCAACCTGAAATTAACGCTTGATTAAATCTATAGAACTCGCAAAGAAATTTGGTTTGCTAGGATTTAATCATAGATAACTTCTGCAATGAAAGTTGATTAGTTTTATATTCGTGCTCATGTTTAGGAACTGAGCTTCATAATCCTATCTTTCATTTATCATCTGCATATCTGATTCACCTGCGATTTCCCTGTGCCTAGCGTCTTTCTCTTATTGTTTCACAACCGTTTGTTTTGCTTGCTTTGATTTACTTGCTTTCATACTATTTGCTTAGTTTAATTCGAACTTATTAATCTATTGTGTTTCCTTGATTCCCTGTGGATTCGATAACCTTAAGTGCTACACTGATCTCTTAATTTGAGAGAGTAGGTCTAGGGTAAATTTGACCATATCAAATTTTGGCGCCGTTTCCGGGGAATCATTACCATTAGATTAATACTATTAGGATTTTGTCTAGGTTTTTATTTTTGTTTTTAATTTTCTACTAGTTTCGTTTGTCTTTCTGTTTTGTGTTTCAGGTACATTCGAAATCGCAATACCAGAAGCAACAAGGACAAAGAACTAGTGGGATACGATCTTAAGGAACTAGCACGGTTAGAGCAAGAAAATAGAAGAGCATCGACAATGGCTGCTAGACCACAGCTTAATCAGATTCCTGGAGAAGATGAAGTTCTGCGCGATCCGGCAGGTCTCAGATACAACGCCGAAGGGCGGAGGATCAATGACGAAGGGAATGTAATCGTCGCGGAGAACATCGCTGAAAACGTCGAGCAGGTTGAGGAAGAAGTGGGTGTCGCTCGACACCCCGATGGTGTCGCTCGACACCCAGGAGATTTACGTGTCGCGTGACACGGAGAGTTAGTCGCTCAACAAGGAGGAGAAGCTGGTGTCGCTCGACACCCGGTCCAGGACAGACCCAGAGCACTTGCTGATTTCAATCGTCCGGACCAATTCTATGCGAATCGA
Source organism: Draba incana (assembly GCA_963576765.1). Taxonomy (NCBI): domain Eukaryota; kingdom Viridiplantae; phylum Streptophyta; class Magnoliopsida; order Brassicales; family Brassicaceae; genus Draba; species Draba incana. The sequence continues at coordinate 8,004,682 of OY755212.1, read as the reverse complement.
GCTGCGATTCGTCCTCATGCCTTCCAGAGGAACGACTTCGAGGTGAAGCCATCCTACTTCAGCCTCGTAGCTCAAGACCCTTTCCATGGTCTTTCTCATGAGCACCCAAAGGACCACCTAGAGAAGTTTGAAGATTTAACCTCATGCATCAAGGCTAATGGTATGTCCAACGACTACATCTTTTGCAAGCTATTCCCATACTCGCTTGCTGGAGATGCATCTTACTGGTTGAGAACTCTTCCACCAAGATACAAAGAACGCTTTCTTAAGCACATTTTGTGATGATGCGAGATCTGAGGAGCTCAGGATGAAGATTACAACTTTCAAGCAGGGGGAGTGTGAGGCATTCAAGGCTGCATGGCATCATTTTAAAGGCTACCAGAGGGACTGTCTGCACCATGGTTTCACGGAGGTTCAGCTGCTTGGAATCTTCTACAGAGGGATCGCGCTAAATTATGCTACTTCATTGGATGCTGCTAGTCAGGGGAACTTCAACACGAATTCTCCAGGGGATGCCCTTCGACTGATAGAGAATCTGGCCAATAGTAACTCAACTAAGAATGTCGATTTCGAGAGAAGCGAATTTGGGAAGAGCATCACCAACAACCAGCTCGCTGAGGTGACCAAGAAGCTGGATACAATTACTAGTCTTCAAGCTGGGAAGAAGGCTGTCCACTTTGCTCAGGACGTTGAGAGCTTTGATCCAGAGGCCAAAAACGAAGATGTTAACTACATCAATGGAGCTGGATTTCAGAAGTTCAACAATCAACAATGATTTGGATCCTCTTATCAAAAGTCGTTCCAGAACAATGGGTATACAAGGAACTACGGTTCATCTTCTTACCAGAAGCCTCCTCCTCCATCCACATATTTGAAAATGGAAGTTATGCTTGCGCAAATCCTAGAGGGACAGCAGAAGATAGAAGTGACTTTCAATGGGAAGTTAGACTCTGTATACCAGGATCTTAATAGGAAATTCGAGTAGTTGAGCACTCATATGAAGCGATTGGATACCCAAGTAGCTCAAACTGCAGAATCTGTGAGGCGACAAGAAGGTTTTCTTCCTGTGAAGACGGACTCCAATCCTAAGCGAGCTTGTAATGCGATTCGAGTAGAAGAGGATAATTATTTTGATGAGTTCGAAGCTATTTTCGGGACAGAGGTGCCAGTGTCGATCGACACTGTGGATGAGTGTCGATCGACACTTGATGAAAGGCTAGAATCGCCCGGTGCTCAACTCGACGCATAACTGATTTGTGAAATTGGTATCGAGCGACACCACCCCAGCATCGCTCGACACCCTGTTCTGACTGAAACAGAACTCTGCAAATCATCTCAAATCGCCGAGGAAACAGTATATAAGCCGAAGCTGCTATTCCCCGGAGCTAGAAAGAGCAAGCAAGAAGCTGAAGAGGTCATATGGAAGAGGATGATTGAGAAGATCATTGTTGAGATGCCTCTTGTGGATGCAATCAAGCTTTCTCCTGCAATTCGAAGATACTTTAAAAGGATGGTTGCTAATGGAGTTAGTCCTGATGAAGGAGCACTGCTGACTCGAGAACTTCAAGCGATTCTCCTGAACACAACTCCAGTCTCCAAGAAGTAAGCGCGATGATTCAGAGTAGAGTTCCAGTGAAGCTGGATGATCTAGGAAGCTTTGTGCTCGATTGCTCGATTTCGAAGGAGAGGTTTCCACATTCACTCTGCGATTCAGGTTCTGGAATTAACTTGATGCCACTCTCCGTTGCTGTAAGATTAGGGATGACAGATTTCAAGAGGACTAGGATTTCTCTTCTCCTAGCTGATCGTTCCAAAGGTTTCCTAGAGGTATTCTAGAGGATGTGCTAATTCAGATTCAAGAATGCATCATTCCAACAGACTTTATCGTGTTGGAATATGATGAGGAGCCTGAAGATCCTCTTCTTCTGGGACGATCATTCTTAGCTACAGTTGGGCCTACTATCGATATGCGCAGAGGAAAGATTAAGCTGGATCTAGGTGATGTGGTCATGGACTTTGACATGGATAAGACACTAAGGAAACCCACCATCAATGGTCAAGCTTTCTCTGTGGATACTTCAGAAGAAAAATAGCTGATCAAGGAACCTTTGGAAGATGTTCCTGCTGAGATTGTGGAGGACTTAGTCGTTTTAGAGTCATCTCCTGAGATACTTCCCAAGGAGCCAAGGTATGAATCTCTTGCACTTAATTCTCCACCTACTCATTTCATCAATGATTTAAAATATGAAAAGCCTGTTACGCGCTCACGCAAGCATCGAGTTCCTCGAAAGCTTGGTTTTTCTGATGAACTTACAGGAAAGATAAAAGAAGAGGTGAAACCAAAAAGGACTTCAAGGCCTTTTGCAAAAATGCGAATTATCATTCCTCAGGAGTTTGAGGCTAAAGGAGAAATGGTCATTAATGAGATGCTGCAGAAAACGCATAAACTTTTCCCTGGAATCATTCCATGGAAGAGTACTGATCCGCCGGACATCTAAATTCCTCGTCACAGTCAAGCTAATGACTAAAAACAAGCGCTTAGTGGGAGGCAACCCACTTGTGAGTCATTTATTTATGTTATATTTTATATTCTTTTACAGTTTTACGTTTGGTTTTTGTTTTTGGTTTTGATTTTCAGGAATTCGAACGTTTAAACGCAAGTGAGAATGAACTTCAGATAAAGGTGTCAAGCGACACCATATGGAGCATCGTTCGACACCAAGTAAAATCGTGTTCGGATCGACAGGAACTTCAGTCGCTCGACGCGATAATTTCCCAAGTGTCGCTCGACACTGCCTCCAGGTATGAATTTTCACCTGATATTTCGATCGTTTCGTTTTCCTATTTATTTTTTTTCACCAATCTTAGACTTAATAACACTGGGGACAGTGTTGTTTAAGTCTGGGGGAGGTAGTTGCTAACTGTGTTTTCTATTTTGAGTTTTTATGAGTCAGTTTTTGATTTTTCGGGTCGAAACTTCCCTTTCCACTTGCTTTGAACAGCACTCAAGGACCATTTCCGATGCAAGTTGGTTGGTTTTACAAGGTGGGTAACTCGAAGTGGAATGGTTTAACGGAGCGAGTTCAGATTTCTGGAGAAAGCCAGAAAGAATCTGCAGATCCCACCCTTAATGAACTCTAATTTCTTGTCTTGGGCGTTGGAAATCGTAAGACTTGATTCAGCTTCCAAACACTTGAAAGAGAGGACGGACCGCTCTCGAAACTTCTTCCCGAATGACGAATAAAACTGTCCTAGATCAACAAGAAAAAACTTCATGACCCTATCTCCACAAGAACACTAGTAGTGAGCGCTAATCTAGTGATCATAGAGATGCCAAGGATCGAATAAAAAAAAATCTACAGAAAAGTGCAAGTCCAAAATCAGAAAAATCTTGAAGAAAAAGTTCAAAAATGGGCAGTGCATCTCTATGATATCCTTAATTGGATACAGTTTCAGAGGAAAGAGAGAGGGTGAAACGCAGGAAAGTGTTAAAGGAAGTGAAAGAATCTCGAAGGTCCAACGATCGATATTCCCTCGATGAGACCGCACCTTAATAAATGAAAGGGGTTTGCGACTGAAAGTCTGAGATTCTCTAAGGGGTTTGGATTCAATCTGGAGGACTGCTAAGCTTCTAGGGACACATCGAAGTATCACCAGATGACTTTGCAAGGTATGTGGTTCCTAAAGGAGTGATAACACTGTTTTGCTTAGGGACAAGCAAAAAGCTAAGTCTGGAGGAGTTGATATATCATGGTTTTTACCTAGTTTAAGCCATGATATAAGTCCAATATCTAGAGTCTTTGTTGTGTTTTGTGTTGGTTTTAGAGTCTTTACAGGTACTAGGACGATTGGAGCTTGAAAGATGTTTACTGGAAGCTTTGGAGCATTGCGGAACAAAGTGGCGAATATCGAAGAGAAGAATCGAAATCTGAAGATGGTGTCGATCGACACCACCTCTGGTGTCGATCGACACCCTGCTCGACAAAGCCCAAATCTTAATCAGAAGAAGTCCGTTTGAAGCCCGAAAGTTTCAGATGTTTACTTTTAGGTTTTCAGTCGGTTTTGTACCTGTATATATACGTTTTTATAGCCATTGTTTAGGCTTATGCTTTCTTTTATCAATTACTTAGAGATATGTTTTAAAAAAATCATGTTTTCATCATTCGATATTTCTGAGTAGTTCTTTTGTTAGGTTTAGGGTTATTCAAGGGTTGTTGATGATTTGCTAGATCTGATCTGAGTTGCATAGGATTAATATCTTTAGAAAGTTCTTCATCTTGTCTTGTGATTAATGCTGATTTTAGATTCATGACCTAAAATCTGATCTTAGGATAATTAATAGAAACGACAGTTTGATTGATTACCTGATCTAGACTTTGATGAGAAAATTTCCTTTTCGCAAAGAAATTTGGTTTAGGGTTTTGTGAACAATTGAACATGAAATTAATGCTTGATTAAATCTATAGAACTCGCAAAGAAATTTGGTTTGCCAGGATTTAATCATAGATAACTTCTGCAACGAAAGTTGATTAGTTTTATATTCGTGTTCATGTTTAGGAACTGAGCTTCATAATCTTATCTTTTATTTATCATCTTCATATCTGATTCACCTGTGATTTTCCTGTGCCTAGCGTCTTTCTCTTATTGTTTCCCAACCGTTTGTTTTGCTTGCTTTGATTTACTTGCTTTCATACTATTTGCCTAGTTTAATTCAAACTTATTAATCTATTGTGTTTCCTTGATTCCCTGTGGATTCGATAACCTTAATTGCTACACTGATCTCTTAATTTGAGAGAATAGGTCTAGGGTAAATTTGACCATATCAGCCTAATCATCCCAAAAGATCACTTGATATTTTCTTACAGCCTCTTATCAAGAAACTAAAGGAATTGTGGCATATTGGTGTACGCAAGTATGATTCGTCAACCCGGCATAACTTCAACATGAAAGTTGTTCTTATGTGGACGATAAGTGACTTTCCAGCTTATGGCATGCTATTTGGATGGACAACTCATGGGAAGTTATCATGTCCATATTGTTTAGTCCAAACTGAATCATTTAAGTTGTCAGCTAGAAGGAAACCTTGCTGGTTCGACTGCCATCGTCGTTTTCTTCAAACCGGACATCCTTATAGAAAGAGTAAGACGTTGTTCCGAAAGAGAGTTGTTAAATCATCCCCAGTGGTTTACCTCTCAGGTGAGCAGTTGGAAGAACAAATGGATGGTTACGGTGCTGATGAAACTGTTAAAGTTGGGGGTAATTGGCAAAGTCATCCTGCAAATATGCTTGTTGGGTACAGGGTGTACCATACCTGGCATAAGAAAAGTATATTTTGGGAGTTGCCTTACTGGAAGGATCATCTCTTGAGGCACAAATTGGATGTTATGCATGTGGAGAAACAAAATTTCGAAAATATTATACACACATTGTTGAATGTTGCAGGTAGAACAAAAGACAATCGTAAGTCACGGCTAGATCTCGCAGCTCTATTAATAAGGCCCGAGTTACATATAATAAACGATAATTTGCCGCCGATACCAAGTTTCCGACTATCACCTGAGGCAAAGAATGCTTTGATCAACTGGGTTAAGGAGTGGGTGAAGTTTCCAGATGGGTATGTGTCAACGTTTTCAAGGTGTGTTGAGCAGGGGGGGAAATTGTCTGGGATGAAGAGTCACGATTGTCATGTGTTTATGCAGCGATTACTGCCTTTTTGTCTACAAGAGCTTTTACCGCAAGATGGGCACGAGTCCATTGCAGGTTTTTCTTAATTTTATCTACTGTTATTAAATATATTAATTTATTTCCCATCCAAGTTTATTCATATTTATCTGCGTTTTCAAATCAGGTATTGGAGCATTTTTCGGCGACTTATGTGCTAGAACGTTAATGGAGGACGAAATTCTAAAGTTGAATTCAGACATTCCCATCACGGTTTGTAATTTAGAGAAGATCTTTCCACATTCTTTTTTTGATGTGATGGAACATCTGGTTGTCCACTTACCTCGTGAGTTAGATTTGGGTCGGATGGGTGGAAAAGTAACGGAAACATCGTGGTGTGATTTCAAACATATGGAAGCTGCTCACACATATATATTGCTAAACTGTAACTACTTCCAACCATATGAGAGGTATATACTGAACTATCTACCTTGGTTGATATTTATTATTTGATCCTACAATATTTTGGCAATAACGGGTTTACAGAACGTTAGAAGGCCAAATACGAGAAGTGTATCCTCATCTAAATGATTTTGAAGTTCAATCTACCATAGAACGTGATTTTGCTGGATGGATAAGACATATGGTAAATTTAATATATTGGATGAGTTAGATTAATTAAATATATTTATATATTAATTATTTCAATTGATTGAATAGGTGACGACAAAATCTCGACAATCGTGGCCTTTATGGGTACACGAGTTTTTTTTGGGACCCATCGCAACCATAAGAACGACCAAGATGTATTCTACACGGGGTTTTATTTTCCACACATTTGCACACGGTCAAAATAAAGCCACTGCAAATTATGGTGTTCATATCCCGGGTGATACTAATTTTTATGGTATTTTGAAACAAATTATTGAGATCGAGTATGTCGGAGCGTTGACCTTAAAAACAATCTTATACTGTTGTGATTGGTTTGATCCATCGAGCCGCGGGGTCAGAACCAGCAAATTTGGAGTTATAGATGTAAAAGAAAATAGGACTTACGAAGACAAGTTTGACCCATTTGTTTTAGCCTCCCAAGCAGAGCAAGTAGTATTTATTCCCTACCCTTGTACTCGAGCACGACGAGATCAAGATTGGCTATCCATTATAAAAGTTAACCCTAGAGGTCGTATTGTTGGAGGTTTAGCCCCTGATGGTGATGAAGATCAACCTCCAGTGCAACCTTCGAGAACCGAAGAAGTTTCGATCCCTACAGATGTAAGCAACATGGTGACAAGAACTACTCCGCTAAATAGCGGGTTTGATGATGTCATATTCGAGGATTTAGATGGAAATGGAGGGGAATTTGATGAAGACGAGGACGAGGACGAGGACGAGGACGAAGATGAAGATGAAGAAGGCGAGGAAGATGAAGATGATTCTGGTATTGGAGGATATCCTTATGTTTCCGATTTTAATGCATAAGATTACTAAATTGTTGTTTGTATGTAAGGTTTTTTTTTTACAGGTTTGGGTTTTTGCGACGGTGTTGCAACGTTTTCGTCGCAATTCCGTCGCAAAAAAATAGATTTTGCGACGATTTTGCGACGAAAACGCTGCAAAACCGTTGCAAAAACCCAAACCTCAATCCCCAAACCCTATACCCTAATTAACATAATATAATTAACTAGTAAGTTAATCTAACATCCAATGAACGATTCACGCTTCGTAAGAGTTTGAATAATAATTGTTTTCTATACATCGACAACCATAACTATATAACATATATTTTTATGAATTTTGAAATTGTTTCAATGTAATGTGTATTAGTGGTTTCTAGACGCATCAATGTAATGTGTATATTGGTTGCATTGATTTTGCGATGTTTGGGGTGGTGAAAACCGCGAAAGAAGTAAAAGTAATAAAATTCTTAGAGTTGCTACGGAATTGCGACGATTTTAGGCGGAAAAACTCTAATTTTACGACGGAATTGCGACGGTTTTAGGCGGTAAACCTTGACTGTTGCGACAGAATTGCGACGGTTTTAGGCGGTAAACATTGACTTTTGCGACGGAATTGCGACGGTTTTAGGCGGTAAAACTCCAAATTTTGCAACGAAATTGCGACGGTTTTAGGTGGTAAAACTCCAAATTTTGCAACGGAATTGCGACACCTAATATCCCTATATAAGCCGCTCTCCTTCTCCCCTCCAGTCCGCACAAAATTCATTATCTATTCTCTCTTTGATAATAATTTCTCTCCTTTACCCTAAAAACCCTATTTTTGTTTTACATTTTTTGATGGAGGAAAACGATTACTCGAATTTCGTTAACAACACTCGTCTTAGAAACAGACCGGGTCAACGGTCGACGGGTCCTTCTTCTTCCTCCGGCGTTCCGGTGCCCGAGACGCAACCGAACCCACCTCTTCAGTCTATGGAGGACATGACTCTGCAACAACTTCTTGTTGCACCCGCACGCCGCATTCTACCTCCACTTGAACGAAACCCGACCGGAAACGCTACTTGGTAAATACATTTTCCAAAACTATTTTAAATGCATCTTTTAAAATTATTTGAACATGATATTTTTTTAATCAAATTACAGGTTTGCGAAAAACAAGGTCGGTAAAAATATTAGGAAAATCATGGCGCATGATTTTAAGGAGTTACACATGAGTTGGAAGTATGTTACAACAGAGACGCGAGATCGGTGGTACAAACAATTTGCGGTCAATAAATTTTAATTTATTTTGTTTTGTTTAAATTTAAATTTTAAAAAATTTAGTATTTTAAAATTTTAAATTAAATGTAAAAACTAAATTAAATAGAAATTACAAAAATATATGTTATACATAAATTTCATTGATTATCAATTTTAAATAAATATAAATTAAATAAATATATTTATTAATAAAATGTTTTTGTTTAATGTTATAATTATTTTTCTAGCAAAAATATTATAGGGATCCTGCAATCAACGGTATGATCCGGGCTGAATTTGAAGAGAAAGCGAAGCAACGTCTTGGAAACATAATAGGACGGTGGAAAGAGAAGTGGTTAGAAAATGTGGATCCGGAAGTATGTAAGCCACCATACTTTGATAGTACTATTTGGGAGGGACTTGTCGATTTTTGGCAGTTGGAGACTTCGAAAAAAAAATCGGGTAAATGTTCGAAGGCTCGATTGACGCCAGTTTGCGATGGCAAGCCGGCTAAGCATTGCGCGGGAAAAATTTCTTATGCTGAGCATGCTCGCCAAATTGTAAGTTAATTATCAGTATTATTATTAATAATATAAAAATTATTTTATATTTTATTTTCAAAAATACCAAGAATTAATATAATTTTTTATATATAGTCGGAGGCATCAGGAAGTTCCGCTACCATGCCAGATGTTTGGAAGAGGACCCACCGCAACAAAGACGGGATTTGGGTTGATGAACGAGTCCACAAGCTCCACGATGATGTGGTGGCCCGAATCGACTTTCTTTCTTCCCAACCTACTCCAGATGGTCAACCCACTCAAATGACACCGTTGAAGATTAACCGTGTCGCATTAGAGGTAAATTAAATTACTTATTAATTTTAGAATAATTTTTCAAGATTTATTCTCTGATTAATATTTAATTTATTCTCTTAAATTTGTATATTTATTTTGCAGTTGGCTCCAAAAGGTCGTAAGGGAAAGATGGCGTTTACAGGATCTATCCCGATGGATGACCAGGGACTACCGTATTGTCCCGTCTCGAGATATGGTACGGATCCTAATGTCACTCAGGACCTCCGACAAACAAAGAAACACCTAGGCAAGGCGGTAAAGAAGATCGGAAGGTTCTAGACGTACTTAGAGTCGAACTCGTTAGCTTACGATACTATGTTCGCGGAGTTGGCGAAGACAAACCCGGTTATTGCCGATGTAATGCAAACAAAGAAAGATTTAGAAGCACAACGGGCAAGACAAGAAGAAGAAGAAGAAGAAGAAGAAGAAGAAGAAGAAGAAGAAGAAGAAGAAGAAGAAGAAGAAGAAGAAGAAGAAGAAGAAGAAGAAGAAGAAGAAGAAGAAGAAACCCAAGGTCCGATCGAAGAACAAATCAATTTTGATGCGTAGTGACGTTTGCGGTTTTTGGTTTTTAATATTTTCGGTTTTTGGTTTGTTTTTTTTTTTAATTTTCGTTTTTTGGTTTTTTTTTAATGTAAAATATGAAATTTTTTTTTTTTTTGTGAAAAAATCAGAAAAAGTTGCAAAATCGATGCAAAACCGCGTACCAATTCTGTCGCAATAATTTTCGTCGCAAAATTGATGCAAACTTTCGTAGCCATTTCGTCGTAAATTCGATGCAAATTCTCTCGTTGCAATTCCGATGCAATTTTGACGATGCTACTTCGTTGCAAAAACGTCGCAATCTTGCGTCGGAACGTTCCGATGCAAATGCGTCGCAAAGTTGGTCGATGCAATTGCTTCGCTAAATTCGCAACGAGTTTACGACGATTTGTCTTTTGCAACGAAAGTGCGACGATTTTTGGCTTGCGATGAGTCAGCCGCGACGGAATGAAAATCGTCGCAAATTCGTTGCAAAATGCCATTTGCGACGTTTTTGCAACGAAATTCGTCCTCGCAAATGGGACTGTTTTCTTGTAGTGACATGAAGTATTGCTCCAGAGTCAATAGTAGAAATATCTTTAATAATCTGAATTGTACTCACTCCACTGATTTTGACTAGAGGACATGTTTGGTAGATTAACAAAGCTAACAACAGAGGTATCCAAGGAGGCAAACAAAGCTTTGTCATGAGAAACATGATGTCTTGCTCCAGAGTCAATAATCCAAGTATGATTAGATAGACTATGTTGAGAAACAGTAGGTAAAAGACTGAAACGTAATCCCAATTTTTTCAAAAGATTTATGATAATTTTTTCTCCAAAGTTCAGAACCTTGACTACAGTTAATATCAATCGTGATTTCTTCGGTAAGAACGTCTCCGCAAAATTCCACTCGATGATGAACCGCTTTTATAGCTGAGTTCGGCCTACCTGGCGAAGTGATTCTGAGTTCATCGAGCATAACAACGGCAAAGCTTGTGAAATCCTCAAGTTATGATTCATTAAATTTTCGTCATTCTAAGTTTGTTCAATCTAGGGTACCCATGTCGCTGATTTAAGCAACTTTAGTTACTAGAGTTTGTCCTTTGTACGCGTGTTTGTAAGATAAATATGCAAGCCGATTAGAGAAAGACTGTGGGAACAAGTAAGAATTTCAATTGTTAAGACGAATCATGCTTCGTAAGTGTGACCACTGTCCACTGATTTGATGAGCTTACACTATGATGCGTCTCTGTGCAACTCTCTGGCAGAAATCTCCATCTTCTCCACCTGGTATAATTTTGTAAGTATACATGTGCCACCATGGAGGACGGCTGAGTATGTGAAATACAAGGGTCTGTCTCCTCCTGTCCATACTAATCAAAATCAGATAAAGAAGCTGAGCAAGAACATGCCAATATAATGACTAATTAATCTTTTACTACAAGGTACGTGGAAACAAACTCACTTACTGAACCTACAACTGGACACTCTCTTTATTCACTTTCATTTAATATTGCGGTGTATAGGCGTAAACACGTAGGCTGCGAATATAAGCAAGAATTCAAGATGTTCTTCTAAATAATCTCTCCATATTTCGGCTGCTGACACACGATTTAGATACTTCAAGGAGACAAGATGATGAATAATTCATAGGACCTAAATTTGTTTTTTAAAGGTTCCATTGTGATCACCATGAATCATCAAACTCTACTGTAGTGGCTCACACTCAATTGGTATACCATCATGACTCTTCTATTTTTCTATTTTCATTTTCTAAAACAATGATTTTTTAATAGCTTGGAAGATTTCTGGCTGCTCGGTTCTTTAAGATTAATTAAGGGTTACATAATCAAAAAAGATTAGGAGGTTATGCGACATCCTAAAAGGATAAATTATTGGTTTTGTTATTGTTTGATAACAATAACGGACAAGCAACTATAGTTTTGTTACACGACATCCTAAAAAATATCTTTTTTTTTTTGCAATCTGGAAAAGGGTAGGGACCCTAGTCCTATATGTTTCGTATTTCATGTAACATAGTATGATATCAGATTAGCTATTCTACTTGAAACTTTTCTTTAGTTTTCTGAAACAGATACTACGGCATTTTATATGTCATTTTTTTGTGTTAACCACAACATCTTATATGTTTCTCTATGTGTTTTTTAAATGTTATATATATGTTTTTGTTTGATGTTAATTTCCCTCATTAAGATTGATAGCCCAACAGAGAGCCTCCCAAGGATCTTGGAAACACAGAGTATGATTCAGCTACCCTCTGTTTTGTAGATGCGGCCTGGAACTCCTCTACTTGCAATGGAGGTTTTGGGTGGTCTTTCCGATAAGTTTCAGATGATATTCCTTCGGCCTAGCTGTTGAAACACTTGCGATCAAGGCAGCACTGAGCATGCTAGAGAGAGAGAGAGAGAGAGAGAGAGAGAGAGAGAGAGACTTTGGTCAGCTCCATGTTTACTCTGACTGTCAAATCTTAGTCAATCTACTGTTGAGTGGTGATGATCAATATAACTAGCCCTTTAGCATTCTCTTTGATATTGTATTGATTGCTATTGATTTCGAAGCTAAGCAACATGTTTTGCCTTTAGCTTGACAGTAGGAATGTGATCATGTAATCTCCTCCTTGAGTTTCTCTAATAAATTTTATGATTTGACTACAAAAACGAAAAAATCCCTCATTAATAACTTAAGCATGACATATAAGCCCGATTTCATAAACCACGAGGAATTTTATTCATTTCAGATCCAACAAGAAAAATAGACTCAGAAATAATAATCAACTAAACAAAATTAAGAGATGTCTACCAAAAAACTTTTTTTTTTGAATTGAAAATCCAAAGAAGAGTAAAAGAACCAAAAAACCTTAAGATTCATTGATTAATAAGGATTGCCAGAAATGAAAACAAGTATGTTCTAGAAGAACATTACAACACAATACAAACAAAAACTAAATTAACTTCCCACTTCAATAACGTTCCTAAAATGATGGTTAAAAATTCAACAATATTGCGATTGATGGTCTAACACGTCACTTTTTAGTTTACACACAAAATGATATCATAAAACATCATTAAATTATTTGTTCCAAAATGATATCATGATGTGAACTGATTTTTGTTTCAACAAAGGAGCAAGAAAATATATATCAACTCCATTATTTATACTTTAAAACATCAGATAAAACAAATTTAGACATTTTTTAATGCCAATTGAAACAGAAAGTATTTACAGTACGAAAACATTATTGATATCAAATAACTAAACATATATGTTACTATGATAAACTATAAACGTAATACTAATAAAGAGAGGAGAACCATATATTACCAAAACCATTCCAACTAACCATTATTGTATCAAGTATTAATATCTTTAAAACCGTAGAGATGAGACGAAATAGGATAAGATCATGTAGCAACAACTCTATTTTCTTTCCTTCTTGCCTTTCTCTTCCCCTGGTGGTAATTTTGGATAGTAAAATCCCCAAATAAGTGCTCTTGGTTTAGAAAATTTCATATCCAGTGTTGCAACACTTTCACCGGCTCGGGGTAAGTGAAGAATCATAGCATCCAATGAAACTTTTAAGTAACCTCCGAGGCAACCAAAAGTCGGTCCATGGCTTGATCGCGCAAGCACGTATTGTTCTCCGTCTTCTACACCTGTGCTCACTAAAGTGATTGCGTGCAGACCGAGAAGCCGAGAACCGGCTTCGCGTGGCCCCCTATATATCTTAATTTTGCACATAACAAAAAATTCGAAATTAGTACATCGAAAGCAAAAACTAGTGGAAAAACCACAACAATCAAAGCCTTACCTTGTCTCCGATATTTCTATACTCAGGATCAAATATTGGCAGCGTTGCGTTAATGGGGCGGTGTTTCAGTGCCTCGAAAATCCTTTCTATTTGCTTGACTTCACGTACACTTTCGATATTTGCACGCCTTGCATTGTTACGCTTACGAACACGCTCAGGACACCCTAAGAATGGCCTGTCGTGTTCCCTCTGGAGGCCGTTCTTCAACACATACAGTAGGCCTAATTTCACTGTTAGACCATAACAGTAGTGGTTATTCTCTTTTTTCACCTTTCGCCTTTCTGGATGCGCAAAATCAATCAGATCCTGTGGTGAAAATTTTGTTTCCATGCCTTCAACACTGTGGATTCTCATCAGAGCCTCTATAAGCTCGGCTGTCACGAAGGCCCAGCATACCACTATGAAAAGATTGAGAAGAGAACAAGAAATTAAGTATCAATGCATAAGCAAATGGTTCTCAAGACAAGTATTATAGATTTAATCTTACAGTGTTCTCCTTGATCTCTAGCTGAACCAAAAAGCTTACTCCATTTCACTTTCTTCATGAAGTCAGGTATGTCGAACTACAATACAATTCATAATGATTAACATATGGAAGATGGGTAAAACTGTTTGAGTGTTAACTATTGCTAAGATGGGTAGAAAATAGTACCCGATGCCTACTCCAAGTTGCGTATGCCGTTTCTTTGAACACATTATATTCAACTTCTACCCAACAGGGGCTCAGTATCTTAATCAAAGAACCACCATTTGCTTCTAGCATCATTTCCAAGACATCATGAGGCAAGCTACCAAGAAATTCGGTCATTCATATTGTAACGTCTGGTTCAACCAATCTGAGAACCTCAACGACAATGTCCTGAAAAAAAAAAAACACAAACCCGTAACTCTTTTGTTGTACTCCGATCCCCACTAAAGACATCGCTCAAGACTGAAAATTTCGTTTTTACTTACACTTGTAGTCTTTGAACTCTCCCCATGTTCTGACATGATCTCTTCTTCTTGTTAGCTAACACAAAGAAATAAGTTTAATCGTTTGATCTCTTCTGTCAAAACACAAAACCAGTTGTGATTCCAATAACAACATTAAAACATCAATAACTTTGTTTTGTAAGAGAACACTAATTAACCACCAATTTGTGATTCCAAAAGTTAAAAGTATATTGAGAGATTAACTAGTTTGTAACCAAGCAAGATAAAATAGATTTTTGGTTGAGAAAGAAAAACCGAGACGATCTAAGAGAAAACCCATTTTAACGACGACACAAATTAAAGTTTCCAAAATCGAATCAAAAGCCGTTGCATTTGAAATCTTTTTCAGTATAACGCCACAAGAAGACTCCAATTTTGTTACCTTCTACAAATTCCTAGGTTTTGGTTGTTGAATCTGAAAGCTAAAACGAGAATGAAAAGAAGGAAAAACCTAAAACGAAGAAAACGTACGGAAAACCTTGCCTTACTCTTTACGCTACACTGCTCAGAATCTTAGCCTCGCTATATCGTCACAGTTGATTCACCAATGTGGGACTCGAAGAAGACGAAGAAGGAGAACTTTTTCGTTTTTCGTCTTTGTCTTTGATAATACTACTCGAACTAGTAGAAGAAGTCTTTGATAATTTTATTCAGAAAAAAGTCTTTGATAATACTAGAAGTAGAAAAAGAAGAAGAAAAGAGTTAAAAGGATTTATGCAAACTGGAGAAATTATGAAAAATTGTTGACCAATGAATATTTGGTTTCTCTTGTGACAAGAGTCTTGTCATATATATAGTAACATTATGGGACTATTTGTCTCTTCTTTTTTTTTTTTGGTGTGGATGTAATTTATTTTTTATTTATTTATTTGTTTTTGCTGTAAACCATAACAAAATAACTACATCCTCAGTCTCTTAATCCCATATAAAGTTTTACATTAAAAATTATAGTATAAAGAAATGTAAGTCACAGAATATGTTTTTTTCTATTGGTGTTGCAAAGATTAAAAAGCAGCTGATCCAATGAAGACAGAAAATATTCCATGTGCATGGGCATGAAATGTTTTTTTTTATTGATAAACCGAATGTAACTACTAACTACAATGTAGTTATTAACTTAACATATATGTATATTTTAAAATTTACAAGGGAAAATCTAATTAACAACACTTAATATAATTAATTAGTTTAATGCATTTTATTAGATCCAGAAGATTCTGTATAGAAGAAATAAAAAGAGATATAAATCCAAAACATAATTAATTAAGAGAATAGAAAATCCTTATTAACTAAATCAGGCGACAAATTTGGTTAAGGTTAAGGTGACGTACAATATATGTCACACCAAGGAAGTTAGTAACCAGTTTGATAAAACCACATTTCCATGTAAGTAAGCTATTTCTCTTGGTCGATTCTATTTGGTTCGTTTTAACTTGCCAACAATCCTAACTAGGCCAGAGTTTCATCTTCCCATTCCGAAATCTCTGATCTTGCACATGAAAACCGACACGGAAACGCATTCATCTGTATTGTAAATTTTGGTTTGTTACACAACGAGACTAGAATTTAATTTGTTTTATTCTTAGTTTTCTTTTTTCAAAGATAATAAACAATATTAAAACAAGTTTTAATTATTTTGAAATTATTAATTGTAAAATTTAAACTTTCCGGATGTTATAGACATCATAATGGGAGAGAAACAATGCTATTATATTATACATACTAGTTTACCTAACCCGACTCATCATCTAACTTTTTGTTTTTTTCACCATATCTCGAATCTTTCTAAATATAACCAAAAGCTTGGTTAAAAATATATATATATATAACCAAAAGTTTCAGTATTTACGATTTACGTCATCGTCCACTAAGTTAATAGTTCATGTGGCATATGGGATAACAAATAAAAGTGTACATTGCCAAATTGAGATCACCAGCCTATGTATCAAATTAACTCTAACCAAATTAAGCATATTACGTCGTAATGAATTCATTATCTTTTATTACGTTAATGTAATATTCATGCTCTAGTCACTTAATTTATACAAACTGAAGATTGTGTTATAATTTGATTGTTGCATAAAAAAAATCCAGACTTTTACTAGCAAAACTTTAACTAAGGCTAAATTTCAAAGCATATATTTATATATATATATATCCATGAGTACTTTGAGGAAGGTCATATATAATTTGTACATATTGATTTTTTTTTTTTTGTGAGTTGTATGTGGATCGTGAAACTATCAATTATTGATTGTTCAGGTAACTTCAACAGAGCAGTTTCATTGAAATTATCGAAAATATAATAATGTTCTTATCACTACTTAAAAGATACGTAAAAAATGTGATAGATCAACAAATTTGTAACTTAAAAAAAGAAAAGATTTATCATTATATATACAACGATAAATTGAAAGACACAAACTGTTGTGCAAATATTCTCTAATACTCAACTTATATTTTGTGAGCTAATAATGTATGATTTGTAAGTCATCAAAAGCTAGTGTTCTGTTGAGATGAGAGTTAATGGTAATTAATCTCTTATTAGAAATGGCATAAAGAATAGAGGTTTGGTAAATCGTTTCATGACAACATCTATATGACTCACCAAAAAGTATTTTTTCTTCTTCTTCACAAAGAGTTAGTTCTGAATGGTGAAGACTATATAAAATGTGTAGATTTAGATTTATTCCATTAGCTTAATTTGGCAATGAACCACATGTAATCAATTTAATTATTATTTTAAAAAAATGATAGTCAACAAAAGCTAATGTTCTGTTGAGGTGAGAGTTTATGATAATCATTCTCTTACTAGAAATGGCAATATATATAAAGAATAGAGGTTTGGTAAATCGTTTCATGATTGCATCTATATAACTCACTAAAAGGTATTTTTATTCTTCACGAAGAGTTAGTTGCGGATTCTAATGGTGAAGACTATATAAAATGTGTAGATTTAGATTTATTCCATTAGCTTAATTTGGCAATGAAGCATATGTAATCAACTTAATTATTATTTAAAAAATGATAGTCAACAAAAGCTAATGTTATGTTGAGATGAGAGTTTATGATAATCAACCTCTTACTAGAAATGGCAATATAAAGAATAGAGGTTTGGTAAATCGTTTCATGATTACATCTATATGACTCACTAAAAGGTATTTTTCTTCTTCACGAAGAGTTAGTAGCGGATTCTAATGGTGAAGACTATATAAAATGTGAAGATTTAGATTTATTCCATATTAGCTTAATGTGGTAAGGAACTATATGTAATCAACTTTTTCTTATTTAAGAAAATGATATCTAGACCCATGCCCATTTAATGAAATGAAAGTACCATGTATGTTCGGATTTCCAAAAATAAATAAAAATCTTTGGTGTTGTTGGAGAGATTGAATGAAATGAGTCTTTACTGTTTAGGATCATCTGCCTATGTATCAAATTAACTCTAACCAAGCAAAGTATATTACGTCGTAATGAATTCATTATATTTTACTACATTTTGTTAATTAAAATATGACTATAATATAAACCAATTAATGTGATAGTGTGATGAGTACTTGGAGGAATGGCATGTATATTTTGTAAATAGCGAGATTCTTTTTTTACTTTGCATGGATGTGGATCATGAAACTAAAGTAAATTCAATTAATAATTGTTCATGTAACTTCAACGGAGCAATTTCATTGAAATCATAGAAAAAATAATAATTTTAATATCACTATTTAAACGGTACATCGAAAGTGTAACAAATTTGTAACTAAAAAGAAATATAGAATTATCACTAAACAACGATAAACTGAGAGACACAAATTATTGTGTAAATATCTAATGATGTATGATTTGTAAGTACGTCATCAAAAGCTAATGTTCTGTTGAGATGAGAGTTAATGATAATCAATCTCTTTCTAGAAATGGCAATATAAAGAATATAGGTTTCGTAAATCGTTTCATGATTACATCTGTATGACTCACTAAAAAGGATTTTTCTTCTTCACGATGAGTCAGTTGCGGATTCTAATGGTAAAGACTTTATAAAATGTGAAGATCTAGATTTTTCCATTTGCTTACTGTGGAACCATATGTAATCAACTTTTTTCTTATTTAAGATATGAAGACCGATACCTTTTTGATGAAATGAAAGTACCATGTCTGTTTGGATTTCCAAAAAAAGAAAAATCTTTGGTGTTGTTGGAGAGTTTGAATAAAATGAGCGTCTAGGATGTAAGGGATAAGAATTAAGAAATAGGGTGTATTTACGAAGATGTGAAAGTAGAGGGGGGGGGGGGAGGAGGATAAAAATAAAATAAAAAGAGGAAAGTTACGATTATATAAAGGGATCATAAGCCCTCTGCTTTCTCATTTTCTTGAAAGTTTGAAAGAGTTTGCTCGAAAGATGTCGTCGTTCGGTGATGCTCCACCACCTGCAGCGGTAGAAGAAGAAAACGAAGACAGTTGGTCCTCCATTGTCAAATGCGAGGACGGTTACGACAGCGACGACGAAGAGATGGATCCCGTTGAAATGGCCAAGTATCTTAAACAAGTCAGGGATTCTAAAGTAAGTATCTCGATTTCATTGTTTAGGTTTATTGCAAAATGATTTGATTTGATCGGACTTAAAGTTAATCTCTACTTGTCAAGGGATTCGATGTTGATGATTTTGATCATCCATGTGGTGGGATAAGGCCTCTTGGATGCATTCCTTCTGATGCACTATTGGCAAAAGTGGGACTCCACTGCTTCAATGCTTACAAGGTATGATCTATATTGCCTTTAATTGGTTCTTCTTCTTTGCTTCTGCTTGTAAATTGGCTATTAGTTTACATTATCATATTCCTAGGGGAAAAATTTGCAATTCAAGGCAGTAACCAAAGTGAATGCTCATGTTGTTTCGTTTGTCAACTACTTTTATACATTAGAGGCAATGGATCCACACAAGAACAATTCCCCTGTTACCATTCAAACATGTGTTTTGCTTGCTGCTCCCCGTAACAATGAGTAGTTGCGATTATTCACTACTTCTTGCTGGATCGAAGGTATGCAAGTTTTGAGCCCTAGACACTTAACTTGAAAACTTGTATAATTGATGGTTTTTTCTTGTTAGGATCTGGAGAAGAAGCTACTCAGGGGGACAAAGATGCTGTAGATAGCTTCCACACCGGTTTGATGCCTACTTGGCAAGAGATTAGTCCTGCAAGTACAAGAACCAGTAAGGCGCTACACTACTATGAGGTCAAGGAAGCAGATGTGCAAGAGAATGAATGGCTTCAACTATTTGCTCAAATTGCAGCATACTCTGAGTGGGACATTCACATGGTGAGGATAAAGAGCAAGAGAAAGTTTTGTTTTCTTTTCTTTTCTCAAACCAACTATGTTTTGTTTTGTTTTGTTTTGCAGGAGGATTATTTCCCATTGGAAGTGAAGAAAGTGAACGTACGAATAAAGGAACATGTGGAGCTGAGCGTAAATAAATTGAAGTGTAGAAATGCAATATTCTACTTAGTCTTCAAGACTCGTCAAGACCTCAAGCTCAGAGCCGTAATAAGGCAAACGGTGGATGGAAGACCAGGACACATGTCCCTTGAAATTACAAGTGCGGTGATCAACACATAGACAACATTTTAAAATTTTGATCTTTCCATGCCTATGTATTTTGGTTTGGTGGTATTGTGTTTAGCTAGAATTTTGTGGTAAGTTAATAAGAACACATTACCCTTATTAAAACTTGACTTGTCCAATAATAAAGAATTCTCCTCATTCATTGTCCAAGTCAAGATATTGTTCTATAGAATTAAAATAATCAATTGGTTTGCCAACTTATACTAAGTCATTATATCACAAATTCTTGGTGTCTAGATCATGTGTATGAATTCTAGCACCAGAGTGGTGAAGAAACTTACAAGTCTTTGGTCATGTGTGTTTAGAACTTTGTGGTAAGTTAACAAGAACACCTAATCCTTTTGAAGGCAGAAACAGAATAAATCATCAATTGGTTTGCCAACTTATACCAAGTAAATATAAAGCCTATCACAATGCATTCCTACGCTTAAATACAGAATATGAGCTTCTCATTGCACTCCAACAGAGCATAAAACCCTACCCCGCGTTTTAACTTATCAAACCTATCGCCAGATTTTGCTAACCAAATGTAGAACAGAGCTGAGTAGAAGAGCTGTGTATATTACCAAAGATTTCAGAATTCTTGATGATGAGATCCTCGGGGACAAGCTCGGTGAGTCTGAAAGGCGATTCTAGCACCTAAGTGATGAGGAAACTTACGAGACTCTTTTGACTTTCCGAAAGATTTTCCTCGTGGACTATTAGATCAATAAGCAATCTGGCTATGGCTAGGAGATCACATCATCTTTCTTTGCTTCTCTATTCTACTTGTTAAGCTTCACTATCCACAGAAACCAATTTTTTATTCTCTCTTTTCTTTTTCACCTGTGAAATCATAAGGAAAAATCTGTAACCAAAGACACTTCACAACCAAATAATGCACAAAAACTTTGAATAGAGTCACACATACCAACTTGTTAGGGAAAATTTGTGCATCACTAAACTGTGAAGGTACAGAATAATTAGACTTCTTTCGTAAAATCTCACTGAGACGCCGCTCGTTCTTCTCTTGCCTTAATAAATATCTCAACGAAACCGATTCCTGCTCAAGCTTTGAAACCGTGATTTCCAATACCGCTAAGCTATCCAAAAGCTCTTGCGCCTACACAAATTTTAAACGTTTATGCAAAAACAAAAACAACAAAAAAAAACATTAACATTGGAGGAATCGATTTAACTTTATCGGGAAGTTGACAAGGCGAATCCATAAACGGCGAACTAGAATGCTCAACCGCGCTTGTTAAAGCTAACCGTAAATTAACCTCCTCTTGTAACTGTTCCTGCAGTCTCTTAACCTGTGAACAATCCCAAAACATTATTCACAAATCTAGCACTACTCCATATATCGAAAAAACGGCTAAAGAGCACAAGCACAAGCAAAATGAATGTAATAGTGGCACTTACATCTTGTTCAAGCTCACATTTATACCATAATTTGCTTTTTCCATCAAATCTACCACTACTTTGATCAATTATCTTGCTTTCCTGCTACAAAACATACCCAAATGTGACCATAAACCCTAAAAACCCTAGATTTACTTCATAACCATATACTAAACCAATAAATCAGATAATAACGAAAATCACAAAGCTACATTACATCGAGATCAGGGAAATACAAAGACCCATCTCCAGAAGAGTAAGATCTTCTCGAAAATGTACCAGTCTTCTTCAAATACCTCCGGATCGAACTTCCCCTAAGGAGAAAATCGAACAAGATCAGAAACAAGAAACCAAATCGAGAGAAAAGAACAGGAGCATTGTGTACCAATTGATGGGAAGACGAAAAGTGGTGTTTCCGAAGCTACGATCGGTGCTTGGAGAAGAAGAAGAGGAAGCAGGTAAGGTTTGATCTTCTTCATGAAGAGCTTCGGATTTGAGACAGAGCATCATCGTTGGTCACGAAGAAGAAGAAGAAGAAGAAGAAGAAGAAGAAAGGAGAAGGAAGCAGGTGAATTTTATTACAGAGGGAATTGGTTTGGTATGAAGAGTTCACTCTCTTTGCCTTATTTTGGTGTGTTGCTTTAATGATTTTTGTAAAAAAAAAAAAAAAAAAAAAAGCTGAAAAGGAAAAATGAGGAATTGATTCGTGTCCCAGTCCCAGACAATTTGACTCGATACTCATTTCCATTTTACACTGTCTTGATTGACTGAAGTTGATGTCACTAAAGAGTGGCTGGTTCGAACTCCAATGAGGGAGAACAAATGAACAAAAACAATTGTCTAGGTCTAGATTATTTTTTGTTTAAGAGAAAATGAGCATCGCAACATTCAAACAGTGTTAGACATTGGGGGATATTTGGGTAGAGCTGATGAAGTTAATATCAAGGAACCAACTAGAGACAATCCTACAGAGGTTTGGGTTCGAATCACGATGGATACAAATAGGAAATTGATATTTGCTAGATTTCTGGATTTGGAAGATGGGAAAGAACCAATACTGCTAAGGTTTGTTTATGATAAACTGAAGAAGTTCTGCAAGACCTGTGGTTCTCTGTGTCATGAGAATACCACCTGTACTGAAATTGTGGAGCAGCCGATTCTTTCAATTATCCAATACCCAGAACCTGTTAATCATAGGAGTCCTGAGATGCAGAATGAAGATATGGATGATATTGCAGAACAAAATGAGGATGAAGAGTATGAAAGAGTAATGCATGATGAAACAATGCATCTTATGGCTCCAGAACAAGGATTAATAGAAGCTCAGTCTGAATTTAATTGTATTAGAGCTGCAGTAGATAGTAATTCTCCTCAAGCTGGAATCAGAGGGGAATTACCTTTAACTATTAGAGAGTCAGGATCAAGTTCTAGCAGAGGATCAAAACGTAAGGCAGAGTTACATGATGTTGATGATAGAAGTCCAACAAGCAAAGCAAGAACAGAAGGTGAATGGAGTGAAACGGGTTTGGTGGTTTCCCCAGGAAAACCACCACAGGAGCCATGAGAGCTATGCATTGGAATTGTCAGGGGTTGGGGAACCCTCTGACAATTCCACAGTTAAAGGATATCAGGAGGCAGATTAAACCTGATATCTTGTTCCTCGTAGAAACTAAGAGTAGTAATATAAATAAGGTAGTAGAACTGGGGATGGAATTAGGCTATGACCACAATTTTGTCCTTCCCTCAGATGGTTCAAGTGGCGGTTTGGCTATATTTTGGCAGAAAAGTGTGAAATGTAGTTTTGTGGGTCAGCCTACTTTATATTTTACACGTATGTACATAGAGGAAGGGCCATATGTATATAACTTACTGTATATTTATGGGAATCCAATAAGACAACTACGAAACCAGCAGTGGAGAAGCTTGATGAATCTAGCTGAAGCAGGGATTATTATGGATACACCAACACTGATTTTGGGGGACCTGAATGATATCAAGACTAATCAAGAGAAACTGGGTGGTCCAAAAAGGAGTGAAGCATCTTTTGCTCAGTTCAGAAGTTTTATGTCAGTGTTAGGGCTGCATGATATTAAGATGATTGGGGGTAAATTCACCTGGGCAGGAAGAAGATACAAGCATGATGTAAAGACCAAGATTGATAGAGTCATGGCAAATGCTAGCTGGCATGATATGTTCCCCAGGGCTTTTGTGCAAGCACTACAGTGGACTAGTTCTGATCACAGGCCATTGGTGTTAGCAACTGAGGAGAAGAAATGGAAAGGAAAGAAGCTCTTTAGGTATGACAACAGATGGAGGTTAAACCCTGATCTTCAGAAGGTTGTCTCAGCAATATGGCTTGATCAATGCTCAAGCATTCCTCCTGAAGAATTCCATAAAGCCATAAAGAAGTGTAGACATGGATTAGCTGAATGGAAATCAGCTCAAGCATCTCACAATTCTCAGAAAAGAATTTATGAATTAAAAGAGCTCCTGCATAAAGAGTATGATTCCCATCCTTTAAATTTTGTTAACATACACTCTTTAAAAACGCAACTGATGAAGGAGTATAGGTTGGAGGAGGAGTACTGGAGGACAAAAAGTAGAATATGCTGGCTTCAATCAGGAGATCAAAATACCAGGTATTTTCATGAAAAAACCAAACAGAGAAGGAGTTTCAATAGAATTTCTTCTATAAATGATGTTGATGGTAAAACCTGGTTTGAAGACAAGGATATTCATAAGATCATTACTGGTTACTTCACTAATATTTATTCTGCTGAATGTAGTGATGGTTTGGAGGAGTTTCTCCAACCAGTTCAAACAAGGATCACTGAAGAGATGAATCAGAGCCTTACAAAGCCAGTTACTGAGGAGGAGATCTATGATGCATTGAAGCAGATGAATGTTGATAAGTCACCAGGCCCTGATGGTATAAATGTAGGATTTTATAAGCATAACTGGAATATAATTAAGAAGGAGGTAGTTAATTTTGTTAAGCATTTTTTTGAAACGAATAATTTCAACCAGGAAATAAATCACACTCACATTTGTCTAATACCTAAGGTAGAATCTCCATTGCAGGTTAAAGATTATAGGCCCATAAGTTTGTGCAATGTAGCCTATAAGTTAATTTCTAAAGTTTTGGCTGAAAGGTTAAAGCCCTGGTTGAATCGTATTATATCTGAGAATCAAACTGCTTTTATTCCAGGGAGATTAATTACAGATAATGTTCTCATTACTCATGAGTTGTTACATTCTCTTCAAACAAAAAAGCTTAAGAACCCTTATATGGCAGTCAAATTAGATATAGCTAAGGCTTTTGATAAGATAGAATGGAAATATGTTGAAGCAATAATGAAGAAAATGGGTTTTGCAGATCAATGGTGTAAATGGATTCTCTCTTGTATCACAACAGTGAGCTACTCAATTCTGATCAATGGAGAGCCAGTTGGAAAAATCAATCCAACAAGAGGAATTCGCCAAGGTTGTCCCATCTCTCCCTATATTTATCTTTTATGTACAGAAGGTTTGTCTGCAAATATAGCCAAGTATGTTCAGGAGAATAAGATCACAGGTTTTAGAGCAAGTAGAGGTGGTCCAATGATATCTCATATGTTTTTTGCTGATGATTCTCTTGTTTTTTGTCAAGCTAAAGGAGAGGAATGTATGAATCTAATGGAGATTCTGTCAAGATATGCAAAGGCATCAGGGCAAATGGTAAATTTCCAAAAATCTGCAATTGTTTTTGCCAAAAATACTCCTTCTGAATCTCAATCTGAAATATCTCGTCTGATGGGAATTCAAAAGATGGGAGGTTTTGGAAGGTATCTGGGCTTACCAGAGATGATTGGCAGGAGCAAGAATGATACATTCTCCTTCATTAAACAAAAAGTGCTGAACAAGGTTGATGCTTGGTACTCAAAGTTGCTTTCACCAGCTGGTAAGGAGATCTTGATTAAAGCTGTAGCAACAGCATTACCATCATATTGCATGTCATGTTTCTTGTTACCTGTAGGACTGGCAGATCAAATAACAAAAGCCATTAGAAGGTTCTGGTGGTCAGCAAGTAAGGAAAGAAGGAAAATATCATGGGTGGCATGGAAAAAGATAGCAAGCTCAAAAGCTGTTGGTGGAATGGGAATAAGAGATATCAGAGACTTTAATATAGCTTTGCTTGCTAAGCAAAGTTGGAGAATATTAACAAAGCCAGATTCTTTGCTTGCAAGAGTATACAAGGCTAAATACTTCCCCAATTCAACTCTGCTTGAAGCTGAGAAGAAAAGTAATTCGAGTTATGCCTGGAAAAGTCTATTTCAAGGTAATCAACTTCTTTCAACTGCAACAAAATGGATTATTGGAAATGGAAAGAAAGTAAAAGCCTGGAAGTTTAATTGGCTACCAGATACCAAGCCAGCAAGAAGATTGAATTCCACAGTTCCACCTGATTTAAATGTTTCTGAATTAATGATCCCAGGAACAACAAGATGGAATCCAGGAAAGTTATCTCAGCTGGTGCATCCAGAGGATTTACCTAAGATCAAGCAGATAAGCCCATCAATTAATGGAGGGGAAGATCAGGTAGTTTGGAGCCATACATCACATGGTGATTACACAGTTAAATCAGGTTACCACTCAATCCACTCTTTACATTCTTTTGAAATATCACACGAGCAGAAACGTCTCTTTAAAGAGATATGGTCATACAAAATTCCCCCCAAAATCAAACAATTTTGGTGGAGAATTATACATAAGGCTATTCCTGTTGCAGAGAGGTTGCAAAAAAGAAGGCTAAGAGTGGATAGTATGTGTATGATCTGTGGTGAATGTGAAGAGACGGTGAACCACATGCTATTTCAATGCAGAGTAGCAAAAGAAGTGTGGGAGCATTCCCCAATCACACACATTCCAGGTAATTCCCTTTCAATCAATCATTTAGAGGAAAACATAGCAACGATCATGGAGCTGAACAAAAATAGAAGGGATCAGGATTTGCAAAGATGTCCCTTATTTCCTTTTGTGGGGTGGAGAATCTGGAAAATGAGGAATAATTTAGTGTTTAAAGGAAAAAGGGAATTGATCCCAAACACTGTTAACTATGCAATGCTAGATTATAAACAGTGGATAGAGGCTCAAACTCGAAACATAGATCAGGAGTATGATGACAACACTCAAAGTCATAATCCTAAGTATTCAGTTACAGTAGATGGAATTATTGAAAGAAGCACTGCATACTATTGTTTAATTGATAGTTCATGGAGCTCAGGTCAGGAAAGAGTGGGAATAGCCTGGTTATTAATAGATTGCAATGGGAAAGATATTATGAGAGGTATTTCTTCAATTAACCCCATGCATGACCCACTTACAGCTGAAGCTTTTGCGCTCAGGGAAGCTGTACAGCAGATCCGACGACATGGATATGAAGATGTCACCTTTTATGGTGATTCAAAGAATTTGTTTGAAACGCTAAGCAAAAGACTTCTTGGAGAATCAGGAGGATATGCAGAGGTCTTTATGTTTTGCGAAGATATACGAAGAATGGAACCATTCCGTTTCAAGTATCAATTCAAATGGGTTCCAAGGACATTGGTTCAAAGAGTGGATGAGTTAGCAAAATTAGCAAGAATATCAAGTTCGAATTATGTAATTTCTTGGTTGTCTTGATTTGCAAGTTACTTAATTGTTGTAATCTTTGAATGTTTAAGTTATAATGAAATAGTTTGCCGACAAAAAAAAAAAAAAAAAAGAAATTTATTTACAAAAACAAACGTTTGACTAAACCGGAAATATATATATATATATATATATATATATATATATATTTTACCTTTTAAAATAGTATGAATTTTTCAATGTTTTCAACAAGTTACATGTTATTGTATCGAATGCGTTCGTTATTGATCATGATATTATCATATTACGTTATGGGAAGTTTGCTAAAACAACCTTGGAAAGTTGGTTTTGAACAAAAACAACATTCCCATAAGAAAGTTGTATTTTTGAAAATTTTTACCTGTTTTATCTTTATTTGTCTTGATAACAAAAAACGTATTTACGAAATTGCCATTAATGAATCGGCGGGAAAAGTTCCCACCAAGGAAAATAAATCTACCATGCTCTGATGGTAGATTTATATACGAACGGTAGACTTATTTTTTGAACAGTAGACTTATTTTTTTAGCAGTAGATTTATATATAAACGGTAGACTTATTTGTCCCCTTGATGGTAGAGATGTTTCCGAATTGTAGACTTATTAGAGTGATTGGTAGATTTAATATTTTCAGTGGTAGATTTATTTTGGAGCGGTAGACTTATTTTGTGATTGGTAGATTTATTTCCGAAAATTGGTAGATTTATTTTCTTTAATGGTAGAGTTAAATTTTCGTGATAGATTTATTTTTGCGACTGGTAGACTTATTATAATGGTGGTAGATTTATACAAGTTGACTGTAGTGGTAGACTTATTATAGTGGTGGTAGATTTATACTGAGTGGTAGATTTAATATTTTTGACGGTAGACTTATTCAATCTTTTTCTCTTTTACTGGAACAATTTCCCGAAAAACATTGGTAGAGTTATTTTTTCTGTTTACCTTATGGTAGATTTGTTTTTCGGATGGTAGATTTGTTTCTCGGATGGTAGACTTATTATCCGACGATGGTTGTTCATATAGTTGTGGTAGACTTGTTTTCTGACATAGGTTCATATAGTTTTGGTAGACTTATTATCCGGAGATGGTTGTCATATAGTTGTGGTAGACTTATTATCCGACGATGGTTGTTCATATAGTTGTGGTAGACTTGTTATCTGACATAGATTATTCAAACAACGATGTTGTGGTAGACTTGTTATCTGACCAAGGTTATTCAAACAACCCTGTGGTGGTAGATTTGTTATGTGACTTAGGTTATTCGAACAACAATGTTGTGGTAGACTTGTTATGTGACTTAGGTTTTTCAAACAAAAATGTTGTGGTAGACTTGTTATCTGACTTTGGCTCTTTAAACAATGTTGTGGTAGACTTATTATCTGACTTAGCTTCTTTAAACACTGTTGTGGTTGACTTGTTATCTGAGTTAGGTTCTTTAAACAATGTGGCAGTAGACTTATTATTTGATTTAGGTTCTTTGAATAATGTTGTGGTAGATTTATTATCTGACTCATGGATAATAGGTGCATTGGATACTGAGATGGAGTGATACCAGCCAAGGAAAGAACACAATTGTTCTAATTATTGTCAATACGATCATAATTAGAACAACATCTAATAAATATACCATCAAAGTAGAATAAATCTATCAACAAAAGAAAACAAATCTACCATCAAAGTAGAATAAATCTATCATAAAACAAAACTACCATACCATTGAACAGAGAATAAATCTACCATGACAGAACAAATTTTCTACCAAATTAAACTACCACCACCGCCGAATCCAACAGATCCATGACCTCCGCTTTTTTCGCCACCACCTCTGAAACCTCCATGTTCACCAAAATAAATCTACCAGCAAAGAAAAACAAATCTACCATCAAATAAAAATAAATCTATCATGCCATCAAACTAAAATAAATCTACCATGACAGAACAAATTTTCTACCAAATTAAACTACCACCACCGCCAATCCAACAGATCCATGACCTCCGCTTCTTTCGCCATAACCTCCGAAACCTCGACGTCCACCAGAATAAATCTACCAGCAAAAAAAAACAAATCTACCATCAAACTAAAATAAATCTACCATCAAATAAAAATAAATCTATCAACACTGAAGATTTTTGCTCACACGGCGATTCAATTCTACGATGTTCAAGACCGGCTTGGTTTCGACCCAGAAGAACCGCCGTTAAACTTCAAGTCTCTCCGCCACCACCTCTGAAACCTCCATGTTCACCAAAATAAATCTACCAGCAAATAAAACAAATCTACCATCAAACTAAAATAAATCTACCATCAAATAAAAATAAATCTATCAACACTGAAGACTTTTTTAGATCCAGAAACAAAGAGACTCGCCGGCGACGAAAAATTTGGTCGGAGAAGACGATGCCCAGAAATCTACCATCAAAGAATAATAAATCTACCATCAAAGAAAAATAAATCTACCATCAAAGAACACGAACCCAGAAATCGAATCGGAACAAAACCACCCAAACGAAGCCAGAATTGTAATTACATGTTGTTGAATGAACCATAACTTTTCGAAAAGTGCACAAGAACAAGAACAAACCCAGAAATCGAACACGAACAAACCCGGAAATTGAACAAGAACAAATTACAAAATCGCTTTGTATCTATACTATGAAAGGAAGAAAAGAGAAGAGAAGAGAAGTTAAGAAAAACCCGAAACTAACCTTGGAGTCGCCGGAGAAGACGAGGAGTCGCGGTTGTGTCGTCGGAGTCGCGGTCGCGGTTCCTTGTTTGTAACGTTGAAAATAAAAAAAAAAGTGAAAGAGGAGAGTTTTGTTTGGAAAAAAAAAATGTTTCAAAAACTTAATTTTTTTTTTGATGGCAATTCTGTAATAAAGAGAACATCACAAGGTTTAAAAGATTTTTCATGTCTTCTCATCTCTACAAGGTTGTTTTAGTTATTAGTGGACTTTTCAAGGTTGTTTTAGTTATTATCTCTTACATTATCTGTTTAATTTACATGCGAACAAATACATTACTTACTATACGATTTTGTCAACATTTCATTTATACTCATTTTGCTAAAAAAGTTAATAAATAAGTTTTTGCAAATAAGTTTGGGGAGATTAGCTATAATAACCCACATAATAATTAAAATAGCCCAAATAACCTATAGAGATTTTGAAAGATATTTTAACAATAGTTTACCTATTTTACCCCTAAAAACTTTTATTATTTACTTCAAGTACCATCTAAATATTGGGGCAACTTATTTTTAAAAAAAAAAAAAAATCAATACCCTATTTTAAAACCATCGTCATTTAATTAGGATAGAGAATATAATTATTTCAAAATCAAATTAAAATAGGAAATAAAATCAATGAAAGAATATTGCCTTTTATTTTCTTTTTTGAAGTATCGGTTAACAAATAAAATCTTAAAACCATTGATGAAAAGCTTTCTTCACTCCAACAAAAAAAAAAAAAAAAAAAAGCTTTCTTCACGAGAGAGAGAAGAGGTAGAGACTTGATTTCAAAATTCTAACTGTTTTTTTTGCTGGTTCTTATTTAGAAGGTAAAAGTACACTAAATTTTGATAAACAATTAGATTTTGTATGATCATACGTTTTGTTTTAATATCAAATTATTTTGTAGACTTATTCGATTCAACTATTATGGTGGAAGAATAAAGAAATCGTACAATCATTTCTCAACATTCAATATTCATTGAGATCCATATAATTATTTTGAAAGTCTTCCAACTTAACGGTAGACAAGGATTTGAATCTGCTAATCTGCCATTATTTTGGTACTCTGCGTAACTAGTGGCAGACTCCGCAATAATTTGGTGGACTCCGCGAAAGCCTTCCAACTTAACGGTAGATTTGAATTTGAATATGCTAATATGCCATTATTTTGGTAGACTCTGCGTAACTAGTGGAAGACTCCGCGATAATTTGGCGGACTCCGCGAAAGTTTTCCAACTTAATGGTAGACTTGGATTTGAATCTCCTAGTCCGTCATTTTTTTGGTAGACTCTGCGTAACTAGTGGCAGACTCCGCGATAATTTGGCAGACTCTGCAAAACTCTTCCAACTTTACGGTAGACTTGGATTTGAATCTCCTAGTCCGCCAATTGTTTGGTAGACTCTGCGTAACTAGTGGCAGACTCCGCGATAATTTGGTAGACTCCGCGAAAGTCTTCCAACTTTACGATAGACTTGGATTTGAACCTTCTAGTCCTCCATTTTTTTGGTAGACTCTGCGTAACTAGTGGCAAACTCCACGATAATTTGGCAGACTCTGCAAAACTCTTCCAACTTTACGGTAAACTTGGATTTGAATCTCCTAGTCCGCTAATTTTTTGGTAGACTCTGCGTAACTAGTGGCAGACTCCGGGATAATTTGGTAGACTCCGCGAAAGTCTTCCAACTTTATGGTAGACTTGGATTTGAATCTCCTAGTCAGCCATTTTTTTGGTAGACTCTCTGTAACTAGTGGCAGACTCCGCGATAATTTGGCAGACTCCGCGAAAGTCTTCCAACTTTACGGTAGACTTGGATTTGAATCTTCTAGTCTGCCATTTTTTTGGTAGACTCTGCGTTACTAGTGGCAGACTCTGTAAAACTAGTGGCAGACTTCGCGATAATTTGGCAGATTTCGCGAAAGTCTTCCAACTTTACGGTTGACTTGGATTTAAATCTCCTAGTCTGCCATTTTTTTGGTAGACTCTACGTAACTAGTGGCAGACTCCACGATAATTTGGCGGAATCCGCGATAGTCTTCCAACTTTATGGTAGATTTGGATTTAAATCTCCTAGTCTGCCATTTTTTGGTAGTCTTTACGTAGTTTTGGCAGACTTTGCGATAGTTTGGCGGACTCCGCGAAAGTCTTCCAATTTAACGGTAGACTTTGATTTAAATCTCCTAGTCTGGCATGGTTTGGTAGACTTTATGAAATTTTGGTAGATTTAAATCTATTTGATTGTGTTAGTGTATTTTTTGAGATTATGTAGTTTTGTGTTATGTTATCCATGATTTCCTTTATTTTTAATAAAATATTATTATTTTGCAGAAAATAAGTGAAAATAAGAAAAAAAATGTGGTAGAATTGATGGATGGAGTGCAAATGAGGAAAAAAAGTGGTATGATTAATGAATAAAATATATATGGGTAAATGTCCGTATATGTTATTAGGGTAATATATTTTTATTTGTGGAAAGTTTTTGTTAATATATAATTATAATTTTAAATATTTAGTATTCCGAAAATAGTTAAGGACAACTTTGGTATTATGAAATAATTTGAATCTAAAATAGGTTACTTGAACAATTTTTTTTTTTTGTGGGTTATACTAGCTATTTCTTTTTAAAAGTGGGTTATGCTAGGTAAATTTCTCATAAGGTTTTGGGAAAATTCTTTAAAAATACCCCAACTAAATTCCGTGAAGCCTTTTAATACTCCAATTTTTTGGCTACCCAGTTTAATACCCCAACTAATTGTTTTGTCTATTTTAATTCATCAACTTTCAAATAGTGCCCATTTACTTACCTCGACTTAACGGAAAGATAACATCCGTTATCTTTTTTATGTTTTAAATAATTTAAAAATTAAAATTTATTTAAAAATAAAAGAAAAATCCAAAAAAATTCAAAAAGTCAAGAAATATTTTCTAAAAGTAAAAAACCTAAAAACTAAATTTTCGATGAAAAATATTTTATTATACTTTCAATTTCAAATTCAAATACCCAAAAATTAGGGGTCGCCGGAGAAGACGAGGAGTCGCGGTTGTGTCGTCGGAGTCGCGGTCGCGGTTCCTCGTTTGTGACGTTGAAAATAAAAAAAAAAGTGAAAGAGGAGAGTTTTGTTTGGAAAAAAAAATGTTTCAAAAACCTAAATATTTTTTTTTGGTGGCAATTCTGTAATAAAGAGAACATCACAAGGTTTAAAAGACTTTTCATATCTTCTTATCTCTACAAGGTTGTTTTAGTTATTAGTAGACTTTTCAAGGTTGTTTTAGTTATTATCTCTTACATTATTTGTTTAATTTACATGCGAACAAATACATCACTTACTATACGATTTTGTTAACATTTCATTTATATTGATTTTGCTAACAAAGTTAATAAATAAGTTTTAGCAAATAAGTTTTTAGTTAACAAAGTCGTACTGATTTTGCTAAAAAGTTTAACATTTCATTTAAACATAGATTTATACTCGTTGGTTATTTTCAAATTTTATTTTTTCTTCAAATTTCATTACAAAGTCGATTATTTAATGATTTTTTTCTCTCTTTCTCATTTGACATAGTGAATTAGGGGTGACACCTAAATCTTCAGATTTTGATTCCTTGTTTTTTTTTCAAAGCTTCTCTGTTTTGCAAATTATTCATGTTTGTACACCGATCCATCTCGATTCTAAAATGTTTCATATGTTTTTGATAACTCTTCGAATATTTTTTTTCTTTTTTATCCCTTCGAATATTTTCATATATCATCTACGTATAAAAATGAGGATACAAACACATGACACACATTGGGAATATATCCAGCTTTACTTTTTCGAATTGGATTCATAAGACCTGATTGCAACATATCATATGTCTATGTGTGGCTACAAATAGTGCAAATAGATCTTGCAGAAGCCCCAAGGTCCACCACAAACTCAAAGATGGAAGATTCCAATCATATCAAAGAGTGAACCATATTGTTAGTCATCACTTTGAACAAAACCGGATCTACCATTTGAAACCAGCCTCAAATCATTGCGTTCTAAATAAAAGATACACTACATTAGAAAAAATCCCAAAAATATTATATTTTACAATGCAATTATGTCTTTGGACCGACTTAAAAGTGTGTCTTTATCGTGTCACCGTTCAATTTGTAAATGATACGGCGTAAATGTAGGGAACAAATAATACATTTTCTATAGTAAATACATTTTATTTTAATTAAATGGCTATTTTTTTCGATTTAATTTCCCAGCAAAAGTGCTACCAATAGTCCAATGCATGATTATTACGTTGGAGCCTCATAGATTGCCTTTTTTTCCGTTTTCAATTTATTATTATGTTTCTTCATTTCGATAATTCCCAAATCCAAAGAGATTAGGGTTTCTTGTTCAAATTTGTTTGCTCAAATTTTGATTTGATGGTGTAAATGTGAGAACGATTCGATTTCGTTATGTTAA
Organism: Draba incana; assembly: GCA_963576765.1. Taxonomy (NCBI): domain Eukaryota; kingdom Viridiplantae; phylum Streptophyta; class Magnoliopsida; order Brassicales; family Brassicaceae; genus Draba; species Draba incana. The sequence continues at coordinate 7,970,320 of OY755212.1, read as the reverse complement.
AGAGACAATCCAACGCCATTCTCAACAGAATCGCAAGCTTCGATTCACAAACCCTAATGTCTGCATATACCGAATCTCATTTTCTTCGATCGTTCCACACTCGATCAATTGGGAACGGAAATTTCGTTAACAGAATCAATCCCATTGAAATTTGCAGCATCAACAAGAGTGGGTTTCATGGTGGGTTAACATTGAGAAGTTGTTTTGATTCTTCTCATAAGAAATCTGATCAAAAGGCTCGAGCTTTAGCTCAGAATCGACGGATTCTCCGTGGATTGGGATCTGGGTCGAGGGAAGAATGCGTCGGCGGCGGAACCACCAATTTAGCTGACGGTGGTGGTGCGTTTATTCGGAGTAACACGACGAGGTTTGAAGGGAACGATAAGATAGTTGTAGCTGTTGATATTGATGAAGGTATTGTTTCCTTTTTGTGTTCTTTAGTGATCTTTACAGGTTTTGAAATGTGTTTGGGAGAAATATGTTCTGCATGGTGGTGTGTAGCAGAATCTGGAGCTTGTGCTCCATTAGGAAGATCCCTGATTCACATTTTGGGTTTTAGTATACAATTGGACTGTGTCTGAAAGAATCTTTAGTGTGATTGATTTTCTTATATCTCTAATTCGTTGCTTTGTTATATTGAGATCATATTTTGGATGTCTTGATTGAGGAATTTAACTATAGTTTTGCTTCATCTTGTGATCTTTTTTATGTAAGCAGTTCTTGGAAACTTTGTCTCGGCCCTTAACAGGTTCATTGCGGACCGCTATTTGTCGAACCATTCAGTATCAGAATACCATGTCTACGAGTTCTTCAAGGTATGAAGTAATAGCTAGTCTTTACGTTTAGAGCTGCCGTATTGTTGTTTTGTAGTTTATCACTTCAAATGTTGGGATGAATGAATAAAATACTGAGTTAGCTTGGAATAAACCCTTGAGGAGAAGTTTATACATGGGGTTCACTACTTTTAATTGCTTTCTTTGGCTTATGATAAGGAAATGAGTCCTCTGCTTTACTAATATAGCACATTACCCTACATGGCACTTGTTAATCTTGTATGTGAAAGAGTTATGAAATCTCTTTTTTGTTTTATATTTTGCTGCAGATATGGAACTGCTCTCGCAACGAAGGTATTTTCTTTTGGTTACTTTCAGCTATGGATTAATCATGGGACCAGATAATGATTGCTCACAAGAGATTGGGACTTAATAATGTGCTATATTTAAACTTTTTTTGTTGTGCAGCCGACATACGTGTTCATGAATTCTTTAAGACGTCGTATTTCAAGAAAGGGATCTATCCTCTTCCAGGTGCCCATCAGACTCTTCACAAGCTATCAAGATACTGCGACATGTCAGTTGTGACGTAAGTGGCATGCCGTGTGATCTTCTCTCTGTTGATCAGTTCCAGTTAGTTCTAAAAATCAGTATCTGAGTGTTTTCTTATATCGGTTGATAGGTCCCGGCAGAATGCAATAAATGATCACACGCTGGAGTGGATCAACATACATTTCCCGGGACTGTTTAAACAGATTCATTTTGGGAACCATTTTGCTCTTCATGGAGAGTCTAAACCCAAGTCTGAAATCTGCAGGTGCACACAATCTCAACTCATGAATCTGAAACTGATCCCGTAAACTTAAAAAACGCTACTTTCATATAATTTGATGGGCTAATCGAAAGAACTGGAACTGCAGATCATTTGGAGCAGAGATACTGATTGATGATAACCCGAGATACGCAGAGGAATGCGCAAACATTGGAATGAAGGTTCTTCTCTTTGACTATGAAAATACATACCCTTGGTCCAAATCAGAGTCTGTGGATAGGCATCCTTTAGTGACTAGAGTTCATAACTGGGAAGAAGTGGAGCAGCAAATTCTCTCATTGGTAGTATCAAAGTGGTAAAACTTGAAACAGTTTCTGCAAATTAGAAATGTTATTTTGCCAATCATGTTTAAAAATGATACTGTAATGTAAAAACATGAAAGAAGGCAAACAAACCCATGAGGATGCTTGTTGGGGAGGAATAAGTAGTTGTATTAGCTCGAATCGCCCTTTTTAGCATAATCTCTAATTCTAATGTTTTTTTCCAAAACATTTGTTTGTCTTCATTTTTCAGCTACACTTAAATTGATGTAAATAAAATACAAAATTTGAATTTCCGGATTGGTTTTCGAACTTGGTTTCACTTTTCATAAGACTTTTGTTTTTTACTATATCTGGTTTTTATAGTGCATCAGTTGAACTGGAAAAATCAAAATAAGTAATGTATAATATTGCAGATGGTTCTAATTAAATTACTTGCTAGTTGCTAGATACCATTTTAAACAGACAAATTTGTATTAATACTATTACTAGGGAAGTGACCCAAGAGAGATTAGTGGTTGCTTAAAAAAGAAGAGAGAACACTGAAGTTACTCAACGTAATTAAAGGTAAAAGGAGCAAATAATCAAAGGCAGAAAATAAATCATGAAAAGATAGATAAATCTCATTTATTTAAAGATAATGATTCACCATAGGAATATAAACAAAGAGGTGCTTATGCTTTTTTAACTAAAATAAAACACATTTTCACTTATTTGCCTTCTCCTTGGCATGGAGATTGTCAAAATAAGCCTTGGTGTTAGACTCAAATGCATCTCTAGAGATATTAGCTGAACCACCGGAACCGGGTGCAACCATGTTCCCTGGACTAGAGCCAGAGCCACTGTTTGAACGGGTGCTTTGTGCCGCAGAACCAGCTTTTGCGTTAACGTCTTTCTTGTCCATTTGCTTTGCTGCCTCGTGAAGATGTGAGTTTGACTAGTCTGAGAGTGAAAATGAGATTTTTGGTTTTGGTGTAAGAACAAATGTGTAAGAGAAGTGGGATAATTTATAGATGAGAACTTGTTCAAATTAGTCAAACTAACACTTCCAAGGTTATTATTAATCGCCATTTGGGTTTAAATTCGTATCGTGAAAAGTATTTCTAGCTTAAATGCAAGGAAAATGAATTGGAAAATGGCAATTGACTGTCTTGGTAAGCTACTTGGAATAACGTTTTTTAATACTATGTTTTTATTTTAAATACTTTCGTAAATTGAATCTGCGTACCTATTTCAACATCTATTTCATATACGTACTTACTACTTTTCACACTTATGCCATGATGCAATACAGTCAGGCATTCAGCTTATGTGATTGAGATATGTGGACACATGTATGTACATATGATATAATCATCAAACTATCTTTTTTTTTGGTCGAAAAAGTGATTATCATTAAACCGGATTAAACCGAGAAAGGGGAATTCACTACAAGAATAATGTAATATAGCCACAAATTTTATGACAAAAAAACAATTGTAGGAAAAGTTACCCACAAATTGATACAATTTTGTTACTAATTTACCAAATAAGTTAATTGTAGCAAATTTGTAATTATTTGTGGATCATTTGCTACAAACTAGCCACACGAACTAATTTTGTAGCTATTTGGATTCAAATTCTGTAAAATAGCATTGTGTAATATTGCTACAAACATATTTGTATATGTAGCATTAAGCTACAATTTTGTTTAAAAAAATGTGTGGGAAATAGTTAAAAATTAGTTGCAACACACTTAGTAGAAATATGTATCAAGGCTACAATTGGCTTCTAAAAATGGTGTGGAAATATAGTTACAAAGTAGCTACAAATTAAAGTGTTAAAGCTAATTTACTACAATTAACTACAATAAAAAAAGTGTCACATTTTTGGTTTTTTTTTGTCATATTTTTGGTATCTAAGTTAAAACTTTTAGATTCCAAAAGATTACAACACATTTAAGTTAAACATATTGTAGATCCTAAAAACAAACTGAAGTCAATATTAACATAGGTAATTAATCGTAAGCTTCTTCTAACTATATAATTGGTGTCATAGCTATTTAGAACAAAAAACAAATCCCACATAAATTTTGCAAAACTGATTAAACAATAATAAATCTCAAAGTAAAGTTGTTCTGATAAGTGTAGAGATCCTATTGTGTCAGCTTCTGATTGGTTGTGCTAATTTTATGAAGAAAAAAAAACAAAATAATACTAACTTTTTTCTTTCTCTGTCAGAGCACTTGCAACGGTGAGATTTTGAGAGTTTCATGAGATTAAAAGAAAAAGAAAAAAATGAAAAGAAAAAATTATGTTGATACTTTGGCTTGAGACGTCTCTACACATAAAGACTTTAGAGCATGATCAATGGGGGTATACATAACAATCTCTTCCTATTTTTTTTATTAATATATTTTGCATTATAAAAGTTTTTAGAAACCGATAAACAGACTCTGTTTTTTCTGTCTCTAATGGTAGAGACTTTCTTAAAAAAAATGAAAAAATATTTTTTTTAAAATATTTTGTGTTTAATCTTAACTTATGAAACATAAAATATTTTGTATTTTTTGTAAGTAAAGTTTATTTTCTCCAAATTGAAAACATAGTACTTTCAATAAAATATGAAATTTCAAAAATCAAAAAACATTTAAAACATAGATTTCAAAATCATAAACGGAAATAAACGCAGAGTTGTAATCTTGATCATGTCTAAATTGTTTCTTAGGCTTGCTTCCGTTGTTAAAAATGAAATCTTCCAGATACAAATAGATCCCATTTTTACTGTATTTTTATCAAGTAACTTTTTTCATAGAAAAAAGTAATTTTTTTTTGTCATGCATTGAATTTTTTATTAATATTTTTGGGAAAAAAAACTTTGATGATAATTACTTCACTTTGCTCCAGTTGATCTGCTCGCCTCCACGTCACAGGAAGAGAAGGAAGAGACTTATACAAAGTCTCCAGAAATGGAGACGTCTCTTGCCCATTATTCATTTTTTATTTTTTATTTTCAATGAAGAAACCCACTTAGAGGCGTATCAACAGAACCACGTGTCAAAGTCTCATTGAAGTGAATAAATATGTGGCATGTTTTTTCTCGCAGAATAAAAAAAAGGAATAAAAAATACATCATTCATTGGAGTGGCATGTTTTAATAAATATGTGGCATGTTTTATATACGTACTACTTTGATTTTTATATATAATTTTCTATTTTTATATATCTACTACTTTCATTTTTTTCCATTTTGCAAATATTTAAAAAAAAATTATGATACCCACACCGATCTCACCATTGATGACATATTTATTAACAATATCTTATTGAATCTTACGCAATAAACTATGTATCGAAAGGATGTTAGCCAAGCATGAAACTGATAACGAAGAAGGAAATTAACAGAGGTACTCTGTTAGCGAGTAAGGCTCTCCTCAGGAAAGCATCGTCAATGTTCACTTCTTGTTTTAATAGTTTCTTGTATTTGGAACCTATGTATTGAGTTGTATCTCATTGGTTCAATGTAATGCTCATGTAAACTCGATTTGAAATCAATATAATAAACATACGTTCAAAAAAGAAAAAAAAAAGCAATAAACTAATATTAAAAGTAATGCTAAAAATTTCTTATGATACCTATGTAGTATCACCACTAATGATGCTCTCCCTCTCTCTCTCTCCCCGATATCAGAGAAAAGGATCAATGGCTCAAATGGCCAGAGAAAACACAACCATAAGTATTATTTTGCTCTCCGATCTGCTGCTCTGATCCGAATCCGTCGTCATCTCCGATCGAAACCGAAGAATGAAGAGCCCTCTTTCTCTGTCCGTGTCTCTCTCTCTCCCCGATATCACCATAGAAATAAAAATCCTCCTCCTGTCCGATCGATTTCTCCGATGCAACTCCGTCGATTTCTCCGATCCAAACCGAAGAGTGAAGAGCGTGATGGTTGATTATATATCCAAATCGGAGAAGGAACGAATATCTGGTCACCGATCTTTCTGAGGTACAGATTTTAGGGTTTTTACATTCTCTTTGATTTCTCCCTTAATTGCTTTCCGAAAGTAGCATGCATGTTAGTTTCAGCAATCTTTGGTGTACCCAGTTACGAATTTGTTGTGAATTGATCTGTACATGGGTTTAATTTGGTTTTCCGTTTAACTCAACACCTAGGTTTGTGACTTGTATTGTTCATGTTTCTTCATATTTCATTCTTGCTTGAGGTCTTGCAAACAAGAAGACTGTGACCAGCAAGCTGACAAGAAACAAGCTGGTGTCCAAGGCAGTTGCTAACCAGGTATTCTTCTTTCTTCATATCTTATATTATCATTGATGAAAGGTTTCCAGATTAGGACTGAAAAGTGCTTGTTAGATTAGGACAGGTTTGTGACTTGTATTGTTCCTGTGTTGTTCGTTTTAACTTTCTATTTGGGATTTTTGTTCTGAAACCAAATTTGGTTTTGAAAAAGGTTGTTGGTGAGGTTGACCATGATTACCCTTGAGACCCTTTGTATTTGAACAAACCGGAAGCAGCAGAAAAGATTTATGAGCTATTCAATACGGTTCCATGTGCTGAGGTTTAATCAAAACTCAACATCTCTTGATTCAGATGGTTTTGCTTATATTATAATCCCTAGTAGAGTTTTGTTTTGAGATTCTTGTTATATTTTGTTACAGGAATGTGTTGAGCTTGAAGGAAGATGATGATCTCAAGCTACCATTGTTACACGGCGATTCAATTCTACGATGTTCAAGACCGGCTTGGTTTCGATCCAGAAGAATCGCCGTTAAACCTCAAGTCTCTCTGCCACCACCTCTGAAACCTCCATGTTCACCAAAATAAATCTACCAGCAAATAAAACAAATCTACCATCAAACTAAAATAAATCTATCATCAAATAAAAATAAATCTATCAACACTGAAGACTTTTGCTCACACGGCGATTCAATTCTACGATGTTCAATACCGGCTTGGTTTCGACCCAGAAGAACCGCCGTTAAACCCCAACTCTCTCCGCCACCATCTCTGAAACTTCCATGTTCACCAAAATAAATCTACCAGCAAATAAAACAAATCTACCATCAAACTAAAATAAATCTACCATCAAATAAAAATAAATCTATCAACACTGAAGACTTTTTCAGATCCAGAAACAAAGAGACTCGCCGGCGATGAAAAATTTGGTCGGAGAAGACGATGCCCAGAAATCTACCATCAAAAAATAATAAATCTACCATCAAAGAAAAATAAATCTACCATCAAAGAACACGAACCTAAAAATCGAATCGGAACAAAACCACTCAAACGAAGCCGGAATTGTAATTACATGTTGATGAATGAACCATAACTTTCGAAAAGTGCACAAGAACAAGAACAAACCCAGAAATCGAACACGAACAAACCTGGAAATTGAACAAGAACAAATTACAAAATCGATTTGTATCTATACTATGAAAGGAAGAAAAGAGAAGAGAAGAGAAGATAAGAGAAACCCGAAACTAACCTTGGAGTCGCCGGAGAAGACGAGGAGTCGCAGTTGTGTCATCGGAGTCGCGGTCGCGGTTCCTCGTTTGTGACGTTGAAAATAAAAATAAAAAGTGAGAGGAGAGTTTTGTTTGGAAAAAAAAATGTTTCAAAAACCTAATTTTTTTTTTGATGGCAATTCTGTAATAAAGAGAACATCACAAGGTTTAAAAGACTTTTCATGTCTTTTCATCTCTACAAGGTTGTTTTAGTTATTAGTGGACTTTTCAAGGTTGTTTTAGTTATTATCTCTTACATTATTTGTTTAATTTACATGCGAACAAATACATCACTTACTATACGATTTTGTCAACATTTCATTTATACTGATTTTGCTAACAAAGTTAATAAATAAGTTTTAGCAAATAAGTTTTTAGTTAACAAAGTCGTACTGATTTTGCTAAAAAGTTTAACATTTCATTTAAACAGATTTATAATCGTTGGTTATTTTCAGTTTTTATTTTTTCTTCAATGAATCCTTCACTCATCAAACATGAGACTCGAAATCTCCCACTAACAAGGTTTAACATTTCATTTAAACATAGATTTATAATCGTTGGTTATTTTCAGTTTTTATTTTTTCTTCAAATTTCATTACAAAGTCGATTATTTAATGATTTTTTTTTCTCTTTTTCTCATTTGACATAGTGAATTAGGGGTGACACCGAAATCTTCAGGTTTTGATTCCTTGTTTTTTTTTTTTTCAAAGCTTCTCTGTTTTGCAAATTATTCATGTTTGTACACCGATCCATCTCGATTCTAAAATGTTTCATATGTTTTTGATAACTCTTCGAATATTTTTTTTCTTTTTTATCCCTTCGAATATTTTCATATATCATCTACGTATAAAAATGAGGATACAAACACATGACACACATTGGGAATATATCCAGATTTACTTTTTCGAATTGGATTCATAAGACCTGATTGCAACATATCATATGTCTATGTGTGGCTACAGATAGTGCAAATAGATCTTGCAGAAGCCCCAAGGTCCACCACAAACTCAAAGATGGAAGATTCCAATCATATCAAAGAGTGAACCATATTGTTAGTCATCACTTTGAACAAAACTGGATCTACCATTTGAAACCAGCCTCAAATCATTGCGTTCTAAATAAAAGATACACTACATAATGTGCGTTTTGTAGTTGTGATGAGACTTGGGATTTGCATTCATTCTTTTGTTTGAGAAGATTTTTTCGGTTTCATGATGATGGTATCATAAACACGATTCCTTCATGTTTGAGAGATTTGGGCTTTTGTCTATAAAGCTCTTTGTATTTGTTTATTTGGATTTGGTTTTTGTACGGTACAATGATGAGTTAGCCTTGTGTGTTTCTGAAACTTGTGTGTTTCTTTATTGATTCTAGTCAAGCTAGTTTTAAATCTCCTCCTGCTTAAAAAATATATCTCTACGGAGAAATTGATGTGTGATTCAAAATCTGGTTAATGTTTAAGCTTTACGTTTCAAGAATTGATGTGTGATTGTTCTCAGTTTCATCTTTATTTATGCTTAAACTTGGATTTTGCAGGAATCATTGGATGCAACTTTTCTTGTTTAAACATGTTTTGTATTATTTGGTATTATTGATTAAGCACCAAGTTACTTAATTCAAGTATAATTATGACAGGGAAGATCACATGGTGGATAATGAAGAACTTCCTGGCGGTGATGGTGTCGGACTATGTTTTTTGGTGGATATAAATCAACACTTTGTGCTATAATGCTTACTTCTGAGTTCCTCAAATCGTCTTCTTCGATATGTAGAGTTATTTTCTCCTTTGGTTGTTTCTTCATTCTATGGTTTCTTGGTGATTATGAAGAAAGATGATCTGTTTTTAGCCACTGATTTTGTGCAATTTTTTTTTCCAGAGCTCTATAGTGTCTCTTTCTTGTTGTGTGTTTCTGAAGTATAGTGTCTTTTCTTCCATAGAACTATATTTGTCAAGATAGGTGCTAACAAGCAAACTAGACTATTTCACAATTTATTTACAATTTTATAAAACATTTGTAATTTGTAATTTGTTTTTGTAAAAACGTGGATTTGTAAAACATTTATAGTTTGTAATTTGTTTTTATAAAAACATGATTTCACAATTTATTTATAAATAAATTTGTTTAATTGTTGTGTTATTGAAATTAAATGGGTTGGATCAAAGTCAATCCAACTCATTTAAATTTGATGGATTTATGAGTTGATCCAATCCAATTACTAAATGGGTTGGGTTGATCCATGAACCATTAACACTCAACCTATTAGGATTATGGGTTGGGTTGGATTGAAATATCCATTTTGACATCCCTAGACACAAGATACCAACTTTTATGTCTCTGTTTACTTGTAGATGTGTGTTTGTTAATAGAACTGCAAATATCGTTACATATGACTTGATTCTTATTAGATTCTACAATGCTTACTTCTTACAATTGTGAAACAGTGGGTAGAGGAAGATAAGAGAGATGCTTTAACAGTAAGATTTGCTTTCTTCTAACAAATATTTCTACTAGTAACAAATAGTTATCTTTGTATAATTCATTTTCATTTCTGTTTTTATTACTGTTTTTTGTTTGTAAATAGCATTTTATTAATTGTATTATACTAATATATATATATATATATTTTAATTATTTCGGTTTTGTAACAATTTGTAGCATTTAAACTCAAAAATTTTGAAGCTATTTGTGGTAAGGGAAACAATATATTCGTTGCAAATTAGTGGGTTTTTGCTTCATTGCTATTGTATCAAATTACCACAAATTGTTCAGTAACAAAATCTGTAGCAAATATTAGTGACAAAATAATGGTGTGGATAGGTGTAGCAAAATTGCTACAATTAGCTACAAATGCAATAGCAATGAAGCAAATTTGTCTATGAAACCAAAGACAAGGTTTGAGAGTCTTGTAATGAAATGTGGTGGTGGAGCTTTTGATGACGAGGATAAGGAGTTGTCTGAAGTGTATAAGAATGATAAGCAACTTTTCACTAACCTAATCGGTCATGTGAAAAAGGAGCTTGACGATTATGTAATATTTTATTTTTATAAACGGCGGTATCGTCGATTTTAACATAAAAGAAAATATGCCCATTAAAGTTTATAGGTGATCAGATAACGTTGGGATGAGAATAACGAGAAAAGATATGGGCACAGGAGAGCAGACTATAATTGATGGCTCTGTCTCTATGTTTATTTTTGCTTCATCCATAATAAAATTCAACTCTAGACTAAATGTAATTTAATTTGACAGGAAAAAACAGAGTATTCTTGGTTCTCCACAATGAAATTAAGAATTTGACTCTCATCCATGACGTGAAGAAGAAGCTTGATGAGAAGCCAATTTCTCCGAAGGAGGGGCCAGACGATGACTATATGAATACCGTTCCCGGATTGATGAAGAGCTTCATGCTTACATGCATTTAGGATGTTTTCAAAGAACCCTTTAAAAAGGGTATTCCCGAAAGAGAGTGGAGGTGGAACGTCGAAGTGACCGGAATGGGTAACGGAGAAATTGGAAAATTCACTTTTGATAATGTCTCTGTGGATGATGGAAAGAAGGCTGTCATCACATCTTATGATGGAGGTTTTAGGTACAAGATTGAGGGGAATATTATACTCCATAAGAAATTTTATGTGATCCATGAAAACAGAAAGGAGGCAACGGAAGACAGAGAGAAGGAGGCGAAAGGCAAGGAAATCAGAATGTCAAGGAAGGCAAAGAGGCGAAAGGCAAGGAAGACAGAGAGAAGGAGGCTAAAGACACGGAGAAAATTTGAAGAGAAAAATGAATCTAGTTTTGCAATATCTAGTTGTGTATGTCTCTAAATCTTAATCTAGTTGTGTATGTCTCTTAATCGAGAAATCGAGTTGTGTCTTTTTCCCTTTATTTTTATCGAGTTGTGTGTTTCTCTTCATCGAAAAATTGAGTTTTGTATTTTCTCTTTATTTTTATTATTATTATAATGAATTTATCTTTTGTTTATGTTTTCCTAATGCAATAGAATATGTGCATTTCAAAAACCATTCATAAGAGTTTTTAGCACATTTTTATGATTAATTTGTTATTATCAATGTTTAAGAACTCTGTAAAGTAATTTTTTGTTTTTTCTCTTCCAATGGTGGAACCTCATTATGGATTCTTAATAAACTAGAAAATTACCCGCGTTATACGCGGGATAAAATGATTATCGAATAAAATCAATAGTTTTAGTTAAAAAAAAATATTATGAAGAATAATTATACATAACCTAAGACTTAATTTATCCAGTATATTTTAATTTTGTGATTATTTTGCATACAAATGCGTTTCACCTGTGAAATAATTAAACCAACAAATTTCATTAATAATTATATTTTTATCATTAGTAATTATATTTTTACTTGTACGAATGTGCATTTATAAAAAATTAAAAACATCTACTTGTCAAACAAAACAACACATGTAAAAACATATTTTTACATGCTCACATATTTTCAAAAGATAATAAATAGTTTTATTTTATTTAATCAATTTTTTTTGGTATATATATTAAATTTTTGTTCACATTTAATTCTATGATTTAAATCTATAATTTTGAAATATTTTAATTTTGGCAAGTCTAGGTAGATTCAAATGTGTTTGGTAATTAGAGTTATAGTAATCAAAATAGGTATATTTGGAATTAAATGTGTTTGACAATGAGTATAAAATAATGAAATAAATAAATAAAAATAAAGAAGAGAAAAATTGTGGGGATGACACCTAAGCAAAATGCTTCTAAAATGCTCTCAAATAATATATAGGATTAAAAAAGAGTTAGAAATTTATTTACATCAAACTCACAATATATTTCACATGAATTCTTTGTTAAAAAATAAATATATATATACTTCACATGAATACACAATTATGCATGCCAAGATAATTAAAAAAATTGGGGCTAATAACAATCTTGATTCACAGATTAATCTGAGCCACTCTTGTTGAATTCTGAGATTTCTGGGTGGGTTTCGTTACTGCTTCAAGGTGTTAAAAGAAATTTGACAAGTTAGGGTTCTTGTGGTAGCTATCCAATTTTCAAATTGAGTCTGGATTAGGAGATAATGGAGATCGATGGTGTAAACGAAGTTCCTATTTTGGATCCTGAGCTTCCGGGTTTGTCTCCTTGGTCGCTTAAAGCAAACCTATTTTGGATTCTGTTTTTTTTTTTTTTTTTGTAGTTTATCACTTCAAATGTTGGGATGAATGAATAAAATACTGAGTTAGCTTGGAATAAGCCCTTAAGGAGAAGTTAGGACATGAGGTTGACTACCTTTAATTGCTATCTTTGGCTTATGATAAGGAATGGAATTCTCTGCTTCACTCCCATTACCCTACATGGCTCTTGTATGTGAAAGAGTTATGAAATCTCACTTGCTTTCAGAAATTTGTGTGGGGCATGTTATCAACAAAGCATATAGAGCCCTTTTGAGTTATTAATAAAATACTGAATTATGAACCAGGAGTCTCTTTTGCAATCAGGTTTTTGTGTTGCCTTTTGCCATTCAGATAAACCGTTCCTGGTTTGTCATCACAGATTTCTTGTCTATGATCTGCCCTTGAACTTTTGTTTTATATTTTGCTGCAGATATGGAACTGCTCTCGCAACGAAGGTATTTTCTTTGGGTTACTTTCAGCTATGGATTAATCATGGGACCAGATAATTATTGCTCACAAGAGATTGGGACTTATATATTTAAACTTTTTGTTGTTGTGCAGCCGACATACGTGTTCATGAATTCTTCAAGACGTTGTATTTCAAGAAAGGGTGCCCATCAGACTCTTCACAAACTATCAAGATACTGCGACATGTCAGTTGTGACGTAAGTGGCATGCCGTGTGATCTTCTCTCTGTTGATCAGTTCCAGTTAGTTCTAAAAATCAGTATCTGAGTGTTTTCTTATATCGTTGGATAGGGTCCCGGCAGAATGCAATAGAGGATCACACACTGGAGTGGATTAACATACATTTTCCAGGACTGTTTAAACAGATTCATTTTGGGAACCATTTTGCTCTTCATGGAGAGTCTAAACCCAAGCCTGAAATCTGCAGGTGCACACAATCTCAACTCATGAATCTGACTCTGATATCTATAGTAGATGAGATGACATTGGAAATATCAAAATAAGAAATGTATAAAATTGCAGAATGTTCAAATTATTTTACTTTCTAAATAAAGGGACAAGTCGTGTATAAACACTATTACTAGGGAAGTGGCCTAAGAGAGTTTAGTGGTTGCTTAGAAAAGAATAGGGAACCCTCAAGTAACTCAACTCAAGCAAATAATTAAAGGCAAAACATAAACCATGAAAAGATAGATTAATTTCGTTTATTTAAAGATAATTATTCATCATAGGAGCATAAACAAATAAGAGCCTATGCTTTTTTCAACTATAAATCACATAATCACTTATTTGCCTTCTCCTTGGCATGGAGATTGTCAAAATAAGCCTTGGTGTTGGTTTCAAAATCATTTCTCGAGATATTAGCTGAACCACCAGAACCAGGTGCAACCATGTTCCCTGGACCAGAACCAGTGCCACTGCTTGAACCGGAGCTCTGTGCCGCAGAGCCAGCATTCACGTTAACATCTTTCTTGTCCATTTTCTGTGATATACCACTTGAAGATGTGAGTTTGATTAGTATGAGATTAAAAAAATGAGATATTTGGTTTTGTAGTGAGAACAAATGTGATTGAGAAGTGGGATAATTTATAGATGAGATTTTGTTCAGATTAGTCAAACTAACACTTCCAAGACTATTATTAATCACCATTTTTGGTATAAAATCGTATCGTCCAAAGCATTTTTAGCTTAATTGCAAGGAAAATGAATTGGAAAATGGCAATTGACTGTCTTGAAAAGCTACTTGGAATAACGTTTTTTAATACCAAGTTTTTATTTAGATAATTTCGTAAATTAAATGTACGTATTTATTCAACATCAATTTCATATACGTACTTACTACTTTTCACACTAACGCCACGATGCAATACAGTCAGGCATTCAGCTTATGTGATTGAGATATGTGGACACATGTACATATGATATAATCATGCAGCTGTCTCCATGCTACTGATTTTAAGTACCTGCTTTGGAATCCCTACTGATTTTAAGTACCTGCTTTGGAATCCGTATACTGGGCAACATCGGTGGCTTGAAGTTTCAAAAAAAGAAAAAAAAACATTGCTGGCTTGATCGCTACCCAATGATCTTGTATGGTCATGCCCTCGGACACGACAAGAGCAAAACGTCATATAAAATCTTGAGATATGAGGCCAACCGTGATCCTAACAAAACATCTGTGCACCAAATCTTCGATGTAAACTCCGATTCATGGAAAGTTCTTGATATCACTCCAGACTGGATCATAGAGTATGCTAGCCATGACGTGTCTTTGAAAGGAAATACGTATTGGTTTGCTCACGATCGGGAAGACGGCTCTGAAAAATTCTTACTATGTTTTGATTTTACAACCGAGCGATTTGGACCGCGTCTGCCTCTGCCATTCGAGTCTAATCACAAGAATCATGTGACGATGTCGTCTACTGTAAGAGATGAGCAGCTTGCCGTGTTATTTCAGCCTCATGATACATATGAGATGACGGTTTGGGTTACCACAAAGATTGAGCCCAATGCGATGTCCTGGAGCAAGTTCATATCGGTTGTTTTGAATCCAATCACTGGGTTTTGGTCCGATGGTCTTGGGAGTTTCGTCGTTGACAAGAAGAGAAGAGCCGTGATTGTTTTTTCTGAAGACAGGCATAGTGTATTGTCCACTGGTCACGTAGCTTGCTTCATTGGAGAAAATGGTTACTATAGAGAAATGGATCTCGGACAAAGAACAAGAGGCAGAGATGGTTTCCCGCTTGCTTGCTCCTATGTTCCAAGCTCAGTGCAAATCAACCAAGCTGCATGACCTACTATGGCCTATTGATTTCTTTTTTTTTTTACCATGCTTTTTGACATGATTATCCAATGAATAATTTACTCTATCCGTTTTAAAATATAAGTTGTTTTAGAGGTTTTTGTTTTGTTTCAAAATATAAAATAGAAATTGTTTTCACATCATTGGGTATTGTTTGTATTATATAATCTCATTTAAATTTGTTATCTAGGTCAAGTCATACGATGGAATTACTTGCAAAATTCCAATGGCTGACAAAATAGAATTGAATGTAGCTTAAGAGAATACTCCAGTACCCCAAAAATTATAGAGCAAGAAAAATAAAATCAAGATAAATGCAGAAAAAATCCAATCTTATTTAAATTGTGATTACCAAAGAAGAAAATAATCAAAGGCAGAAAATAAACCATGATAAGATAGATAAATCTCATTTATTTAAAGATAATGATTCACCATAGGACCATAAACAAGGAGGTGCTTATGCTTTTTAACTAAAATAAAACAGATTTTCACTTATTTGCCTTCTCCTTGGCATGGAGATTGTCAGAAAAAGCCTTGGTGTTGGACTAAAAGTATCTCTAGAGATATTAGCTGAGCCACCAGCAGTGTCGTTCCTAGACTTTTAGAGGCTCGAGGCAAGTTAAAAGAGGCCCATTAATTTTATTTTTTTTGTAAAATAGTTTTGAACAATAGAAGTTACTTAAAAGAAAAACAAAGATAATAAAATCTAAAACCAACAAAAATGTCTTAACGCTAAAAAAAGAGAGTCGTACCGACGGAAGAACCGAAGAAGACAGATGAATTTGAGGGAGAAGCTTAAATTTGATTTCAATTTGATTGTTGCAGGTTTGTTGATTGTTCGGTGGTTGTGAGAAAAAATAATAATTAGAATCTTAGGGTTAAGTGAAATGGGTTAACAAATAAACCAACAATAAAACTAAAATTTTTTTTGCATCATTGGAGTTTCGAACTCGAATTCGTAGATTGAATGTTAGACAGACTTAAATCAGTTGACTATTACTAATTTTTGAAATTTTGGGGTCCCTGAAATTTACATATTATTCGGGAGTGAAAAGAGATTATGTTTTTGCCTTGCATTTCCAAATTTTCCGCTATCATTTTTCTTATCCATTTTTCTTGATCTCTTGGAGAAGTGAGTGTACTTAGTAAGAGGAGTGAAAAGAGATTATGTTTTGAAGTGTTCTGGAGTGAGAACAAAGCGTTGAAGAGATGGGTGAATTTATAGATGGAATTTGATCAACTTAGTCAAATCAACACTTCCCAAGATTTTATACTATCAATGAAACCATAGGGAGAGTGATTTGATAAAGGGAAGAAGTCATGTCTTGGAAAGCTACTTGGGATCAATGGCACTTGGAAATAACAATAACCGTGTTATTTTATTGGAATGGAAAGATAATTGGTGTATAGAGTTTAGACCATCAACTTTCAAATTTCCAAAACCAGTTTTCCCGTTAACTTATTTCTAACAGTAAAAAATAAAAATAAAAACTCAGTTTCAACAATTTTATTTGATTAAATAGAACGTGATTATTTTCACCAAAAACAGAGAACGTCATTATTCACTTTCCCACTTATTCTTAACAAATTATTTAAAAGTTTGTATAGTGTACATACATACTAACATACATGATCACATTCTATACGCTCCATTGAGATTTATGGATACAAGTTCTTTTGTACATATTTATGTACGTATAATTCATAAATCTTCATGGTTTCACTCCCAACCCAAGAAAAAACTTCTTCCAACCCAATACCCTTTTTTGTGTTGAATTCTTTTATTTACAAAAAGATTCTTCAAATCTCAACTTGTTTAAAATTTATTATTATTAAGACCAAAAGCAATTTATAGATAAATTTTAAATTTTGTGTACAAAGAGATAACTCCTCTTGTCTTGATATTGTCTTCATTGAAAGTAATTGATTGAATAGAGCGTTTTTTGGAAATCGGTTTAATTATCGGAATATCAGTTGATTACTGATATTAGTCAAACCGGTATAAATACTAACTTTAAATGTTAACCCTTGACTATATACCATTATTGGTATCAAATCATAATTTAGACATGGTTAACCTATGCAAAACATCTTATTCGATAATTTGATGGTATAATAATTATCTTGGCCCAAATTTAGAACCCAAAATTGACCCAATCTTTCTTTGTTCTCCTCCTCTTCAAGACCTAACTTATTTGCGTTACATAGATCCTTGGTTGCAACGTGATGAAGAATAGTCCTCTCTAGGGTTTCGGTGACATCTCGGAGAATAGTCCGGTCTACTTGCAAAAAGTGGAACGCTTTATTCGAAGATGAGAGCTTTACAAAGAAGCACCTTGCTCAACAAGCAGCAAGGGAAGGTCAGTTTCTTGCGATCGCGGTGATGGATCATAAGCTTTATTTGATGAGCGTCAATCTCCAAAACAAATCTGATCCATCTTCAAAGTCTACAAGTAAACATATTACCCTCAACGATTCAGATCAGCTCTATATGTCTCAAGTATGTCACTGCGATGGTTTATTGCTCTGCACCACGTTAGGTACTACACTAGGCTCTTGCTTTGGAATCCGTATACTGGGCAACATCGGTGGCTTGATCCGATCGAAACTGAACGCCACAAAATGATCGAAACTGAACGCCACCGGATTTTGGTACGATGGTCGTGGGAGTTTCGTCGTTGACAAGAAGAGAAGAGCCGTGATTGTTGTTTTTGAAGACAGGGATAGTGTTTTGTCCACTGGGCACGTAGCTTGCTTCATTGGAGAAAATGGTTACTATAGAGAAATGGATCTCGGAAAAAGAACAAGCAGAGATGTTTTTCCGCTTGTTTGCTCCTATGTTCCAAGCTCAGTGAAAATCAACCAAGCTGCATGACTACTATGGCCTATTGATTTTTTTTTTTTTTTACCATGCTTTTTGAACATAATTACCCAATTAATGATTTACTCTATCCTTTTCAAAAATATAAGTTGTTTTAGAGATTTTTTTTTTTTCAAAATAGAAGTTGTTTTTACATTTCAATGCATTTTTTTTACTTTATTGGATATTGTTAGTATCCTTTAGTGTTATTTATAGTTAGTTATCTGGTCAAGTCTTACGATGGAATTACTTGCAAAATTCCAATGCCAAAGTGACTAAATAGAATTGAAGGTAGCTTAATAGAACACTCCAGTACCCCAAAAATTATAGAACAAGAAAAATAAAATCAAGAGAAATGTATAAAAAATCCATCTTACTTAAATTGTGATTACCATAGAAGAATCACATCATATGAGCATAAACAAAGAAGGTGTTTATGCTTTTAACAATTAAACAAACACATTTCATTTTTGTGCCTTGTTCTTGGCATGAAGGTTATCAAAGTAAGCCTTAGTGTTGGCTTCAAAAGCATCTCGAGAAAGATGAACTACACCTCCACTCCCCAGCGCCACCATATTCACTGAACCAGATCCATTGCCACCGGTTTGAGCTACATTGCCAATTTTTTCGCTAACGTCTTTCTTGTCCATTTTCCTAATTCTATTGAAGATGTGAAGGTACTTATATGAGGAGTGAAATGATAGGTTATGTTTTTGAGTGTTTTGGAATGAGAAAAAAATGTCGAAGTGGTGGGTAATTTATAGATGGGATTTGATCAAATTAGTCAAATTAATACTTCCCAAGATTATACAAAAATGGCAATTTGGAGGAATCTCTTAGTTACGTATAATATGACTGAAATAAGTTTGCATCGTTACAAGAAGGAAAATTCCAACGAAAGAGGGAAAAGAGAAGGCAAATTGAAGAGCAAAAAGGAATTAATGTAGCATAAGCAGAGAATCCAACAGAGAGAAATTGCCTTATTGTTTTGGTCTATTCTCGCTTTTTTTTTTTTGTACCTAAAAGGCTAATAAAACACATCCCCACTACAAGAAAACAGCCGCAAATCCGACGGAATTTCCAACTTTCCTACGGTAATCCGACCGATTTCCGACGGAACTGAAATTTTCCAATTCCGTCGGCAATCTGTCGGAATTATTTCCGACGGACAAGAAGACCGTCAGAAATCGGTCGGATTATTGGACCGTGTAACTAGCCGGTGCCGACGCCAGAGGAGATTCCGGTAAGCTGTCGGAAATCCGTCGGAAAATATGAACCGTTAATAGTTTCCGACAGATTTCCGACAGACACCCAACTAGCTGTCGGAAATCTGTCGGAAAAATAGCCGTTATATAACCGTTATTCTATCCGTTGGCTTTCCGACGCTTTTCCGACAGATGTCCGACGGGCAGCGTATTTATATATATGATTTCACACATCTTCATTCACTCACAAAACAACAACAACTTCCAACCAAACATTTGTTAGAAAAAATCGTTAAGAGAGTGAGATGTCATATTCTAGATATTATAGATCGTGGATGGATGAAGAGATGTATGATCCGGAGTCGAAGACATTAAATGAAAGTTATGCACGAGGTATATGCGAGTTCATGGCGGTTGTCGGGAATCGAAAGGTGATAAAATGTCCATGTTTAAATTGTTGCAATGCGCGTAATGTTAATGTAGAACAAGTTTGGCATCACTTGTATACCAATGGTTTTATGCCGGGATACAAAATTTGGTTTTTTCATGGAGAAACTAATAATGATGGTGCTGGTAGTAGCAGTGCACCATATGTTGCGGATAGCTTAGGCGAACATAGAACGGATAACTTAGGTGAACATAGAACGGATAGCTTTGGTGAACATAGAACGGAAGTAGATTTTGGTGTAGGTACCGCTGAGATGGTTCATGATGCGTTTAGAGAGAATTTGCCATCGATCGTAATAGGGGAGGATAGAGTAGAAGAACCAAATGAAGAAGCTAGAAATGTTTTTGATATGTTAGACGCAAGGAAGCAGCCATTATATCATGGGTGTAGAGACGGACATTCCCCTTTATCAACTGCTAGTAGACTGATGACCCTTAAGACGGACTTCAATTTGGCGGAAGAGTGTGTTGATGCGATAGCAGATTTTGTGAAAGATATTTTGCCTGAAGATAATCAGGCACCTGCATCATACTACGAGATACAGAAACTTGTAGCTGGTCTTGGTTTGCCGTATCAGGTGATAGATGTATGCATCGACAACTGTATGCTATACTGGAGAGAAGACGAAGACCGGAGAAGATGTAAATTTTGTCGTAAACCACGGTATCAGGAAACTGGTGGGAGAGTTCCAATTCAATATAAACGTATGTGGTACTTACCATTGACAGCGAGGTTAAAGAGGTTATATCAAACTGCGCGAACGGCAGAACAAATGAGATGGCATGCAGAGCATCGTCAAGATGGAGAGATTACACATCCTTCAGATGCAAAAGCGTGGAAACATTTTCAAATGTTGTATCCGGATTTTGCATACGAGTCAAGAAATGTGTACCTCGGGTTAAATACGGATGGTTTCAGCCCATTTGGGAAGCATGGAAGGCAGTATTCTTTGTGGCCCGTAATCGTAACACCGTACAATTTTCCCCCTGATATGTGCATGCGTCGAGAGTTTTTATTCCTCTCCGTTTTTATTCCCGGCCCTGAGCATCCGAAGAGATCACTTGATGTATTCCTCCAGCCATTGATTTATGAGTTACAAATGCTATGGAGTCACGGTGTCGAAGCGTTTGATGTTTCACGGAAGCAGAATATTCTGATGCGTGTGGTCCTTATGTGGACTATTAGCGATTTCCCAGCATACGGTATGCTATCTGGATGGACTACTCATGGAAGATTATCGTACCCGTTTTGCCAAGACAACACTGACGCTTTCCAATTAAGGAATGAAAGAAAGCCATGTTGGTTTGATTGCCATAGAAGGTTTCTACCGGACGGCCATCCCTATCGTCGTTCTAAAAGATTATTTAAGAAAAATAAACAAGTGTTTGATGCTCCAATTGATGAGATAGACGGTCGTACTATATTGGAGCAGTTGAGAGATTTTGGTGCTGAGAGGACTCCTGATTGTGGGGGTAATGGGCATGAACCGCTTTATGGTGTAGGGGAAGCTCACAACTGGCACAAGAAGAGTATATTTTGGGATTTGCCGTATTGGAAGGATCATTTATTAAGGCACAGCCTCGATGTGATGCATATTGAAAAGAACTTCTTTGACAACATCATGAATACGGTGTTAAACATCCGGGAAAGACAAAAGACAATGTGAAGTCTAGGATGGATGTTTCAAAGATTTGCTACCGTGATTATCTTGATCGTCTTTCCGATGGTACATATCCTTTTCCTCCGTACCGATTGCAAATACAAAAGATAAGAGAATTTTTCCGGTGGATTAAAGACGAAGTTAAATTCACTGATGGATATGCAGCTAATCTGGGTAACTGCGTAGACTTGCGATACCAAAAGTTTTTGGGACTGAAGAGTCATGATTGTCATGTACTGATGCAGAGGCTTCTTCCATTTGCTTTTACCCATCTCCTTCCTCAAATTGTCCACGAATCTATTGCAGCAATTGGTGCTTTCATTAGGGATTTATGCACGAGGACACTTACAGTTGAGGGGATCCGCAATTTAGATGTCAATATACCAGTGATCCTTTGCAATCTTGAGAAGATCTCTCCGCCGTCTTTTTTTATGTTATGGAACATCTTCCCCTACACCTCCTCCGCGAAGCCGAACTAGGTGGTCCCGTTCAATTTCGTTGGATGTATCCTTTCGAGCGGTACATGTTCCATCTAAAGAAGAAGGTCAAAAATTTGGCTCGAGTTGAAGGTTCTATTGTCGCACAGAGTATCAATGAAGAGTCATCACAGTTTGCGAAATATTACTTTCCACGGGAAGTTCGTACGAAGAGTAGACGTCCTGCTCGTCATGATGATAGAGGTGAGAGAGTCACGTATGCCGCGCTGGTCCCTGAGTTGTTTTCGCAAGTTGGCCGAGTGATTGGGAGAGGGAAGAGACGCTTCCTATCACAAGATGAGTGGAGTCACTTACATATGTATATCCTAACGAATTGTGAGGAGATGGCGGAGTACGAAAGGTAAAAACAGAACTTATTTAAATATTTCTTGTTTTTAATACCTAAGTAATATATAGGTTTCATATGTTATATATTTTTGTTTGCTTTCAGGATTTACATTGCATCAATACGTCGCTATTATCCGGAAATGACAGAAGACGAACTTGGAGAATCTAAGGAAACCGAGTTTCCAAATTGGCTGCAATATTACGTAAGTTTTAAAAAAACGCTTATATATCTTAAAATTAGTGAATTAATTATTACTTAATTAAATGTTTGTTTATTAATTTGTCTAAATTATTATCTCAGGTTTCTGAAGGAATGAAGAATGGAGAAAGGTTTCCGACATGGTTACAAGAGATAGTTTCTGGCCCAAGCTTCGAAGCAACTTCATACGTTCGGTATTGCACTAGGGGATTTGCATTTAGGATTCATGAAGAAAGGCCGAGGGCAACTGCAGATTACGGTATTTTAGCTACAAGTGGTGATGTAGTCTACTACGGGATTCTCAAAGAAATATTGCAAGTGCGCTATCCAAGAATGTTGGGCATGAGGTGCATTGTTTTCTTGTTTGAGTGGTATGATCCGTCATATCCAGAAGGTGTCCAGGTGAGCCAATTTGGCGTCACTTCAGTAAATTCTTCTAGGAGACTGCAAAAGTATGACCCATTCATCCTAGCATCACAGGCAGACCAGGTTTGATTTTAAAATTTTATAATACGTGCGTTATAGATAAATAATGATATTTTAATTGCCTAAACTAAATATGTTTGTTTCAGGTATGCTACATTTCTTACCGTAGGGTAACACATCGAGGAGATCCTTGGATTACAGTGACTCCAATTAATCCAAGAGGGAGACTATATGGAGTTGCTGAGCAAGATGCTATGCAACCAACTAGAATTACTCTGATGGCTCCAGTTGATCATTCTTCAGCGGTGGACCTTTTTGTTGATTTCACTGAATTTGGTGATAATATCGTACATTCAGAATCAGAAGAAGAAGTTGGAGAATTTGATGAAGACGAAGACACAATTCCTTCGGAAGGATCAGACTCAGACTCAGACTCAGATTAGTTACATTATATGTTTGTATCTGTTAACATAAACAAGAATTTCAGATAATTTATATTTTCCTATTTTTTTATTAAAAAATGATTTTCCGTCGGAAATATGTCGGAAATATACATATATATTTCCGACATATTTCTGACATAAAAGAATATTTATATAATCTTCTTATAAAAAATTCATCTGCGTATATCTTGCCAAAACCTGTGTCGATCGACGGTATAGGGTTGTCGATCGACACTGGGTCCTCTGTTTTTTTTTGTTATTTTGAAGCATCCGTCAGAAATCTGTCGGAAATCTAGATATATTTCTGACAGATTTCCGACGCAATATTCATATCATGCTAACCTTAAAAGACGACACGTATATTTATTTATATCTGTCGGAAATCAGTCGGAAATATATTTATTTTGCCGATAGATTTCTGACAGGTTTGGACATTTTTGTGTTATTGAGAGGTGTAGAAAATATACACTCCATCAGGTGTATTTATAGTAGAAGATATACACTCCGACGGAATTCAAACTACACGATGTCGGCAAAGTTTGATTGGTCAGCTGTACTGGCGGATTTGCGATGGAACTACGTCGTCGGAATTATGTAACGAATTTCCGACGGAATTCCGACGGTTTCCGATGTCGGCAAAATTTAAGTGGTTAATAAATTGTCTGCAGTGGCCAAAGGGATTGGTGGGATGTTATGTCGGAGTGTTTTGACGGTTTTCCGACGGATATATGTTGTACATATGTTTCCACATTTTCTCATTCCTTCATAACAAAATTTGAACACAAAATCATAACACAAAAATATTCAATTGCGTAATGGCTAACAAAGATCTATGGAATTACTATATGCAAAACCGAGCCCCTGGTCAAAACACTCCAAACACAACTCTTATTCCTTCAAGCCCTCCTTACGATAACTTAAATGTTACTGAAGCTGAACCGACAATTTCACTCCATCCAACTCAATAATCCCAGAACCAAACGCCCGTAATACCAGGACCAGGCCAAGTCGTACGGCGAGGAGTGTTTCGAAAAAGTTCTCATGATGCAAAGGTGTTGCGAGGTGAAACTTCTCAGACACGCCCAACACAAGATTTTATTCGTGAGCTCATGAATGAGCCACCACAGGCCGACCATGATTTTAGTAGTCCTCGGTGGACTTCTACTATCGATTACATAATCCGTGAAGGTATATATATATATATATATATATATATATATATATATAATTATCACTTTTACTTTTACTATAATGATTGTAGCTGACAACTACTAAATCTACCATTCATACATGTAGGTTCTTATAACAGTAGGAGCACACCATTCTGGACCCAGGTTGTAGAAACTCAATCCCCGCATTCACAATTTGTGAAAGTCAAAAAGGTTTACGTTTTCGACCTATTTTATTAACATTTAGACATACAATTTATCTGACAAGTATATTCTATTTCATTATCAGATTGTGGCTATGGTCTCTAGTTTGACCCCCAATGACCAGGGTGATCTGCTTGTAACCTTAAAAGATCCGTCGGAAAAAATCGAGGGAACCATGCACCATAACATCTTCAAGAATGACGAGTACAGACTCACGACTGGTGTAGGTGCGGTGGTCATCCTGAAGAATGTTACTGTTTGCCGTTTTGATAGGAACCCAAAGTACCTAAACATTACAGAGCGGAATATTGTAAAAGTAGATACACCATACGTTTATAAATTTTTTTGAGAATGGTTAACTAAATTCTGTTTTCAAACAGATAATCGGTGGTAATTCGATGATTGCTGAATACCACCCAACGGAAGTATGCACCATCGAGGAGGAAGATGAAGGAACTACTGGGTACAAATATGAAACAGTTTCAGACTCCGATGAAGAATAAATATCTAACTAGTCCATGATTAAGAATAATGTTATGATTACGTCTTTATGTTGCTTTTATGTTAAATAATTTCCTAGTATATATTGTACGAGTTTATCCGGATAATGTTGTTATGTGTAATATTTACTATTTTGGTATTTAAATTCATATTGTATGTATAATGTAAGATTTATGAAAACCAAAGCAACATAGATAGAACTTCTGGGATTCACGGGTTTGGCACTTCGATTGGCAGGACGATTAAAGCCAATTTTGATTTGTGGATTTTTTTCTATATAGTTAAAAATCATCAAATCAAAATAGCCTTCAATCAGTCTGTCAATCGAAGAGCCAAGCCCGTGAAGCTCACAAGTTCTATCTATGTTATCTTGATTTTAATAAATCTCTAACTCGTTCACATTGTCGACGGAATTTTATTTCTAGTATTTATTACCGCGGAAAAAATTAAATACATGTAATAAAATTCACCATCCGTCGGAATTCCCTCTTAATTTCCGACGGAATTCCGATGGATGTTTAATTTTATTACCAAATTTATTAAATAAACAATTTATTTCGGCGTAAATAATTAAATATATGTAATAAAACTCAACATCCGTCGGAATTCCGTCTTAATTACCGACGGAGTTCCGACGATTGGTAAATTTTATTAAAAAATTTATGATATAAACAATTTATTTCGGCGGAATTAAAAATATTAAAAAATAAACAATTTATTCTTTTAAAATAATTTCCGTCGGAATTCCGTCAGTATTCCAGACGGATTACCGACGCAAACCCTAATTTGACTTGCCGCCAAACAACTTCGTGATCATCGTCAAAGCGGGAAATCCGTCGGAAATTCTGTCGGAGTTTTAGGAGTCCGTCGGAATTCCGTCGGCCACTCTATTAAATCCACAGTCTTCGTCTTCCCCGCAGACATAAGTGAAAAGTTTAATTTTTTTCTCAAATTTTCCTCCGATTCTCCGCCGAATCCTTGCCGTTGAACCCCCGATTTGCCGCCGGAATCGCCATTCATCCGACGTTTGTTGGTCAATCCTCACAATCTTTCACCAAATCAAAACCCAATGTAAGTTTTACATAATTTAATAGAGTTTTTGCGAAATTGTTCTTGAATTTGTAGGTTAGTAAATTGGGATTGGTTAAATGTGGAATTGCAAAGATTGTTCAACATGGTTTCGTTTTCGATTAAGAGAATTTTAGTAAATTAGGAATTAACGAATTTAGGAATTAAACAAGTTAGGGTTCATGAGGATTTTAGAAATTTAAGAAATTAGGTTTGTAGATAAATTTTTGAATTTAGGAATTTTGGGGAATTTAAGGATTTAGATTAAGAGATTTAGATATTTTGATAATTTTAGGAATTTACCAATTTAGGGATTTTTAGATAATGCAAATTTTATAAATATTTCCAATTTTAAGATTAAGATTTTCATAAGTTTTTGTGATTTTTAGGGATTTTTGAAAATTTATTGTATGATTAATCTGTAAAATTTTTAATTTTTTAAAATCCTAAATACAAAATTTTAAGAAAATCATTTAAAATCCTTAAAATTAAAAAATTAAATATTTAATAACATTTATAAAACATTTTAAACCTTTAAAAGTTTAAAACTACTCTAAAAAAGTTTTTAAAGATTTTTTTCAAATTATAAATATCAATTTCCCAACAAAACTTACATCCATAAACTTCGGTTTCAGAATATACAATATACAAAAAGCCCTAATTACTTAAATTACAAAATGCCAATTTCCCTAAATCACTATGTCCCTAAATCCCAAAACCACATTATCCCAAATTCAATAAGTTCATTTATTACAAAAATCTCAAATTCCCAGCAATCCCTAAACCCCTAAATCCCTAAGTCCCTAAATAACAAAATCTCCGAAACTAAATTCCGTAAATATCAAAATTCCAAAAAACCCCAAATTCCCAATATCCTTAAATCCAAAATCCTAAATTTCCAAATAACTAAATTCCAAAATCTGAAAAATCCCAAATTCCTATAAATTCCAAATTCTATAAATCTTGAAATCTCAAAATCTTAGAATTTTGGAAATCGTAGGGACTATCCGCGATATCAGCACTCTAGGACTTCCAGTACGGGAGGTCGGAGTGCGAGTCAGACGCATATCCCCGACAGTAATGTCGGATTAGAAATCCCACACATGTGTCAGCCCACGGGTACAGCCGCCTCAGCTCCCACGGTCATGAGCATCAAGGAGTTTGTGTCGCAACCCGGACGTGATAGGTTGACTCGTCTAGATCCAGACATTCTACCTAACATGACCTGGTAAGTCTTATTTAAATATGTACTGGATTAAATTAACTTATCCAAATATTTAACTAAATATTATAATAGGTTTCAATACTCGGGAAACGGGATTACGAGTTCTATCAATGCAATGATGAATTGTTTGGTAACTAAACCGTATCCCACATACAGTGATATGCCAGTGGAGGACCGGAACACTTGGTTCCGGCAATTTGCGGTATGATTTTATTTTCTAATTTTAAAATATATTTCTTATATGACTCACATTTTAATTACTAATGAGGGAATGTGGTTTTTTTCAGCAAGAATTTACGTGGGACCCACCGCTCACTCCGTTGGTCCGTAAGAAATTCGACGAAAAGGCTGGGAGGAAGTACTCGTTGAAGATGAACGAGTGGAATGAGTCGTGGTACACATACGGGAAGGTGTCTCGGGTTTTGAAACAAAAAGAAACATTGTGGGCTGGACTTCTTGCACATTGGGAACGGGAGGAAACTCAGGCGGCCTCGGAGAAAAACTCAACTAACCGCAATAGCAACCGGAAGGGGAATGGACCGGCGACCCACAACCTCGGAGCAACGAGCAAGGCGTCAGTTGCTGATAAAATGGTAAATTTTTAAATAATTCATAATTTTTTTAATTCGCTAACGAAATTGTATATTTTAACAGTTTCACGAGACCGGTGTGTTTTCTTCGCATCTTGATTTGATCAAAGCTACGCACACCAACAAGAAGACCGGTGAAATTCAAGATCCGATTGCTCGTGAAATCGTGGAAAGCGTGGAGAGGCGGCAGGAGCAGTACCTCCAATCGCAACCGATCGAGGAAGGAACTCTGGCGCCCACCGAAGTTCCAGTCGAGAAGATCAACGAGTTCACCTACTAGGTTAGTAACCGTGTCACTTTTAAACAAATTTCAAATTAACTTTTAATACAACTAAGTTATAAGATTTAATTTTTTTTTTATCGTACGTGACTCCCAAGACCGGAGGCCGTGTATACGGCCTCCCTGAAGATAGTTGCTCGTCCGTTTCGTCGGTTCGATATGGCGGTGGTAGCCGTTTGGTGGCAGAAAACCGAGAGCTGACCGAGCGGCTTAGGGCAGTGGAGGAAGGGAGAGAGAGATAAAGCGGAGGCCGACGAACGATTTCGAGCGTTGGAACAGAAGATGAACGAGTTCTTCAATACCCGTAGGCCGGAATAGGCCTTTTGAAGTTTTAAAATTTAAGGTAAAACTTTAAAATACTTTTAAAACAATTTTAATTTAATCAGTTTTTATTTTAAATTTTTAATTTATTGTTAAATTTTTTATTATATTTAATTTATTTTAAATTATTTAATTATTATTAATTTTTTTAAAAAAATAACGAATTCCGTCGGTGCCTTTGTCCGTCGGCATTCCGTCGGTTCCTTTGTCCCTTGCTATTCCGTCGGATTTCCCGGTTCGTCGGAAATCCGTCGGAAACCGCCGGATGTCCGAAACCGTCGGAATTCCGTCGCCGATTGTACTTCCAACGTTATATCGACCAAAGGTCGACGGAATCAACCTATGCATTTTCCGTCTGAGATCCGTCGTAGCTGGTCGACGGATTGCCGACTGATTATAATTTCCGACGAGATAGAAACGACGGACCAATCCCGTCGGAAAAGGGTCAATTCCGACGGAATTCAGACGATTTAGGCCGTCGGAATATCACATGTTTTCTTGTAGTGAATGTAGAAAAAATCCATCTTATTTAAATTGTGATTACCAAAGAAGAAAATAATCAAAGGCAGAAAATAAACCATAATAAGATAGATAAATCTCATTTATTTAAAGATAATGATTCACCATAGGACCATAAACAAGGAGGTGCTTATGCTTTTTTAACTAAAATAAAACAGATTTTCACTTATTTGCCTTCTCCTTGGCATGGAGATTGTCAGAAAAAGCCTTGGTGTTGGACTAAAAGCATCTCTAGAGATATTAGCTGAACCACCAGCAGTGCCGTTCCTAGACTTTTAGAGGCTCGAGGCAAGTTAAAAAAGAGGTTCATTAAATTTTATATTTTTTTGTAAAATAGTTTTGAACAATAGAAGTTACTTAAAAGAAAAACATAGATAATAAAATCTAAAACCAACAAAAATGTCTTAGCGCTAAAAAAAAAAGAGTCCTACCGACGAAAGAACCGAAGAAGACAGATGAATTTGAGGGAGAAGCTTAAATTTGATTTCAATTTGATTGTTGCAGGTTTGTTGATTGTTCGGTGGTTGTGAGAAAAAATAATAATTAGATACTTAGGGTTAAGTGAAATGGGTTAACAAATAAACCAACAATAAAACTAAAAAAAAAGTTGCATCATTGGAGTTTCGAACTCGAATTCGTAGATTGAATGTTAGACAAACTTAAATCACTTGACTATTACTAATTTTAAAAAATTTAGCGTCCCTGAAATTTACATATTATTCGGGCCCCAAGGCCAATGCCTTTTTGATAACACATTAGGCATGGCCCTGACCACAAGAACCAGGTGCAACCATGTTCCCTGGACTAGACCCAGTACCACTGCTTGAACCGGAGCTCTGTGCCGCAGAGCCAGCTTTCGCGTTAATATATTTTCTGTCCATTTTGATCTGTGATTACCACTTGAAAATGTGAGTTTGATAAGTATGAGATAAAAAAAAATGAGAAATTTGGTTTGGCAGTGAGAACAAATGTGATGGAGAAGTGGGATAATTTATAGATGAGATTTTGTTCAGATTTGTCAAACTAACACTTCCAAGACTATTATCAATCACCATTTTGGTATAAAATTTTATCGTGAAAAGCATTTTTAGCTTAATTGCAAAAAAAAAAATGAATTGGAAAATGGCAATTGACTGCCTTGAAAAGCTACTTCGAATAACGTTTTTTAATATTTTATTTTAGATATTTTCGTAAATGAAATGCACGTACGTATTTCAACATCTATTTCATATACGTACTTACTATTTTTCACACTTACGCCATGATGCAATCAGGCATTCAGCTTATGTGATTGCAGATATGTGGACACATGTTCATATGATATAATCATGCAACTGTGTACATGTTACTGTTATAAGTACCTACGTTAAATTTAGTTTTTCTCATCCTTTATATAATTCTCTTCAATGAAAACTAATTTTGTATATTGGCTGCGTTTTTTCAGTTGATCTCACTTACAAGTACAATTGATGTGGATTAAAAAGTAGAAAAAACAGCAATCGATCGGTTTCGATATTTAACTAGTTTATTTCATAATGTGGTTGATTTAGTTTCTTGATATGTATAATTTTTTTATCTTGTTCAAATTATTTACTACTTGCTGAATTATGGGGTAAGTCATATAGTTGAATTACTTGCAAATTATATGCCAAATATTGATGATATAGAATGCTCCCTCAAAAACTATAGAACAAGAAAAAATAAAATCAAGAGAAATATGGAAAAATTCTCATTTTATTTAAATTATGATAATCATAGGAGAATCACATAATATGAGCATAAACAAGGAATGTGCTTATGCTTTTATCTATTACATAAACACATTTCACTTTTGTGCCTTGTCCTTGGCATGAAGGTTGTCAAAATAAGCCTTACTATTGGCTTCAAAAGAATCGCGAGGTATATGAACTACACCTCCACTCCCCGGTGCCACCATATTCCCCGAACCAGATCCACTGCCTCCGGTTTGCCCTACATTTCCAGATTTTGCGCTATCATTTTTCTTATCCATTTTTCTTGATCTCTTGGAGAAGTGAGTGTACTTAGTAAGAGGAGTGAAAAGAAATTATGTTTTGAAGTGTTCTGGAGTGAGAACAAAGCGTTGAAGAGATGGGTGAATTTATAGATGGAATTTGATCAACTTAGTCAAATCAACACTTCCCAAGATTTTATACTATCAATGAAACCATAGGGAGAGTGATTTGATAAAGGGAAGAAGTCATGTCTTGGAAAGCTACTTGGGATCAATGGCACTTGGAAATAACAATAACCGTGTTATTTTATTGGAATGGAAAGATAATTGGTGTATAGAGTTTAGACCATCAACTTTCAAATTTCCAAAACCAGTTTTCCCGTTAACTTATTTCTAACAGTAAAAAAATAAAAATAAAAACTCAGTTTCAACAATTTTATTTGATTAAATAGAACGTGATTATTTTCACCAAAAACAGAGAACGTCATTATTCACTTTCCAACTTATTCTTAACAAATTATTTAAAAGTTTGTATATTGTACATACATACTAACATACATGATCACATTCTATACGCTCCATTGAGATTTATGGATACTAGTTCTTTTGTACATATATATTTATGTACGTATAATTCATAAATCTTCATGGTTTCACTCCCAATCCAAGAAAAAACTTCTTCCAACCCAATACCATTTTTTGTGTTAAATTCTTTTATTTACAAAAAGATTCTTCAAATCTCAAATTGTTTAAAATTTATTATTATTAAGACCAAAAGCAATTTATAGATAAATTTTAAATTTTGTGTACAAAGAGATAAATTTGTGTACAAAGAGATAACTCCTCTTGTCTTAATATTGTCTTCATTGAAAGTAATTGATTGAATAGAGCGTTTTTTGGAAATCGGTTTAATTATCGGAATATCGGTTGATTACTGATATTAGTCAAACCGGTATAAATACTCTTTAAATGTTAACCCTTGACTATATACCATTATTGGTATCAAATCATAATTTAGACATGATTAACCTATGCAAAACATCTTATTCGATAATTTGATGGTATAATAATTATCTTGGCCCAAATTTAGAACCCAAAATTGACCCAATCTTTCTTTGTTCTCCTCCTCTTCAAGACCTAACTCACTACAAGAAAACAGGTCGTTAGTCAGTCCGGGAAGAGTCACAAAAGAATCACAAATGAGCCATTTGCGACTAATTTGCGACTCGAAAACCGGAGTCACAATAGTCGAGTCGCTAATTTTTCGAGTCGCAAATGAGTCGCAAATTAGCGACTCTTCTGTGACTCTTTATTTTAGTCGCAAATTAGCGACGAATATGCATAGAAATTTACGAGTCGTTAATTTACGACTCATCTGTGGAGTGACTAATTAAAGACGCATTAGCGACTCTTTTGTTACGATCTAAAAATAGAAAGTGGTCACAAATTAGTCAATATTGTATCACTTATTTAAGACCAAATTGTGATGATGTTTTTTGATCTAGTAACTAATTGGTCAGTTTTTACTTTTTAGTAACATATTTGGTACTAAAGACATAAATTTGAAATTGCATAATAGAAAGAAGAAGAGAAGTTTGGATTTTACAAGCAAAAGAAAGTACTAATGAAGCTTACTGCTTGTTACTACAAAATCTATGTCATGTCAACAAAATCTACAAAATCCTACTTACTTCTTGACACAAAAGTTACACATGACCAGGAGCAATTTGCAAGCCCATGAGACCGAGCAAATTGGAAGCAGGACCAGGAAGACCTTGTTGTGAAGAATAGGACTCAAGTAGGTTCTTTAAAAGGTTGAAATCAGCATCAAAAAACACCAGCGATATTTCCAGCTAATCCTGAATAAAGACCCTTCAAAACAATTTTCCCACCTCCCCGAGCTGCCTACATCATAACATCAAAACAATTTAAGAACTAAACTCAACACTTTTTTTTTTTTTTTTGTTTACACCAAATGAACTACATAAGTTAATTGCATACAATTAAAAGCAAAGTCTAACAAAGAAATTGAAAAAAAAATAGTTCCTTGACCTGCCTGAAGTCTAGTCTTTATCGTATCGATCGGATACAAAGCTGTCTCAACTACAACTCCAGCAGTACCTCCTGCTATAAATCCCTCTGCATCAATCAAAACGAAAACATAAGAAAAATGTGTAAACTATGATCATATATATAAATGATTCTTCAAATTCATAAGATTAAAAATAGCAAAACGATCCAATACACAGACACATACCAAAGAGAGTGCGTAAGAAATCAAAAGGTGTTTCTTCTTGTGTATTGACAGAAGCAAATCCTTTCTTAGTCTTGACCTGAACACTCTGCATTATCTTATTCGAAACATCTGCATAAACCCAAAACAGATAAAATCATAAAAAATTTTTATCTCTTTTTCACACAAACGAATTGAAAAAACACTCAAAAACAAGAATTCACAGTCCAATCTGAACACAGACAAAGCTTAGTTTTTTTTTTTTTTTTACCAGGAACACTAGCTGAAGAGTTCTTCACATCAACAGAGAGTGTAAGAGGAGCCATATCAAAGCTTCTCTGACCTAATTCACCAAAAATCAATTTCATTACAACGAAACAACAACAAAACTCAAAAATCACTACCAAAACTAGTCAAAAGCAAGTGAAGACTATACAATACATCATACACAAACACATATACATACAGAAAAAAACTCGTAAATCTATAACTCCAAATCTAATAAGAAACCCAACATCAATTCAGAGAAGTAGCCACATTTTGAAATCCCCCAAATTGCAGTTACCCGAAATCCGTAAGCAAGAGCTAAGCTAAATTCACACAAATTGCCGAGCAAAAACTCAAACTTTCATATGCCCATGACCAAAATCAGCTCTAATTTCAAGAAATTAAGGTTTCAGAAAAGAAACAGAGAACAGAAACAATGGTGCTTACTCGTAAGACGATGCCGAGGATTCTGCAAGGCCTCGACCAGAAACTTCTAGATTCCTAATATTGATTCTCTTTGGTTTATTTTCTCTCGTAGCAAAGAGAGGAAGAAAATTTAGGGGAATCAAAATCGAAACATCGAAGGTGGCGAGAGAGGAGAGGAAAGTTGAAGATTTCTGGGTTTTGAAGAAATCGACACAAAATTAGGGTTTCTTTGAATCTCTCAGCCAACAAAATCGAGAGAGAAGAAGAAGAAGAAGAGAAGAAGAAGAAGGTTTGGGGTATCATCTTCGCCGGAATTAGAAGCTCCCGAGAGAGAATCTCTCAGCCAACAGAATCGAGAGAGAAGAAGAAGAAGGTTTGGGGAATCATAAAAGCAAACGGACGGACAAGATTATCACTAAAGAATGAACGGACGGACAAGATTACCTAGGAGTATGTCAAATATTGCCACGTCAGCGATCCTAGTGATCCTCTCTAATTGGCTCTCATCTTTTAATTGAGCCACATTACGTACATCGTCGCAGAGTAGTGGCTATGGAGTCACTAAGCCTATACCCTAAACCCTAAAAATTTGGATCAACCACAAAAACCATATTCCTTTCTAATCAATTTCCAATGTATTTTTTCATTATTTGTTTGGTTTTATTCATTTAAACAAAAGTAATCAAAAATGTAGAATAATTTTCAAAAAAATGAAATGGAAGAGATTCGTTATATAGGTTTTGATGTTGATAAGAAAACATTTGTAATGCAAAATTTTTAGAAAACTCTTTTTTTGTTTTTTGACTTGTACTGTGTATTTACTACACACTTATTACTTGAATAAGATTTTAATACAAAACTAACTTATACAGATTTACATTATGGTGTTTTTTTCCCAAAAACATACATGTAGTGGGTAATGAGTCGCAACAGAGTGGCTAATTTGCGACTCCTTAGTTACTATATACGCGAAACCCTGAAACGTTGCAAAGTAGTGGCTAATTAATGACTCTTTTGCGACTCAATTACAAGTGGCTAATTTGTGACTCCGTTATGTGTCACTAAGGAGTCGCTAATTTGTGACTCTAATATTAGTCGCTACAGAGTCGTAAATTTGTGACTCTTATGCGACTCCACCAAAATATATCAATCGTTGTCGCAGATTAGTCGCAAATTTGTGACTGGTTAACGACTACGGGATGGAGTCGCAAATGAGCGACTAATTTGTGACTCCGTCAAAAAGAGTCACGCTTTAGTCACAAAAGAGTCACAAATGAGTCGCAAATCTTTGTGACTAATTTGCCACTCGGTAATTCGAGTCACTAACGACCTGTTTTCTTGTAGTGACTTATTTGCGTTACATAGATCCTTGGTTGCAACGTGATGAAGAATCTTCCAAGGGATTTAGTAGAGGAGGTCCTCTCTAGGGTTCCGGTGACATCTCGGAGAATAGTCCGGTCTACTTGCAAAAGGTGGAACGCTTTATTCGAAGATGAGAGCTTTACAAAGAAGCACCTTGCTCAACAAGCAGCAAGGGAAGGTCAGTTTCTTACGATCACGATGATGAATCGTAAGCTTTATTTGGTGAGCGCCAATCTCCAAAAGAAATCTGATCCATCTTTAAAGTCTACAAGTAAACATATTACCCTCAACGATTCAGATTAGCTCTATATGTTAGGTACTACACTAGGCTCTTGCTTTGGAATCCGTATACTGGGCAACATCGGTGGCCTGATCCGATTGAAACTGAACGCCACAAAATGATCTTGTATAGTCATGCCCTCGGACATGACAAAACATATGTGCACGCAATCTTCGATGTAAACTCTAATTCATGGAAAGTTCTTGATGTCACTCATAGAGTATGTTAACCTTGGCATGTCTTTGAAGGGAAATACGTATTGGATTGCTCACGATCACGATCACGATCAGGAAGACGCCCCTGATTTCTTACTATGTTTTTATTTTACAACAGAGC
Source organism: Draba incana (assembly GCA_963576765.1). Classification (NCBI taxonomy): domain Eukaryota; kingdom Viridiplantae; phylum Streptophyta; class Magnoliopsida; order Brassicales; family Brassicaceae; genus Draba; species Draba incana. The sequence continues at coordinate 7,934,188 of OY755212.1, read as the reverse complement.
GATTTGGACCGCGTCTGCCTCTGCCATTCAAGTCTAATGGCAAGAATTATGTGACTCTGTCGTCAACTGTAGGAGATGAGCAGCTCGCAGTGTTATTTCAGCCTGGTGATACATATGAGATGACAGTTTGGGTAACAACAAAGATTGAGTCCAATGCGGTGTCCTGGAGCAAGTTCTTATCGGTTGTTTTGAATCCAATCACCGGATTTTGGTACGATGGTCGTGGGAGTTTCGTCGTTGACAAGAAGAGAAGAGCCGTGATTGTTGTTTTTGAAGACAGGGATAGTGTATTGTAGCTTGCTTCATTGGAGAAAATAGATCTCGGAAAAAGAACAAGCAGAGATGTTTTCCGGCTTGTTTGCTTCAATGCTCCAAGCTCAGTGAAAATCAACCAAGCTGCATGACTACTATGGCCTATTGAATTTTATTTTTTACCATGCTTTTTGAACATAATTACCCAATTAATGATTTACTCTATCCGTTTCAAAATATAAATTGTTTTAGAGATTTTCTTTTGTTTCAAAATAGAATTTTTTTTTACATTTCAATGCATTATTTTTACTTTATTGGATATTGTTAGTTAAATTGTGATTACCATAGAAGAATCACATCATATGAGCATAAACAAAGAAAGTGTTTATGCCTTTAACAATTAAACAAACACATTTCATTTTTGTGCCTTGTTCTTGGCATGAAGGTTATCAAAGTAAGCCTTAGTGTTGGCTTCAAAAGCATCTCGAGAAAGATGAATTACACCTCCCCTCCCCAGCGCCACCATATTCACTGAACAAGATCCATTGCCACCGGTTTGCGCTACATTGCCAGGTTTTTCGCTAACGTCTTTCTTGTCCATTTTCCTACTCTATTGAAGGTGTGAAGGTACTTATATGAGGAGTGAAATGATAGGTTATGTTTTTGAATTTTTTGGAATGAGAAAAAAATGTCGAAGAGGTGGGTAATTTGTAGATGGGATTTGGTCAAATTAGTCAAATTAATACTTCCCAAGATTATACTAAAATGGCAAGATTAGTCAAACTCGACTACGAGAGTTTAATGAATGATTTTGCAAACAAAAATGCAAGGAGGGCAATTTTTCAAAAATAAAGTTTTACTTTTGTTCTTATTTTCTTACAAACTATTTGGATTTATGAACGTTTTTATGATGTTTTAAAGTGTTTTTTACTTATGTTGCTATTTTTATAATATACGAAAATGGCACTTTTTAAAAAACTTGCATAGGGCACCTACAAACATTGGACCGGCACTGGGAATATCTCTTGGCTACGTATAATATGAGGGAGTTCGGCCTATTCCTCCCTGAACTATACAACGCCTTCTTATTCATACATGAAGTATGAAACACAGCGAAAACCCACATGAACTATGTCTAATTTTAAATTTCCTTCACAAAGTTTGTAAATCGTGTTAATTCCCACAAAACCGTAAATTGTTTTTGTTAACCGTAATCAATATTAGCTTACCGTAATAAAATTCATTAACCCGTTAACACTGCTTACGGAGTTAACAATTTAAAAGAGGGGGAAAAATGGTTTTATCGTTATATCCATCAGAATCGGAAAAAAAATAATTAGGGTTTTGGGTTCGAATTCGATTTGGGGAAAACTTGAAATTCGATTTCTAGAGAGCTCGAAGCTCCACATATACATCTATTGACTTGGTCCATATTGCCGATCGACACATCCTCTTGAAGTTCTCATCACCATTTGTCAACAATCTTCGATCTTCGATGTCATCAAAAGGAACCTTATACCATACTCTGCCCATACAAACTGATCGAAAGTTTATTCATGAG